>JAQFVV010000092.1:1882500-2482500 GCA_028023455.1 Epiperipatus broadwayi
AGACGTTTAGATGGATGGGCAGCAGAGATGGTAATGAATTTAGGGCATAGAGCAAAAGCAAAGTTATTATCATGTTTTAATGAAATGGCACAGAAGACAGTTTTTCCGGTTAGTTGGAGTAATACAAGAATAAGATTATTATTTAAAGGAAAGGGTAAGGATAATAGAAAGTTAAATAATTATAGACCGATAGCGGTAACATCAGTTTTATATAAGGTTTTCTCATATATGGTAGCTGGAAGAGTTGTAAAATGGATGGAAGAGAACAATGTAGTGGGGGAAATGGAAGGAGGTTTTAGGTCAGATAGGCGTATAGGAGATAGTTTGTTTGTAGTTACACAGCTTATGGAGATGAGTAGGAATTCAGGTAGATCATTATATATGAGTTTTATAGATATAGAGAAAGCATATGATAGAGTAAATAGAAATAGATTATGGGTAAGGTTAGCCAATTTGGGAATGGATGAAGCTTTAGTAAATATTATTAAGAAATTATATGAAAATAATTATTATACTTACCAGTTAGGGGATATAGAATCAGTTAAAGTTAAAAATGGAGTGGGATTAAGACAAGGATGCCCTATGTCACCTATTTTGTTTTTGTTGTTTTTGAGTGAAATGGAAAAGCAATAGAAAGACTAGGAAGAGGGGTAGAGATGCCATTAATAGGTGGCAAGGGAGTATATATTTTGTCAGGTCTTTTTTTTGCAGATGATATCTTTTTGTGTGCAGAAAGAAGAGAAGTTATGGAAATTATGTTGAGGACATATGCAAGGGTGGGTAAAGAGATGGGGATTAAATTTAGTGAAGAAAAATCAAATATAATGATGGTTAATACTGGGAAAAGAGATGTAGAATTTTTATTGGGGGATATAAATAGGTATTTGGGAATCATCGTATGTAATCAGAAATTTTGCTTGGATGAATGGGAGAAAAACTTGGTAAATGAAGCAAAGAAAAGAAAGGGTTTGGTAAAGAAACTAACAGTATTTTCATATAATAAATATGATGTAGCTAGAATAGTATGGAAGGGAGTTGCAGTAGCAGGGTTAACATATGGTAATAATGCTTTATGGGTTAGTAAAAGAGTTTTAGATTATTTAGAGAAAGTACAAAGGGAAGTAGGAAGACATGCATTAGATGCAGAGATGTGGACAGCAAAGGAGGCAATTCAAGGAGAAATGGGATGGTCAAGTTTTTATATGAGAGATGCAGAAAGTAAAATGAAAAATGTTTGGTAGGTTGCAGTTTATGGATAGTAAAAGAATAGCAAAAATAGTGTTCAATTGGGTTGTGAATAAAGGGCAGGCAACAAGATGGGTGAGAAAGGTAATGCGGTATGCGAAAGATTTGCGTAAAGAATTTATATCAATATACTTGTATAAAAGATGGGATGATTGTGTTAGCAGAATTGTTGAATGTTATAGTGGTAAGGAATGGGAGAAAAGAATAGAAGCATTAATAAAAAATAGGGAATTGGAGAGATGGAGAACTAGTATGGAGGGTAAGAAGAGTTTAAATATATATAGAAATAAATGGAATATTGCATGCGAGTTAATTTATGATAATAGTAAGGAAAGTAGTTTTATTATTTAAGGCTCAAACGGGATCTTTAGCAACAAGAGAATATACATGTAAATGAAAAACCATGGATAATTTAGTGTGCAATTTGTGTAAGGAAGGTATAGAAAATATTAGGCATCTGTTGATTGAATGTAAATGCTTGAAAGCAGAATGGGTACAGATAATGAAGTTATGGGAGAATAGACATGAACAAAGTGACTATACAGAAAGTGAGTTATTAGTTTTTATGTTGGGTTTGCGAAGAGATAAGGGGGATTTAGATATAAAGGCCATAGAGTTGACAAAGATTATGTTGTGGAAATGGGATTGGGCAGAATATAGGAAGACTTAAGAGTGGGGAATGGAGAATAAAACGGCTAACAGGTTTATCTGGGCATAATTGCTGAGATATTCTTGACTTCGTTTAAGGAGAAGCCAAAAATACATCACATCATATACCACTCCTTTAACAGATTGCGTAAGCATAAGAAATGTTTGTGATCATGTTATGATTTTTCTATCCCAATAAAAGAAGTCTTCACTCAAATTAGCTAAAAAAAATTTCAAAAGTCTTTGATGAAAAAGTTATTTTTTTAAGATTATTAATAGCTGATTAATTAAAATGTACAATTTTTTTATTTTAATTTATATTTTATAAATAATTTGACCTCCTTCATTGTTATCTTTATGTACAATTTTATATAAATATCTAAAAATATTTTACATGAAATTTGAGATGTCTTATAAACATTAAATTGTAAATAAATTATAAATTAATAAATATTTCATAATATCTTGTAGAGAATATTTTATGTAAATTATTTCTATAAGTTTTACTTCAAGCATAATAATTTATTTTTTTTGACATTATGATGTTACTGACATAGTAATTAATTTACTCAAAAAATTTAATTTACTTCTCCAAATCTTTTTAGAGATCCCTATTAAATGATTAGATTTTTTATTTCAGAATAATTAATATAATTTTCTTAATTAAGTTTTTGTACTCTGTCTTTTTTTTAAAAAATTATAAATTAGATTTTTTATTCAATTTTAATTTCAAAATGACATTATTTATAATTTACTTGATTAAGTTTTTTAAAGATGATAAGTTAATTATTATGTTAATTTTTAAAGTAAAGATTTGGTTTTATTGCCTTTTCCTCCACTTATTGTTTTAGACAGAGTAAATGCTAATGAAGAATGCAGTTTGTCCATTTGTATTCTTAATAACAATAGTACCACTTATAAAATGTTAATCACATGACATTTGTATTCTTCCTAAAATATTAATTATTCACTAAATTTATATTTTATTCTGATCATGATTTGTTTATTATATATGCTTTATTAACAATATGTATTCACAAGCACTTTCTTATATTTACTTCCTCAATTATGACAGATATTCTGAAATGATTGAAACAGTTGACATTTAATAACTTATTTATAAAAGGATATTACTTATTTGATGTTGTCAACTTTTATAACACATAATATTAGAGCAGTATTTAGTTACTTCACTTGTAATTTACACACTTGAATATATATATGAATTAAATATTTGCATGGACTGTTATTATAATAAAGAATAAAAAATTAGACAATTTCCGTGTAAACAGAAATATCATTTAACATTACCAAGAAATTATCAATTACTACTAATTACAATCCTTGAGGCGAAATCAGTCTTTTTATTAATCTTATAATAGCTCTTGTTTGTGTGTTTTTTTTTTTTTTTAAGTAAAAGGACTCCTAGGTTCTCATTTTCTTAAAACATATGTAATGAAACTTCTAAATTCAGCACATTTCTTAAGACATATATATAAGCATATGATCCCCTACATGCATTTCCAGAAGAATGTCTTCATCAGATCTCTGCCCACTCATGCCTTTATCATTATGGTTTAGTATTTATCCATAGCAAATTACAATTAAATTTACAATGCAAGGCCACTTAAATGCACCAATTTTGACAATATTGCTAAGGATAAATATTAATGATTATTTTCTAATTATTTTTATTAGGCTATCAATTATTATTTAATTTTCTATTTTTATAAATACTTTAAATACATATAAGGCTTTAACCTTAATACTATGCACCTTGAGTGCTTAATTTTACCACGAGAGGGGCTTCTACAAATCTTAACACAAGATTGCGACTTTATAAAGATAAGAGTAGTGTCTTCAATCTACTTTCTAATTATATAGGCAAATCTAAAGCATTTGGATTTGAGAGTGTGAAGCTAGTAAGTTCTTCACTAATTAAGTCCAGTATTTTAAATGCAATTAAAGAATATTAAGTTCCATCATGAATATACACTTCCCATTTTTTTAAAGTTCTACTTAGTATTTTACAATATGTAATGAAACTTAAATTCAATACATTCCTTAAAACATATTCATAAAAGCATATCAAACATGCTTATTATGTATTTCCATCAGGCAAATTTATTATAATAAACAATAACTCAACTATGTTTAAACCATACCTATCTTCTAGTATTACAGAAAACAATTGCGAACATTATTATTATAATGGAGTATCTTTTTGGTTTTTATTTGCATTTGTTCTTCCTAGTACTGGGAGGCATTGCAGGTATTGTTTAAAAGTAGATGAGTTGCTGTTTATATATGCACAGTAAACTCTCACTTGTTTGGTTGTGTGTGTAATGCTTTTCCATATCCGTCATCTGCTTTCTTTGCTCCTCAAATCAACATTATAAAAATTAATATTTTCTATGGATCAAGCTTTTTAAAAGCAATATCATGTTATATATGATTTGCTTTATTGATTATTTGAATAAGCATTTATTTTATCGTAATTTATTGATTATTATAATTTTACCTTTAAGATTTTGGCAATGCTAAGGCTATTAATATATGGTAGATCTGAATTTGGTTCAATCCCATATAGCTATTTGAGTTAGATAGCTGGATTTAAAGAAAATTTCAGATTTTCTTCTCAATTGTTATGTATTAAATAAATGCTGGGTTTTGAGTTGATATTTTAAAGATCTAGAGTCTGAATGTTCTAGTTCCTTACTGAGATGAGCTATAAGCCTGAAACCAATTGGTCTGGGGATAGGAATATTCTAGATAGAGATTTTAAATATTTTCTCTTACCACACTTATTAAATAATAGCTTGTTTGAGCTATTGGTATGCTCCCTATATTACATATATATATATAATAGAAATGCTTTTTATATGTATAGTATATATATATAAATTAAGATGAGGATATAAACAAAATTAAAAATTACATTTTCATATATATTTGCTGTGTTTGTTCACTGATTCATCTTTACACAAAAAATAATATTTTAAAAAAATAAAATGGATAGTGAAAGGTTAGGCTTATATTGCAATTAAAATGCAATAATGGACCATATCCTCTTTCTTCTATAACTTTTCTTCTATAGAAATGCTATAACAGTCTCATTATAAGCTGTCTATAGCCTCTGACTTTTTTGATATTTTTAAGTTCATAATTGTGGACCATTTAAAATTTTCAGTTAAAACTCTTCAAACTTTAAGCTTTCTGATGCAGTTCAAAGACATTTTAGTATTTTTTTGCTAACCATTACTAAATTGCTAGCTTTCATTTGATCACTTGAGAAAGGTATTTAAATTGTGTAAAACTTTTAGATCTTTTTGAGAAAATATGTTGTTAAATTAAATATGTGTTACATTGGAATTCAGAAAGGGTAAAAAAAGTAAATCAAAAACTGTATGTACTTTTAATGTAATTAATAAATATGTTCATATAAATAAATATGTAAAATGTATTAAATTTACAAATTGATACTTACGTATTGGACCTGCTGCTCATGTTTGCAATGGCAGAAGGTCATACCTTTCTCCAGTGGGGGTGATGTGTATGCAATGACATTCACAACTATGGCATTCTGCTGTCACAAACACACACAGCAAGTCTAATAAGTAAGTACATACAAATTTTTATTTTTTTTGATTTATCTGTTTACATTTTTTGAATAGCATACAATTGAAGTAGTGTATATTATTACAACATATATCATTACTTCACTGTTCAGTACAAATCATTCTGTTCTTTCTATTTGCAAAATGTCTGAGTATAAAGTATGATATATAACTAGTACAATAATTTGTTTAAAAAATTCGAATTAATATTAAATATTCATTATAATTTTCAAAATAAAAAATCTTATCTAATCTTTAACTTCATATAAAAAAAATTAAATTGGCATTTATTTGCTTATTACAGATTTTATAGTTTTATTTATCTTTGAAAACATTAAGTCTTTTAATATAAAGTTACAAGCCTTTCTTTTCGAACTCAGACGTTTACATGACTTACAACTCTCAGTGCCAAAGTCTGAGTTCGAATCCTGCACATATTACATATATAAATACAGGTGTTAACCCTATGCAATGTATTAAGCCTTTCATTTGTAACTGAGATTTCTGATAAAAATAAAACAAAAACCTATTTTTTGTTTTAACTTGTAGCAAAATGAGAAAAGTTTTGGTGAGGATATAAATCTTTTTTAAATTAGAAGAAAAAGATTACTGTTTTTCTCAATTATACTAATTAAAATAAATAAAGAGATAAAACACGATTGTTAATATTATTTTTAATAAAAGAAGTTTTGATTCAAAATTAAAATATATATATATATATGTGGAAAATAGTGTGTTAAAATCATGGCTTATCACCAAACAAATGCCAGTTTAAAAATGGTGTATGCTTTTTTTCGGTAAAATGCATTTCTGTGACTTTAAATTTAAGATCAATGAAAGGAGATAATGAATATTAAAAAATGATATGTCTATTCATAGGATCAAGGTTTACTGTACTACTACTACTACTACTACTACTATTATTATTATTATTATTATTATTATGTTTCAAAGCAAAGCTTTATTGAGCAAAAAAAAAAGAAAACAAGGTTATATCAGTAAGGTACAAGGAATATGGTCAAAATAGAATTGCGAGTCAACTATATACATAGATATGAATAGGTTACAGATTGATGCCATATATACAGAAAAATTATAAGAGTATGGGTGATAATAGGAGTTACATATGCATTACTATTAGTTTTCAAAGTACTTTAGTTAACAAATTAAGTTATGACTAGGTTAACATAAATTATCTAGATGGGGTCATCTCTTTGTACTGATTTGGTATGAATGGTTGTTCTTGAGCATCTTTATAGTTTAATTCCATTTCTTCATCAGTTGTATTGACTGAGTGGTATATATGTATGATATTGTCTTCTGGATTGAGCTTATCTAGCTTAGCCTTTTTTGTTTGTCTGTTTTTCTTTGGTGGTCGACCTGGTCATCCTTTTGCCTCTAATATTGTTTCTTTTATTTGAGGAAGACATGGGAAAATTGCTTCTGTATATTGATTGTTGTATTGTTTTTGTTATTAGCATATGTTTTGATTCGATTTATTTATTTGTATTACTCATGCTATTATTATTTGTTTTTTCTTTGTTTTAATTTTTTCACTGGTGCTATTGATGTTTTTATTCGTTTCTCTTGGTAAGTGATTTAATGATGTTTTCTTCGTGTCTTCATTGCATGTTTGATTTTTGTTTAGCTTTTGGGTTGATAGATCTATCCCTATTGTTTTCTAGCCCTTGATGCACTGGACTTCTTTGGTTCCTATTTATCTCCTCTTCATTTTGTGTGTTCCTGTAATTGTATTATATCATGTTGCTCGGTAGCGGCCTGGTTTTGTGTGATTTGTTTTGTGGTGCAGTGTGTTGCTAAATGACCATGCTATCCACATGAATAGCATTGTGGTTTCAGTTCTTATATAGAGTGATAGCACTGCCTTCTGGTCAATAATTTGTGTTGGAATGTTTGCTAGGATTACTTTATCTTTTAATTTTATTTTAATAATAATATATAAATATAGGCTCACACCCATTATAATTAGTTTGCATTTCATTAAATACTATTACTTTATATGTATATACACCCATATTATAATTACTTATTTCATTACTGAATAATATTCTGATAATTAGATTTATATATTTTAATTATAAACAAATTAAAATACAGTATATATAAAATAATTTTAAAATTGAAGAGCTTACTGTTAAAAACTGCCTTATCCACAATTACTTCCCTCATCTGTATTCTTCCGATAATGTCTTAGCTAATAAATTTTCCATATTAAATCATATATAACTAAGAAATGAAGTAAAAACAAATTTCTTAGAAATAACTGTATTTGTAGTTAATTACTATAATTGATATTAGTCTGATTTTTTTAAAGATATGTAATGATTATGACATTAAAATTGTGTCAAACATTTTTTATAAATGATATGTGTTAATGTTCTGAATTATAAAATCTACATTGTATTTTACAGTATTCAATTAATTATCATTAAATTTTCCATAGGATTCTATATTTCTCATTTAATTGTATTAGTCCATTGAAAAATGGTGAATCAAGTTTAATTGTGTATATATATATATATTGAGATGAATTAATCTCATAGCGACCTGTATTTAAATAAAATTGAGATAGATTAGTGGTTAAATTCCACCTTAATTTTTTTATAAAGTGTAAAGGTTGGCATGATTCAGAGCAAGAATGGGTTAAATGATATATATATATTATGTATGTGTGTAGGTAGACTAGAAAATTTATTACAAACAAAGGAATAATATTTTATAACTGCCTCTGAATAAAAATATTGGGATGTATAGTTGAATTAATATTTTATTTTGTGGGGGAGAGAAGAGAAAGAATAAAACATTTTTTTTAGATTGTTAAAGCAATTAATTGTTCATGAATTAATTTTTCAAATTCAAATAAAATTGTAAAAAACTAAACAGTAGTTTTATTATTAAAGATTCAGAATAAAAATCTCAAGCCCACAAGTAATAACTTTGTATTCAAATTTGAAGGCAGGTTGAAGTTAATGAAATTTTAGTTAGTTTAGCTAAATTTACTATGAAATATAACTTGGTTTCCTTACTATGAAATATATATAATAAAATTTTGCATAACTTGTCTACAGATTTATCAAAAATCCTGTTTAATGATGAAAATGTACAGTTTAATAAAAAAAAAAAAAGGGGGGGGGGTTGTTGTTTACAAAATATTGATAAGAATGATTAATTAATTAAAATTGGTTATTAAAGCCACAATATATAGGAGGCAATTACCAAGAAACAGAGATGATATAAACAATTATTAGATATTTAAAATGTTTTGCTGAGATTTATTTTGAAAATTACAATTGAGATGACATGCAAGGTTAGAAACTAGAGAACTTATCATATGAGAAAGTGAACTGTCAGTGATAGCAAAAACCTGTGATGATGAAATCATATTATAACAGAAATAATGTCATAGAAGTGTAAATAATAATTTCTTCAGCATTGAAATGGTTTGCATCCAAGTTGGTAACTTTTACAGCAGGGGATGCTAAATAATCTCTTAGGATATCCAACCTCCATTTAATATCCTGCTGCTATCTTATGAAATCATGAATAAAATGTTGGATCCTGACAATTTGTAAAGAAAAAAAGAACTTACCCTAATAGTGAGCAATATCAAAGATAAAGACATGCAGGATATACACCAAAGAATATGTCTGAACAAGAGAATCCAGAAATCAATCCATAGTGAAAGTGTTCAAGAAATTTATACATATGATGTTGATTGAAATAGAATAAATAAGCAGTATTATGATTTACTGGTAAATATATAACCGTATTGATGCACAAATATTATCTAATTTGTAAGATTTGATTTTATCAAAAGTTAATGATATTTAAAGGCTTAAGTGGGTGTATTTATAATCATTATTATTTATGGACAAATACTTTTTTCTTTTTGCAATCAAAATGTTAAACATATACATTGTGATAAATTTTTCTAAATTAATTTAGATTTTTTTTTTTATTGAAATGAAACAATATGTATGTTGGTGCATTTTAGTATATATATATTATAAATATGTTTTAATAATTGTAGTACTATGGATTTTTATGTTGTATATTTATTAAATTTTTATTGACTTTAAAAATTAGTATTTTGAATGAATCTTTATTCTTTTATAAGCATTCTGTCTGTTCATACTTCAAAACATATGTAATTGTCTGAAACATTTGAGTTATAATCTTGTGTTCTGGATTACTGAGCTAATTACCCAGGGTTGGAAACAAAGAAGTAAGGCTCAGAGTTAACTTTTGTGAAACTAACCCATTTACAAGAGTAACTGATAGTACCATTGTAGAATAATTACTTATTATTTTTGGCAATACTAACTTGCATGTATATTAGCTACTGTAAGAGATTCTTACCTATCTATTATATAAAATAATGTTCCAGTGTGTGATTTGATGATTATTACAATGCCACTTTTATGCTATATATATATAAAGTACAGTTTCTATAGTTTTAACACATATTGATATCACATGTATATAAATTTATAATAAATATACTTATAAACATTTATTTAAATGTAATATTCACAAAAAGAAACTTTATCAGAAATATTTATAATCCAAAGAAAATAAGTGAGTTCTGAGTTTGTTGGTTGCAATTCATTAAATGTGTTGATCACTATAACTAGTTTTTTGGGTGATATTAAATAAAGAATGCCATTTATTTCAAAATTATATTTGTAATATATTTTAGTTTAAATTAGTGATTGAGATGGACAATGTTTTTTTCTGAAATAGATGCTGATCGAAATAAAAATCTGTCATTTAAATTTATTGGACATTTATTTAGTTGATATTCTTTGTGTGGGGAATATATATACTTATATTTTCCAAAAAAAAGTTATTATAATTATTATAAAATTTAAATACAAATAACAAAATTTCTTAAATAAATGTTTTTATTTTCACTGTTTGTAAAATAAGTTTAAGATTAAACCATTATTATTTATCTGAATACAATAAATTTGATAGATTTATTTGTTTACAAATGAAGTAAATTTTATATAATCACATTTGATTTTGGTAAATATTTAAAAAAATAGATTTTAAAATAATAATTTCTTTCATCATCATTACTGAGAAGAAATATTTTCATTTTTAGAAAATAAGCAAAATCTTTTTTATTTGATATTTGCTTTTAAAATATGAATGAATAAATATTAATATCTCATAAATTGATTTAATTATGTTTTAAAAGTTAAATTTTTTTTTTACAATATTGCATTATTTTCACTTATTTGGTCACTGAATGCATTGATTATGTGTTGCCAAACAACTTTGGATAATTTGCATTGTTCTAAAATATAGTATTCCATTTTTAAAAATAAAAATATTTACTTCAAAATTTATATTATTGATTTTTAATAATAGTTACTCACTTGTATAAAAATAAACATGAATTTTAATCAATTTGCAAAAATAAAGTTTATTGTTATTAAAACTATTTTCTGCAAGTAAGTCATAAAAATGAGTGACAACAGAAACATAATAGATATTTATCAAGGCAGGGCTTAAACATTTTGTATCTTGCCTAATTTTCATTTCTCCTGACATCTATGGAATTTTTTTGGAATTAAATTGGAAATGAATGGAAAATTATTTATGACAATATAAATAAAGTTGTATAATATATTATTCTACACAAATAAAGCGTGATAAACAGAGCACAAAAACATTAATTATAAACAACAATTAGCCAAGTGCTTTCGCTATTGTATACCAGAATCATGGCAACATCTAATTGTTGTTTATAACTAATGTTTTTAATTGTTGTTTATAACTAATGTTTTTGTGCTCTGTTTATCACGCTTTATTCGTGTAGAATAATTTTCATTATCTGACAGAGTTTTTATATTATTTATTTGTATAATATATGTATTATTTTTTTGTATATTGTTATGTTACATAGTCAATTCTTTGAAGTTATATTGGATCTCTATATAGTTTTATTTTATTGATGTTTTATTTTATTTTCATTGTGGAACACTAGATGGTATAATGTATTCAATAATTGATTAATGTTAAATAGATTATTAACATTTGTAAAGAGCAGCAAACCATGTGCCGAAAAAGGCTTTTTATGTATAATTATTTTTAATATTTATATAACTGTTGTATATAATTGTTTATTCATTATACTTTATGTGAAATAGCGGCATAATGGATTTAATTATTTTCTAATTTGATGAGAATAAAATATATATGATATAAAACATTTTAAAAATAAATTTGTTTGAAGATTTGTGATGATGGTATATTAGAATGTGTTTGAAAAGTTTAAATATTTAAAGTTTAAAATTTCCTATACATTCAACATTTACTGATAGATGATGGAAATAGTCCAACATATTATCACAGTTTAAAAATAAAGTTTGGTGAAAACTCTCATTACATGTCAAAGAATTTCAAAAAACGAATTCATTGTATGAAATCTGAATATAATTAATATATGTCAGAATGTTCTCATATTTATGGGACTTTTGTCAAAATGAGGTTTAAGGTAAAGCTTGACTGATTTTTTTTTTTTATGATTTTTTTTTTGGGATGTGTGTGTGAGAAAATAACATTAGTCATATTTTAATTTACATTCACATTTAAATTTTAAGTGCCTTTCAGCATTTTGACTTAGTTTTTGAGTAGTGGTCATTAAAATGTCACCCCTTTTAATATATAACATCATAAAAAGATGGTTGAATTAATGATTATTAGATTTATCTAACAAAATAATCAAGTTTAAAATAGGCTAATACTATTGTATCATTTAAAATCAAAGCTTATGTATGATCAATGGAAATATTATTCTAAAGAGATCATGTTTGCTGTTTAATTGTTTGCAACTATCATATTTTGTGATAGGTTAGGTTGAAATTAGAAGATTGTAAATCTATTTCTAACCTATCTTAGATATAAAAACTATAGGCATATATATATTCTGAAGTTTTCCTGGTTTTTATTGGTGTATTCCTCAATTCCACTACATAGCAAACCATCTTCTAGAACCAAAAACTCCGAACACCCTCTTTTATTATATGTGCATTTTGTAAACAATAATGATTCATTAGATGCTACATTCTTTCAAACACCTGAATCTCAATACGCTCACTGGGTTCTTTTTTTTTTTTAAGTACTTCTCTGCAAAATAAGGATTGATTTCTAGAAATATATATATTGATTTTTTTTCCTCCTGTAGTTATCAAACATAGATTACTTAGAAAAAAAAAAATGTTTTTCTCTCCCAAATGACTATCTTAATTTTTCTTAATATGTCAAAACTTGTTGTTTTCTGCTATAATTCTGACATTTTAAAATGACAGGTTGTCCACATTTCTACTAGGATTTTATGGTTTCACCTAATATTGCCATAAGAATATTGGCAGGTGTAGACACCCCCCCCCCCTTTAGTCTTTTAATTTTGTGGAAGGAAAAAAATAGTATCCAAATATTTTATTTTTAAAAATAAAAAAATATTTTCAAAGATTTAAAAAAAAAATTATGCTCATCTGATAAAATAATATAAATAACAATTCGTGTCAATTGTTAATACAGAGTTTAATATAAATAAATAAAAACAAATAATAATAATTAAAAGTAGTTTTAGGAGTATTTATATTGCAGAGTTGAGAAAGGCATTATAAAAGTATACAAATTCATAATAAAAGCATGATAAAATCTTTTCAAGAACATAAGTGTTTTTTCTTGTTAAGATTTAAAAGTCTGCAAAGATAATTTTATAATGATTGTTTTAAGCTGTGAATAGTGAGGTATTGTGTATTGTATTTCTGTTTTCACTTTATTAATGGTGATATCATTATTAGGTATATTTAAAACTTCAGCATCACTGTACACTCTTGAAATCTATAAATACAGATATCTGAAAAGAGAAATGATTCTCAAAATACATTTCATGCTGAACCAGCATTTTTCACTTGGCCCACATCACAATCTCTTATACATGTCTTAATTATTTGTTTAATATTTAGCAATATCATATTATTACAATATGATTTGAAAGTGTTAGATTTTCTGCAATCACAACTTTGACACCAAATACTTCAGATAAATGCATTATTGATTATTGCAAATCATTCATTAAGCTAAAGATTATTATATTAGGTCGGATTAATTTTTCATTGTATTTATTTTTAATTAAAAAAAAACATATTAATCTTCAACTGGATTTAAAGTTTGTATAAATGATATAATGGAAGATTAGTAATAATTGTTAATGTATTTATCTGAAGGGGATAGTATCAAAGATGGGAACTCAGAAAGTTTTATAACTGTAAACTGAATTTGTAATACTTTAATATCATTAATTTTTAATAATAAATAGTTATATTTTATTATTATTAAAATTATTGTAGAAACTGATATTTAATGGGAACACGTGAGTTAAATTCAATATCAGCCACCCTCCCATATATCTGTAGCATTAACGTATATAATCATCATGCCTTTTTTAGGAATTTTTCTTTCAATTTATTGTTTATTGTATATAAAATAATAAAAGGGGATTAATAATAGATCATATTTAATTGTAAACACTGATTTGTATTATATAAATTAATTTTTTTACATAATTAGATGTATAATGTATAAAAATTATTTGCAGTTATATTACGATAGGGATAGATGATGCTTATACTAAGATGATACAAGATATGTAATAAAATAGCTCAGATTATGCAAATGGTTGATACACAGAGCATTCTGTATGGGGAGAGAAAATGTTTATTTAGAGAATTAGTGAGCAGAGGCATTGGTTACCATGTTTTCACCAATGGTTAGACTCCCTGTATAGTATTTTGTGCATTGATTTTTTCCTGAAATATTGCAATAAGTCTTATGTATGTTTTTTTTTTTTTTCTTGTTGGAATCTGTACTTCAATTTTTTTTTTTTTTTTGAAGAAAAGTTATTTGAATTTATTCTTCCTTGCTTTTATAAAATACAATTTATATAAATTAAAATATATATGTGGTACTTGTGAGTTTTTGAGTAAACCAATATCACCGCATATTTTTGATAAATATACCATTTTAAGGGCATGTAATTTAGTGAAGATATGTTAGTTGTTAAATTGAAAAAAGAAAGTAAATCAATTGTTAATTTAAAAAAAAAAGTACTAAATTCCAATACATTTCGTTTAGAAGCTTTATTTCATTTTTTTGTTATAGCTATATTAGAACGTGGAAGCGATGGGATACTTTTAACATTTTGTATTTTGGTTCAAATCAGCATGTTTCATTTTGTCAGTATTTTGTTTAATAAATTGTCATTGTGATCAAAATTTGGGATCTTCCTGTTATTGAACATGATACAGTGGAGTATTTACTAAAGTATGGCATCCTGCCTTTTCAAAAAGTGTGCATTAATGATCATGATATGAAACTTTATATTCAAAACTCATGTAAAAAAAAGAAAGGAATTATGACATAAATTATAAATATTAATTACATAGTAAGTCAAAGGGAAAATAATTTAAGAAAAGTTTCACAATGACTTAACATTCTGAATTATACATTCATTTCACACAATTTAATTTTTTAAAAATAATATTTACAATTGGAATAAAAATTATGGATTTGACTAAAAAATGCTATATGATTTTAGAGGCCATTGGGGATTGCATGCCACCGACATGAATAAAGTGTAAATATTGTATTTATATATATTTTTAAATTTATTTCTTATTAATACAAACAAAAAAAAAATAGTGTAAATATTGTAATTATTTTTTTCCACAATGATTTTTTTTTTTAAAATAACAGTAATAATAAAAAATAAAATGCAAATATTAATTATGATGTTTCTTTGCAACCACTTTTTTTATAAATATTTTTGAGGGGCCCCGAATCTATAGATTTATCAACAGTTTGGTCCACCATTTTGATTTACCTGAAAACTCACAAGGATCATTTACATTTACTTTTAATGTTAGTCTTATGAAACATGCTTTACCTAAATAGAGCTGATATTGCTAACTCTCACACTGTAGCTTTTGTAGAAATATAACAAAGCAGTAATTATCTGCCTTGTTTTAGAAACATATATAATATAACTCAATTATTAATTAAAGAATTGTGCAATGACATCCTAAATTAATGTGTTTTTTAAAGAGAGAGACGGTTACATTAAGAAGGGTAAACCATATTCTGATTGACATTGTATTTTTTTTTTTTTTTTACATATTTTATTCTTTTGTAAAATTCATTTACTATCAGGCACTGTAATTCTCCATATATTATTTAAAGCAGAGACTCAAAATAGTAGACTCAAAAAGTAAAAATCTGTGAATCACAGTGCATATTTTTCCTTATGGTACTCAAACATCTTAATATCCTGAGTAACAACTATCTGATTTTTTTTTTTTGTTATAGTCTTTAATCTAAATTTAAGGTTTATATTGTATTTATATTTTACCCCATTCAAGATCCAAGTCTCCCCATTTTTATTTGAAAGATCGTAATGATAACTTTACAATTAAACCATTATTCTATATCATATATTGATAATATTTACATTATTTATTACAAGTATAAGCTTACAAATGAACGATATTCTAAAAATTAATGTGCAAAATACAAAAATGGAATACTAAAGTGAATGTGTAACAATATTAATGGCTCTTTTTGTATTGGATCATAACCTTTGCCGATTCATAAAAGTTATTAAACAAAATATTTATTTGAATTCTGTTTTTGAAATAGAAATGGATATTAGTTGAGACCATTGTAAAAGTAGGAAAATATATTTTAAAATTCGAGATTATTTTTATTATTAAAATTTTATAAAAAAAATTTTTCACTTGCATTTATGAAAGCAATTATTTTAACTAGTAAAAAGTATTTCCCCTTTATCTTAACTTTGGTTTTATGACTTATCTTTTTAAAAACATATATTTTCAAATAATATCTAATTATAATCACATATTCATTTGGTTTAAAATAACTATTTTAGAAATATATTGTATAAATAAGCTTAAATATATTACTGAAAATTAGTCTTTTTCTTCTGAAATATTGAAACAAAAAAAAAATATGTTCAGAATTGCCTCCAGCCAAGTGATCTTCCAATCAGCAATGCTATTAGTTTTTTGTATTATGATATAACTATCAAAGTATTATCCACTTTCTTTTATATTAAACCTTTGCATATTTGCATGAGTGTACAATATTGACATCTTCAGATTTTTTTTAAACTAATAATTTTAGTTCCAATTTTTATAGGATAAAAACAAATGAATTAGTAAACTAATGTTACAGATATAAAGATAACCACAAAGTAGCAAAGAAAAGTCAAAGCAATAACAGTGTAATGCTCCAAAATTAGAAACATTTGAACAACCAAATTATTACTAGTTAAATATTGATTGAACATAATTTACTTCAGTTTTATTTTGTTTTATGTACTATATACATTAGATGAGCCACATGTGCATATTAATTGGTCAAAAAAAAAAAAAAAAAACTTTGGTAAGAAATAAAGTGTACCAACTTTGAAAACATTAAAAGATATAATGTATTGTCTTTGAAAATAATTCATTTAACCAAAAAATACAAAATTTTATGGATATTTTTAAAATTAATATATTTATTGTACAGTTTGGTATGGTTTTGTTAATAAAAGTAAACATTTTAAGTAATATAAAATTATATTTTTATTCACGACCATGAAAGTATAAAAAAGCTACTACTGTGTGAGAAGTAAAGACTTTAAAAATAATTTATTTAACCAAAATATTCAAGGTTTAATGCTAATTTTCAATTTAGTTAATTTATTATTATTGTTATGTTATTATGCAATAAAACTATTTTTATTTGCTTTTATTAATAAACTTTTTTTTTTTTGTATATCTATCTGTCTATTTGTGAAATCTTGTAATTCAGTTGTTACCCAATTGTTTGCCCAGTAACAATAATTTTTTTTAGACTTTGCAAACATTTCTAGCTAAAAAAATTATTGAAAGAATTTAAATTTTTAATTTTATATATGATTCAGCACTCTTTTTTATACTACTATTTAGTAATATTAAATTGTATCTAAATTTTCTTCATTTGTAATTTCTGCATCTATATACAAACTAAAAAGTAAATAGTATAAAAACAATTTTTTAAAGAAATATTTTTATTCATATAAACACACTAAAAGCTAAAAAATAAATTTTCTTCAGTTTTTATAAATAAAAGCATGGGATGATTATGTTTTGAAATTCACAAGTCAGATTGCCAAAAAATCATGCCCACTTTTTTTGCATCAATGTGAATCTATTCAAGTGAGTGTTAGTCGCAAGTTTATTTAAATATGATCACTCTAAATTTAGAAATATGTGTATTGCCATTAAAAAGTTAAAAATTTGTCTTTGATAAATTGTTGACAAAGTAAAATAAATTTGTTACGTAAATTGTATTTTTTGGTTAAATAAATATTTTTCACAGTTTATATATTTTATTTTTTAATACAATATATTTCCTTTTTTTTAATCAATTAATTTTTTCATTGGCCATTTGTTGTGTACTATGTGGCGTCATCTATATCTAAAATAATATTTTTACCTTTTTATAAGTTGAAAAAATAATTTTTAATTTATATTTATGCTTTGCAGTTTATTATAAAGCTTTCAGTTTGTTAAAGTATCTATAGTTATATTTTTCTCAAAAATTAATTTTTTTGCTGATATTCCTGATAATTAGTTCTCATGGTCTGTTACTAATGCCTAGAATGATTTTAATTTCTAGTAGTAGAAATTTTAATTGAAAAATGACTTTTTATTTCTCATTTCTATAACAAAGGGCACATAATGGATCTATATTTGTGAAGTGCCACTTGTAGAAGAGAAAATAATTAATAGAAACGACTTGACATTTATTTTTGATATTTGGATTCCAAATGTCAATATCTGAATTTTTTTATAATATATTTGTTATTACATAACAAGAAAAAGTGACTATTATTATTTTCAATTTCATATGTTTACCAATAGTTAATTTTATTTAGAAATAGATTAGGTGAGGGAGTAATGTGTTTACTTATGAGAATTATTAAGGTTTTGAGAAAATTATTGTTAATGGGTAGTGGAATATCAGTAGCATTAACAGGAATTACATTATTAGCACTTGGGAAGAAACTAATTGATTTAGTCATTTCATTAATGGCTTTCTGAAGATAAAAGGTAAAAATGTCATGTAATGAGAGATCATTGAATTTAATATGTTTTTGCACATTTCTTATACTACGAGTTACCGCCTTTTTGTTCCAGAATTAGTTTGGTGATAAGGGAGTGTATATTTTTTTGAATAAATAATTAAATTTATTAATGGGGAAGAAATAATTAATTTGAGGAAATATTGAAATGTTGACTAGTGGATGCCTTTGCATATATTGAAAGATATGCTTTGGATAATGTGTTGATTGTAATTTCTACCGAGTAAACTGATTTTGAATAGCAGTTTTTATTGCATTGGGAAACCTAAAAATTCATGAGTAAAGGAAAAATTGGAAGGAATGCAATTACCTGTAAGAATATTCCAAATAGAAGATTTGTTTTTATTAATGTGGATTGAAAATTGGTTAGTATAGTTATTAAGTATAGTGCTTAGTAAGGGAAGGAATTTTTTTGAGGGAAGGAAACTAACTAAGTTATCTATATAGGAGTGATTAATGGTTTGATTAATTATGGAAATATATATTCCTGGAATTTAGATTTTTATTTCCAAAAGAAGGGAATTGATATAAGTTGTGAAAAGAAGGGAGCTAAGTTGGGAATCTGAGGAATAGAATTATATGGATGAAATTCCAGAGAGTGTTTTTCCATTGAGTGTAATGCAAACTTCTCTATGTAGTGGCATGATGTTGGTATATTATATTCTTGAAGTAGTTGGAATAGTTTAGGTATAGGAACTGAGCCAAATGCAGATCTTGATCCCTGTTTTTCTACATTGCTTAACAGGGTCTATTATTACTTTAAATAGAATAGCTGTTGTTGAAGTAGCTGAACCTTTTTTTGCAAACTGAAATTTTGATAATGAAGGGAGGAGTGGTTGCATTTTATCTTTAATAAGGGATTCACCTATTTTAATAAGAATTAGAGTCATGGATATGGGTCTAAGAGCTATATTAGTAATAGTTTAAATGGTTTTGAGAGTTCATAAAAATCATGTACCAAAAGTGCCACTACTGGAATTTATTCCATGACTTTATACTCCAAAATCTGAACCTCTACCACTGCACTAAACCACATAGAGCATTAAGCTTATTTTAGTCAATATTGGATTTTTAAGTAATAGTTTATTAATTGCAATATATATATATATCAAATACAATGTAATGGCAAATATTTTTTTAAAAAATTTAAATTGATGTCATCATTTTTAATATATATAAATCTTTTTTTTAACTAACTGAAAATTTACATGTACTAGGCTTAGCTATATAGAAAGTAAACAAATCTCCATACCAGTGCCATTTTAAACAAGATGATAAAACTGTAAGGATACTCTCACCCTATTTCCAAACTCCAAAGCTTAGGTAAATAGATAGTGGCTTGTATTGTAAAAATCAAGAGTAACATTATTTTTTTAAAAATAAATTTTGGCTATTAGAGAGACATATGCTAAATAAAAAAACAATGGCAAACAATTTCTGATAATGATCAAAAATTTCTTTTATGATTGATAATATTTGCATTGATTAAAGATAAATTTTGAATGACAAACTCTTGTGTAAGCATCATAGGGGAATGGTGATCATCTAATGTTTAGTGGTTAAATTTTGAATGAAGGTAACATTTTACCATTGCCATCAACATAGGGATTTGTGCAATCTAACTGCAGACAGTTATAAATATAGTTTTAAAATATACAAATGCAGATTGTGTGATGAGCCATGGACAGAAGATGAAGATCTTTAAAGATCATTTGATTAATACTAATGTTCATAAGTAAATTACTCATTATTCTTTCTCTCATCCTCTTTCAGTTTTACTTTGATTGTCTTCAAATATTTAAGATAGTTCAGAGATCATTCATCTTCAGTTTCTCATATTATCTCCTTATTAACATTACAATGAGATTCTTTGTTTTATTTATTTCTTTTCCTACATTTTGATTCTTTGTCTTTCTTTTCTTTCAGAATTATATGGGCCATACTCATTTATGAATATTATCTAATGATGATGGTGATGTCTTTATAAAAATAATGTTTAAAAATAGAAAACAATGCATACTACGAAACTATTTATGAAGAAATTAACTTTTGGTTAAAAGTCAACATATTTTTCAATTAAAGTTTTTTCATTAATAATGGAATTAATTAACTTTTATCTAATTAAAAAATAATAAGTGAACAGTCTGCAGAAGAAAAAAAAACAACTTTTTAAATGTACATTTTTTAAAACATGTTAATGTAATAAAAAAATACAAATATTTGTTTCATGTTTTAAATAGCAAGTTGAATGTAAATTCTTAGTTTTAATTTTTTTTTTCTCAAATAAAACATACAAACAAGTCATTTTATGGGTATTTAATCTTTTTTTTTTAATTCTCATTTTCTTTTTCCTGCATATTGCTAGTAAAGTTTGAAAAAAAAAAAAATCATAGGTGTATCATTTCCAACTTGTGATCTATTTGAATAAATAATGAACATATATATAATACCATTTCTTTTTTTTTAATGTAGCTATTTATTAAGTGTTATGATTTCTGTGTGCAAGAGAATTGATATATTAAAGTGAGACTCTTAACTGAAACACTAACTTGAGATCAACGCCTGTTGCATTTCACTTAGAAGAGTTGTAAAACTTAGTTGCCTAGATCAAGAGTCAGCAGACCATGATTATATTCCTCTACAAGGTGTTAAAAGTGGTTAGAAATCAGTTGCTATCTTGTATGAGAGTGGTGAAATGAAAATTACACTACAGAAATATTATTCACTATTGGATAATTTCTAATCTAATAAAAGACTATTAAAATTTTAAGAACTACTTTTTTAAATCTCACTTTCCTATTAAAGAAATGCCAGTAAAGAAGTGAAAAATATGAATTTCTGAATGGCTGTGGATAAATTTAAACATTTATTTTAATAATACATCATAATAGAATCTGTAATCCTAATGAAAATAAAAAAAATTTTAAATAAATAAAAAACAAAAAATTAATTTGTCATTTTGATTTACTCACAAATTTCTAATATTTATTGAATTTAAGAAACAACTTTGCAATGGCAATGCATATTTTGCCTTTTCTAGAGTTATTTATTTACAAATTACAAGAGGGAATTTAAAATGTGTTTTATGTTTAATCACGATAAAAGAGCTGGAAGATTGGAATCAAAGAGCCAAATTTGGTTCGAGAGTCACAGTTTGACAACTCCTGGTCTAGCTGGAACACCATTAGATGTAAGAGCAATAGTGTTATGTGGCTAAGCTTACTTAGTCATATCTTAAAGCTATACACATGTTTAGTGTTTAAATATTAAGTACTTATTGCTAAGGCTATGAAGTCGTATTAGTATATAAAATATAATCACAATTTATATATTTTTTCTAACAACAATATTAATAACAAATAATTTAATACTTTACCTGCCTTTTGCTGTTTTTCCAATTATATAAGCTATTAAGAAGAATTCAGTTTAAAATGAAAATATAACAAAACTCACTTTTAGATATTTTTCAAACATTTTATATCAATTTAATGTTAATATTTTGTTCTAAAAAGTTGTATAAGTTTTAATATTATGTTCAAATATATAAGTACATATCTTTTGGGTCATGTGATTTTTAATTGAAAATAAATTATTTTAAGAAAAATATGTGTAGTAGTGATTAAATATTTACTATTCATCAAGAAAAAAAAAATTTTTTTTTGATCAAAAACAAACTTTATTAAACCAGAAAATAAATAAATAAATACATAATATTGTATGATAAAATCAATAGGCAAATTAAAGTTCAATAGGCAGAATCTGCCAAGTGTTAACAAGTAAATAAAAAAAAATAGAATAAAAATACAATTTTATATATATATGTCTTTTCTAAAAAAAAAAAAGGTAATTTATAATATCCAACCTGGTCTTCAAATATTAATAAGATCCCATGTGTTTGTCTCCTTTTATCATCTGATTTTTCTAATTATAATCTTCAGAGGATCTGTACAATTAGAATTAGAGAGAATATCACATCGAGTTAGCCATAAACTACATATTAAAAAAGTGGCACTTCTAATATCAGCAAAAACTCCCACTTTAATTGCTTATATCAATATATGTATCAATGAGCCTTTATGTTTATAAATTAAGCTAATAAAATATCTGCAAACTTACAAATAACTGCATTCACCAAAAATGTGTTCAATTGTGTCTTCATCTCTATGACATAAGCCACATAGACCATCAATTGAAGTAAATCCACGGTTTCTTGTTAAAAAACTACAAGTGGGTAGTGCATTTAAATTTATTTTTATCAGGAAATCAAAGTATTTTGGCTCCAGACCCCACCATCTGAACTTTTTCAGCAGATTAAATGTTGTCAAGGTAAGACTTGGATTAATTGGCATTATTGCTTCATTAATGAGATAAGCCTCCCAGTATTGAACTTTTTGTGATTTAGATGGATTAGGAATTAGGTTCATTTTTTAAATTTCAAATAATAACTCAGCCAATCAGGAATTCATTGTTGGAGGAGGGGTGTCAGTGGGATCAACATCAACTAAATAAAATTCTTGAGGATAAAATGATTCAGTCTCAAAAATAAGTTGAAGGTCTGCTGGAGTCTATACACTTTCAGTGAGTGCAGCCCAAGACCACTTAGTCTGGTAGGTGTGTGCATCTTCCTGAGGCTAATTGCTACAGTCCCCCTCCCCCCATAGTAGCTTAGAACAAATTGAATTGATACCATGAATGAATTTAGCTGTAAATTTAATACGAGGCATGAAGTAAGTAATCCTTGGAAATAACAACTTGTTCAAAAGGGCTGTCTTGGAATAAAGAGACATATATACTTTCTGTAGAGAACCAACTATTCTGTTAGTTACTAATATGATTGAATTTTGGACCTCTCTCCTTATTGCAAGCTGAGAGAGATTAAAAAACATCCAAGAAATTTCTGCAATTTAGCTGTGAAGGGTGAGGAAATGTTGTTTCCAGAGGATAGTCTCCACTGCTGATTTTTCAAGGTTGAAACTAAGCCCTGAATCTTCTGAAAAAGAGGACATAAGTTAAAGAGATATGGAATGTACTTCCGAGAAGGCAGGGATATGGCTATATCATCCATGTATGCAATTAGATGAATTTTTTTATTAATGTAAGGAATGAAGATTCCAGGAATATTTTTCTCTATAGATTTCAGGAAAGAATTAACATATAAAATAAATAAAAGTGCACTTAAAGGAGAGCCCTGAGGAATAGATTTAGTAGGAATGAAAGATTCCGTTAATTTACCATTTAAAGATATAACAATTTTCCTATTAGAAAGTAGATTAGAAATTATGTTGGTTATCCCAGGATTAATATCCATGTCAGCAAGCAACTGAATCATGTGTGGAATCCTGACAGAATCAAATGTAGCTGCAATATCCAGCTGGGCAACAATAGGTTTCGATTTTCTATTCCTTCTAATATGTTCAACAATTAATTTGAAAAGGCTAATCGCTTCTAACGTCGAATCCCCTTTTTTTGCAAATTGACAGCTAGATATTTGTAACAGAATCTGATCCTGGATTTTATCTTTGATTATAGATTCAATAAACTTTATTAACAGAGGAGTCATTGAGATTATTATTACTATTATTGATATTATTAAAGGGGGATATTTGGTATTTAACATTTTTGTGAGATTTTTTTTTTCCTCAGTTCTTAAATTATTCAAATTAGTTTATTTAAAGTGGAGATATTTTTATATACCATCATTTATATAATCAAACTATTAGCCAATTTTTAATTGCAAGTCTTGTTTTAATCCAGTTGTTTATCAGTAGAATTTTTTGCATTGATCATCTATATATATTATAAGGATATGGAAAGAAGGAGCAACAAGGAATGAATACTAAACAATATTCTGGTTAAAATAAATTGAAAAAGAGCAAGCAACAATCAACTCAAGTAAATATAACTAATAAGTGATAAACATAATGTTACCAGCAATAAATCCTATTCACAATAATCAATGGTCAAATAGAATATCAACAGTAAATTAAATCAAGTCATTCGTTGTAATGATTTGAAAAAGCAATACTACAAAATTTTAGGAAATCATTAAGTCAGTGCTCAACTTGGTACATATTATAAAAAAGCAATCAATTATATTTCTGCTGCCTGCAATGTACATGTATGTGCTAAAAAAAACTACAGAAGTAAATATTTAAAATAATACTAAGATTAATATTTCAATGCTGATCATCATCAATGCTCTGAGCCATCACATATCATGAGTGAATTATCCATTATTTAACTAATCATTATTATTGTGAAATTATAAATAAAGTGTGTGAACTTTAAAAGTGACTAATAATTGTAAAGAGATTTATACAAATGGCCACAAAATGTTTATATTTTATATATTGTTAGTCCAGAACTAGATTTTTATATATTATTAATCCAGAGCTAGCTTTGGAATTGCAGGAACTCTAGTTATTGTGATTAAGAGAGAATATATAAAAAAATGATGCTAGTAATACATAATTTCATTGGAGTAACTTGAAATAATGATTAATAAATGTATTGGTCAGAAATAGTGATAATAAAAAAAAAAATGAAATTTCTGAAATAGTTCATTCGATTTCTATTATTTAATATTAAAAAGTATTTCAATAGATTGAGAAACAAAACTATATATGTAACATTGTTTAAATGGAAGCTGGCAAATATATAAATTGTCACTGATTCTATATGAACGTAAATATGTATATGCACGCGTTTACATGTCTAATAGTATAAAATATTCTAATTATTACTAAATAAATATTTTAATATATATAGTAAATAGTGAATAATTTTAGATATATGCATATAGATACACATACACCACCACATTATCTTATAAAAAAAATTTTAATCAACAATTAATTTTCTTTAACCTATAAATTGAATTATTTTCCAAACATTAATATGTTAGAACTAAATGACAAATCTGGATAACACATTTGGTTATTTCATTCTCTTATTCTAACTCTAAAGCAAGTCTTTATAAATGAAGTAACAATATTCAAAGAAAATAAATGTGTTTCTGTTCTCTGGAGGCTTTTAAATTTGTACATAGTTGGTCACTTTTTTTTTTTTTTTATGAAACAGTTTTTTTTTTTTTAGTAGTATACTAATGTATTCAGTTAATTCAAAAGCTGTTTACTTTTAAAACAAATTTATACATTACATGATAATTAAATACTTTTCTTTTGGGCAGTAAAGTGATATAGAGTTTTGTTAATGGAAAAGTTAATGCTTGAAAGAGTTTGTCATTGTATATTTAAATCACTAGTCAATTTCTTTTATTTATGCTTTATGCATATACAGTCTGTAGATTTTGTTTTATCTTCTTCCATGAATATATACTGTAGCATATGTATAAAATATAGTTCTGCATTCACTTCACAGTATAATTTAAATTATTCATCACTTGGAACATTGTGTGATATTTGAGCACATCTTTAATCCAGGTACTTTTAGCTTTTAAACTTGTCAGTCTTGTTGTATTTTGACAATTGGATGGTGTATTAGTTTTATATATTTTGATGTTTTGAAAACAATTTCATAAGTTAATAATATTAATTAAAAAATTTAGAAATGTTAAAATTTATAAGTGGAAAATTACACAATATTGTGTTGAATGAATTTTGCTTTATTAAGTTGATTCCAAGCTGAAATAAAGATATGGAACAAATTTCTTTACTACACGGTTTTTAAAAGTAAATTAAGGATAATTTGAGTATTATTTAAAATCATAATTGTCTAAAAAAATTTTACAAGGCAAGGTTTTAAATCAATAAATAAAAATGTTTTCTAAATTGAATAGACCATTAAAATTGCAATTTTTAAATTTACTTTTTTGTTTTAAAAAATTGGTATTATTTAAACATACAAAAAAAAAAGTTATATTCTTTTAATAAAATTTGTTTTTTAAACAAAATTAAAAAAGCCATAATAAATAATAATTGTATATATGCACATTGAACATATACATTTTTTACAGACACACACATAATTAAAAAGAATAAACCATTCAGCCTAGGTTAAGAATAAATAAGACTGTTAACAAAGGCTCAGAATATTCTGTTATTTATGTATAGCCTGGGAGAGGATCGTTTATTCTATTCAATTAAATACATATGAAGTTACACTATTACTATGTTTACATACTTCACACACATATATAGGAAAAATACCAATTTATTCAAAGAAAATAAAAAATACATATTGATTTCAAATGTATAAACAACAATTAATGAAACTTAATAATTATGTAGTTCAGTAAGTTTGGTTTAATTAATTATTTCTTATTATTGTGAAAACTGATTGCCTGTGGATAGTAAATAAATGTATAGAATTTTTTTAAATTCTTTTGTCTATGATCATTTTCGGTTCTAGTAAACTATTCACTGTACAGCCTGTGTTGGCACTGTTTCTGTGTAAAAAGCCGAACCTACGATAATATACGAGTGATCATTAATATACGAGTAGATTGTATGTAGTGGTTATAATACGCGGCCAATTCTTCCATGTTACAATAATACTACATCTACTAATAATACTATGATCATATAGTTCGCCGTTGATTTTATTGCGGGTTGAATTCCTATGCATATTGACAGAATTTGTATTGTCGCTAGAATTTAAGATGAGAGTGTGACCATTGTCATCTTTTTCAAGTGTTTATTTGTTGATGTTTATGATTTTCTGTATTTCCCAACTGAAAGTTTTTTGCGTACTAGTAATTTTCAGCGTATTATTGATATTTGTCAAAAATTTTTTTTTGGCTAATTTTGGCTTTTTGGGGGGTCAAAAAAGAAAAAAATAAAATTTCTCAAGCTCTCTGGCAGACAATTGGAATAGTTTGCAGAAAAATACTGTTTCTGTCGTGACTCGGACGAGAGTTGAAAAAGAAGAACAAAATGTCTACCACGTTATTATATTTGTGGGATGTCCCAAACAGAGAAAGTGGGGCAGTTGCATTTTTGCAAGCCCAAAACAGCCTGCCATTCGTTACAGTTGATTTAGTTCAGTCATATGTGGTTAATAAATTTATTTTCTGGAAAGAATTTGTATTTTGTTTGCAATTATTTTTATCTGTAAATCATGTAATTAACACCCAGAATGACAGTGTTAAAAAGGGGTGGCGTAGTTTGTTGGACATCTCTTGATTGATTGATTGACTTTTTTTTGTTAAAAAAAAATACTTCTTCTTTTGACATACCTATTAGAAGCAAAAAGAGGTTTTTTGTTGCTGTTTTAAATCAATAAACAGCACGTTAAGTAGATTTTAAAAATGAACCCGAGCAAATTTTTGTTGTTTAAAAAGAATAAAAATACCGGACGTTTTATTTGTTATGAAAACAAAAAATCTTTAACAAACTTGTATGACTCTTAAAAAAGATAAATAAATAAATCCACAGAATGTAACAAAACCGGTTAACATACACATTTTATGTGTTAAAAAAACAATACCGCGATTGACTTTTTGTTTTTTGTTTTTGACGTTTATTTGTTATTATTAAAAAAAGGCAAAAAAATCAAAACCCGCCGCCAAAAAAAAACAACCCATATTTATAAATCTAAGAGAAAAAAGAAGTCCCGTTTTATTTATTATTATTAAAAAGAAAACAAAAAAATCAAAACCCCATTTTATTTGTTATTATTAAAAAAAAAAAAATCAAAACACGCCGCCCAAAAAAACCCCCCCGTATTTATAAATGTAAGATAAAATACCAAACAATTCTTTTCGTTTATAAGCAAATATGGACATCTGAGGCGGAGTTTGTTGGACAGGTTTGAATTATTTTTGCTAAATCAATCAACAGCAAACCCCCTCATTTTTAACATAATTCAAAAAGAAAGTGTTGATTCTAATTTTAAATAACAACAACAAAAAAAAAGAAAGTCGTATATGTAAAGCAAATTGTGTATATTTGAGATATTCCAAAAAAAAGTTAAAACTGTCCCTTATACTTTGAAATGTATCGAATCCAAAACAAAAAAACTATGTCTGTAAAAAAGAAACAATAGATTAAAATGGAAATCCCCCCAATAAAGGCGTATGTCAAAAATTATGTACTTTTGAGATCCAAAAAAAAGGTCAAACTGTCCATTATAGTTTTAAATTTATCAAATGAAAACCAAAAAAAATAAATAATTATGTCCAAAACAAACAACAACAATATATTAAATATTAAAAAAAAAAAAATTACAGCCGTATGTCAAAATACGATCTGTTAGATAAAAAAAGTCTAGCGGCCCGGTAATGTTATAACGCTCTGTTTTTAACTAGAAACAGCGCCACCAAAGGCTGCACAGTCAATAGTTTACTAGAACCTCATTTTCTAACAAAATTGTTGAAATATTTTGAATATACTAGAACAGTCATCATCATTCTTTCAAAACTTGGTTTTTTTAAAAAAAAAAAATCCCAAAAGACTGATGATGTCCTTCTAGTTAAATTGAAACATTTAAGCTGTTTCTATTTATAAGATAGGAATGAGAAAAAAAATTAAATAGAAAGTTTTGGAGTTTTTTTTAATAAAAAAATGTAAGATATGTTGAGTGTTGTTTTTTTTTATTTTCTGTAGTTCTGAATCTGTCATCACATATAATGCATTTTTTTTTGTTTAACAAATGACTTATCTGTAAATAAATGTTTTGTTATGATTTTAAAAAAGCTCATGAATGAAGAAGATATTAAATATCTAGGAGTTTTTTTAAAAAAAAAAAAATTCAAACAAAACAAATGTTTGATTGTAAAAGTTCACTTTTTAAAAAATGACATTTTTTTTTTTTTGATTTTTTAAAAAAACATTTTTGAAATATATAAATTTATATTATGACCATCTTCAGATATTAAGCTGTCTTATAAATAATTATAAAAAATATAAGAATGTTAAAAATTTAAAAATAATAGTTATAAACAATATTTTATAATTAAAACTTTTATTTACTTTGCAGTAAAAAAATTGTTTCTTCAACTACCATTGGGGGTTTTGTATTTAACTTGAAATAAAAGTTGTATGTGTAGGAGGGGCTGAAATTAATTAAGTCAACCCTTATTTTTTTTATAATAAGGGATTGACTTAATTAATTTTTGTCCATTTCCCCTCACTTTTATATTAAGTTAAATATAAAAACCTCATTTGTCTTAAAGAAATAATTATTTTTTAATGCAAAGTAAAGAAAAGTATTAATTATAAAATATTTTTATGTCTATTATTTTATAAGTAAATTCGATACTTATGTATCAGTTCTGTGTCACAGAGCACATATTAAACATGCTGCACCTATTCACATCCATATCAATCCTCTGATAACTTTGTAATCTTGTGATCTGACCAAAATAACATGTAAGTGGATCTTATACATGATATTTTTGCAAAAATTTATGAAAATAACATGTATATAGATCTTTTGTACATGATATTTTCCCAAAGATTTACAAACTTATCGACAGGTTGAATACGTATGCGAATAGGTGCAGCATGTCTAATATGTGCTCTGTGTCACAGGACTAATACACACTATAAATAATTTTTTAAGCAATTAATACAAGACACCATTAAACAAAAAATCATAAAATCATTAAATTTCAACAATTTTGGAGTGTATTTTACCAGGAACATATGTGACTTTCACAGGAGACATACATTTAATATATATTAATGGTGTAACTTTTAAGCAATTCCCTGATATATAATTAAAAAAAGAATGAAATACATATGGCATTTTCAGTAAATATATATGAAATTTAGATGAAAAAGTATAAAATCTACTACCATTTTAATCGGTAAATTACAAACTATAAATAATTTTTAAGCAAGTAATATGAGATGCCATTAAACAAAAAGCTATAAAATTCGTAAATTTCAACAATTTTGGAGCATATTTTATCACTTACACATGGACAACTTTCACAGGAGAAATATACATGTACACTTGGATCTCGTTTTATGCGGATTATTTTAATGCGATTTTGAAGTTATACGATTCATGTTTCTTCTTAATATCTTTCACATTTCACTATATTTATTAGATATCAAGAAATTTAAATTATTAATAACTTATTTTGATTTGAAATACTTTTTTTTTATTCAAAAATATAATGTTATATTAGCAGCTAACGTGAATATGGCCTGAAGATGTATTTAGAATCTTAGCTTCTATGTAAATAACCTACTTATACTAATGAGTAAATAATAATAATAGATATATATGTACGTATAAAAATATCACAATAAATATTCAAAAATTTTAAACTTTTAAAATCTATTTTGTTAGATATTAACAGAAATAAATATTTTTTTAGATTTTTAAAATAAATAATAACGAAGATTTTATTGATTTTATAAACTGAAAATAATCTTTCTAATGATAATGTATAATTTTTTTGTTTTGATTGCAATCTCATTTTTTTAATATAGAAACAGAAAACCATTAACACAGCTCAAGACTGAAAGTGGTGCTAGTTGTACATCACGTCACGAATCTGATTTCTTACTCGTTCACAAACAAACGCATATTGTCAAACAGCGGTAATGATTAAAATATGTATGAAAAAATATAAAATTAAATACTGTAGTTAATAAAAAAAGCCTTGTATTATTTTTTTTCAAATATTTGAAATTTTTTATTAGTCATACTTTATTTTCTTATTTTTTTTATGCGAATTTTAAAGTAATTTTTCCTTGTTGCTTTGCTTTTATGCGATTTCTGAAAATTACTGGAACATATCCCCCATTTTTCAAGGTAAGTTATGTTTATTTTTGTGCCATTTCTTTTGTGCACATTTTCTGAGATACCTTTCTACTGCATAAAACGAGACCCAGGTGTAATATATATTAATGCGGTATTTTTTAAGCAATTCCTTGATATATAATTAGACGAAAAAGAATAAAATATATAACAATACTAAAGATATCATACACTATTATGGACTGAACAATAACTAAATTATAAAAATTTCTAAAATATTCCTGAAAACATAAAATATACACGCTACTTACTGTGCAATATATAACAGGAATTGTCGCAATAAATAAATGTAAGTGGTTTCTTCAATTTTATTAATAGGTTGATTAAATTTTCCGGATAAAATGGAGATTCAAAGTAAAAATTTTACACTTTTTCCTTCCAAAATGATTGTGTGATTATGGAGAGTATCACATGAATGGGATTTGGTTGAAAAACAGTAATAGATACAAGTATTTTTCAAAAAAATGTATAAAAAAAAGGAAAAACAATTTTCCACAAAATAAAAAAAAAAATTTTTATTGTTAATTCATATTGGTGGGCAATTATTTTTGATTTCATTCATTATGCAAATGAACACATCCTCATCTTTATGACCCTGCACTACATAAATTTGGCCAAATACGAATCTAAATGTTGGTGAGATGTTCTCCATTGTTGCTTGTTACACTATTTTGCGGAATCCCAAAGTCTTTCAATGTTTAGTGTGTGGGTGTCTGTTTCAAGATTGATGAAATTATATGTGTGGTTCACATGAAAATAGCCATATGTAGCATTTCTCAATTCTTCAACAACAAAAAAACATTTAATTACGAGAATTGTGCAAGAGAAATCAAAAGGAAAGTACAGTTATTTACTCACAATCGACTTAATTCAGCAATGATGAAATTAACTACGAAGAAAAAAGTACAGTGGCAGTAACTGTGAAGAAAATCTTGAAAAATACTCGGGATGGGGGGGGGGATTAGATCGGAGATATGATAAGAAATCTTGAAAAATACTCGGAAAAAAAAATTAGATTGGAGATACATATTTGACCTAATCGCAATGTTACACATTTATGTTGGATGTGAAAATGTGCAATAGATCTAATACGTGCTGTGCCACAGGATTAATACATAAATATGAAAATTCTTGTTTTAACTTGCATGGACATACATTGTCCTGTTCATGCTGGCAAGAATTCTAACTTCTTAAGTTTGCATATGATTTGATTGCAATGAAAGCATGCAGATCAACTTGATTCAAGACACAATATGATTACATTTTATTCTTGATAATCTGTATAATGTAGGTTTTTTTAATAATCTTTCTTGAGCTTTTTTAATTCATTTTAATTTGGAAAAAGTCAGTAGTTTTGTCATGCATATTTTGTTTATCCATTTTTTACATGATATCTAAGTCCTTTTTGAAGTCATATAATTCCTGAGTCTAGCAGATGGACATTTATGATTAAGTAAATAAGTCTGAAATTTTAAAGAGTCATTAATTTCATATATAGTGAACAGAAATTATATAATACTGTTAATGTAAAATCTTTACATAGAAGGAAAATATTATGTGAAATTTTTTTTTGCCATTATACAATTACAATAACTAAATTTTATAATTATGACAATTTAATTAAAGGGGATTTGAACTCAGGCTTTTAAGCTCCCTTCAGTCATCTACTCCATCTTAAAGAATCGATACACATGACCACATACACATGAAAAAGATAAATGATCTCCAATATTTGTATTTCATGCTAAACTCTTAAAAACTATTATGATTATATTTTTTTCTGCAAGAAAAATGCAGTTAATAAGAATTTTAATTCATAAAAGTGAGTGAATATGCAGTTTTTAAACTAATGTCCATATTTTAAAATATAATGTTAATATATTTTCTTGTTGTATATCATCAAAATAGACTTTTGATTATTTATTTATTAAATGAGGTGCTTTTTTGTTTTTGCTTTGGTAATAATTAAACTTTATTTTGGTTATGTCATTGAAGAATGTATTGATTATCTTGCAGGGATACTGAGTGAAAATTAAATAAAGTATTGTTCATTAGTTGTATTTTAATTTTATATTTAAAGTACTGACATCATTGAAAAAATTAAAAGATTGAAGTGGAGTTGGGCTGGACATATTGCTAGAAGAGATGATAATAGATGGACAATTGAAATTTTAAACTGGATTCCAAGAGATTGTAAAAGACCCAGAAAGAGACCACATGTGAGATGGATGGATGAAATAAGAAAATGTGCAGAGGTGTTGTGGAGAAGAGAAGCTAAAGATCGGAGAAGATGGATTAAACTTGGAGAGACCTTCATCCTGCAGTGGATTGATAATGGTTGATAATGATGATGATATACTATACTGTGTATAATGAATAAATTTTATATTGTATATTTTTAGCATAAATTCCACCATTTTTCTTTCAGATGACATAAAGCCACTATCTTATGATGTCATCAATCTTACAAAATAGCTGTCATTTTCAGAATGAGTTTTTTTAAAATAATTTGAATTTTTTTTTACGAGCATTGTAGTGAATAATCTGTTATAAATCAAAATGTGGTATAAATTGATGTTGATTGGTACAGTGAATCCTTGCCTTAAAGATATGGCACTAGGTGGGGTATAGATGTATTTTAAAATGGAATAAAGTGGAGCACAGTACCAAAATATTAAACTTGCAGTATATTACGTTTATCAAACTTCTAATAGAAATATTACACATATATAGATTCTATACCCATATATCATTATAAACAGTAGATAATTTGCTGGATTATTTGAGATTTTTGCTCATGTATAGTAATTTTTGAAGAATGATAAGCTTATTGAAACCATTATTTTAAAATCATATGTGGCATTATAGTCATTTTCTTTAAAGAATTTTAAATCTTATACATTAAAATATCTTCCTGATCACTTTCATCATTTTAACAATACTTAATGATAAATATATGTTCAGGGAGTTAAGTTACTTCTGGATCTCCATCATCACTTTTGTAAAAATACATGTAACTGAGAGCTTCTTAAACATATGCTTTGGAAGTTACACTTTCCTGGCAAAATTTATTCACATACAATTATTGATTTATTTACTATAACCAAAATAAATGTAATACCTATTGTTCTTAATGGAAATATCATTCACAGTATTCTAACTATGAAATCTATATCAACATTCATTCATTTACAAAATTGCATTTGATCTATTTTACTGTTAATACTTTCTATTAATAATTGGTGCCAGAGAGATGTTAAATGACCTTTTTTTCAAGATGTACCTTTTGAAGATAAAAATATCAGGTTAAAGTTTATGTATATTGATTTTTATTTAAAACTTTCAGTATTATTTATTAACTCAAACCCTATTCAATTAGATTTGCTACATCATTAGTGCTAATATTATATATATATATTCTATGCTGCAGAGTAAAGTAGTCAGAAACTCCCACTTTGTATAGCTATTTATTGAAACACAGGAGTGACAAATATTTGAATGTGTATAAATTCACCTCCTAAAATCAAATATGTCATATTTATGATACATTCATGCAAATATCAGACTGTTAACATTGATGTAGAGATTCAAGGTTGCTTACCTGCTAAGTGAAGATTGTTTAAAAAATATACTATAGTAAGAAAAAGATTCTAAAATTTTTATACACTGGTGACTAGTTGTGAATTAATAAATTTTGTGATAATGGTGCTAATCATAAATTAAGGGAATCTGCTTAATTGTGTTGATTCAATTAGAGATATTTATTTATTTGCAATGCTTCATTATGCAGCAATTATTTCCATCTTATAAGAGCAGTATCTTGAGCTATGTATAAATAACTTCAATCTCTGCTTGATTATTTCTTTGTATAGTGCAACCATCAGTTATTCGGGTGCGTAATGTTAAATATTACTTATGCATATAGGGAATACTATTTATTTAATACAAATATGATTAACTTAAAAATTTTGCCCAATTACAAATTCAGAAATATTTTTTTCATTTAATATTATGAATAAGTGCATTTAAGCACCTCCTATTAGCTCTTCATTTAACTAAGATATAAATTCTGAATTGTGAACAATGACTCATTTCTTAGAACTCTTTTTGTTTAGAGTGTCAATTTTTAATGTTTTAACGATTTTAGATTATTTGATTACTAAATTGTAAGATTTTGTATAATTCAATTATTTATTTATTTACAATGAAAAATTAATAAAATTATATAAAAGATTTATATTTTCCTCTTTTTTGGTAATGATAATTTAACAATTTTAATTTTATTTGTTAATTAAAAATTTATTTTTCTTTAGTTGTAATTAATTTCATTACTTTTGATACTTTTATTTGCATTTTAAATTGTTTGTTTTTATTAGATTAATTTTGATTTTGTTTTAAGATTCCTCCCCCCCCCCCCACAACCTTTTACCTTAAAGAAGATGGTTTCATTTCCTTTATTATATTAAAAAAATCAAGTGAAATCAAAAAGAAAAAAATATATATATAAGAATTACAATCATAGCAAAAAAGATTATGGTATTTGATAATATGCATTTGAAATATAAATTGACACTCTTACAGTTTGATATAAAAAAAAGCCCCCAGTAAGGAATATCAATGTAGTTTATTTAATATTTATTTAAATAAAACAATTATGGAAATCTGTATAAAATTTGGCAACAGTATAAAAATTCTTTGCCTTTTGAAAAATGTCTGTGAAAGTTCTCTTGTAATCTATAATGAATATATAGAGTAATTTTATAGTGTGAAAACATGATTAATGTCAGTGAGTTATATTTAATTTTAAATGATTTCTTTTAACATTTTTTCTGTTTTATATACAGCATGTTACATTATGAAAAAAGGGGGAAATTTTTCAGTATTGTCAGATTAGAAAAGGTTTTGTCTTGGATTTTTTTTCTTTTTTATTATATGATAATGTTAAACAGGTTTTTTAATTTGATTTTTTAAAAGAACTGATATTTATTACAATATTTGTAATAATTTTATAGATAATTTCATCACTTGTAATTATTGAAATTACTTAACACCTCTGAGAAGGAGATATTCTTTGAAATAAATACAGTAAAGAAAAAATTAAACAAATATTCCTTTCTTTATATATTTTTTACAATACCAATTTTATTTTTATCTTGACAAAACTGCCGTACAATTTTGACTGAGCAGCAGTTTTCTTCAGAGCTAAAACATAAATATATATGAACATATAACTATATAACATCTATTATTTTAACTATATATAACTAAATATAATAATAACACGAAAGGCTAACACCTTCAACAGAAGCGCCTTAAAAATGCTTATGTGATAGTCAGATTATAATATTTCCATCATTACCTTATATATACCTTAATATATTTAACATTTATGGTGGGTTTCAGGCCTTCTATTAAGCACTATAGGGTGCTTATGTAATCAGTTGTGAAAAAGAATTTTCCATTCATATATGAGTTTAGATATTTCAAGTATATAGCTATATTTCCTGATTAACTGACCTACTACTTATGGCGATTTTCGCTGCAGGTGGAATCAGTTTTATATTTATTTAAAAGGGTGCCAGGGTGTAAACCCACTGATATCCATCGCATCGCATACTGTAAATTAAGAAGCAAATAACTAAAAAGATCGGGAATTACATTTTCTTGTCAATTAATGATATAGAATTTTCTCCAGCATTTATGGATTAAAACAAACATGTTGGCATAGGTAATTATACATTTCTTAAAATAATCTTTTGTACAATAAAATCTAAATAACTTAAATTTAATAACGTACAATGAAAAGTTGATATTAAAGATAAATATTTTATTATGACAAATTAAAATATTTAAATGATAAATTATAAATTACTGATAAATTGGAAAGCACATACAAATGCTAAAATTAAATAATAAAAATAGTTCCATTCTTTTAAATTTTTTGAAGGAAGGAAGCAATTCATGGAAAAAATGTCTCTAGGGATATTTGGAATTTACAGTTAAAGTTTATAATTAAATTTAATTTGCAAACATTTAATTTGACATAATTTATGATACAAGTTGTATTAACTTACCGGTAAGTTTCATAAATTTATGTAGGTTATAATATACATGTATTTCTTTGTTTGAAGAGGTCATGGCCATTGATTTTAATCACTGTCACATCTTTTACTTTCCTGGTCCACTTTAAGGCTGGGCTTAAAGGTTTTTGGAATGACTTATTCGTGATGAAAAGTGTTCTCAAATGCTTCGATTTCCTCTCCTCATGACGAATTAGTTCAGCATAAAGTGGTCCTTTATACTTCGCGATCCAGGACCAGCCAAAAGAAAATCAGACAAGTTCTTGCTTGAAGTTATTTGCTTCCTTTTATATACTCTTGCCCAGTTTTGAGGTTTTCTGCACATATATTTTTATTATCTTTTTGTTATCAGTTAATAATCTTCAACATTCCTTATTACTTTTGAAGTTTAAAATTCTTTTTTAGAACTTATTTCAGCCAACTTTGATTATCATTCAAAGATTTTACTTTGATTTTAATCGCTTTCTTTTATAATTTCATTTTGTCTGGATAAACAGTCTGCATATCTTTTTTATTCCCCTCCAGTTTTAACTTTTATTTTTAATTAAATAATATCAAACACAAATAACTTTCATTGTACACTTCCAAGAATAAATCTTACTAATAAACAAAAAGAAAACTAAATTGCTTCTTTTGAACGATTTTTAAATTTTACCTTTTCTTATCTTTTTAAATATTACCAAATGCATATATAGTTGTACCATATATATGTAGATGGTACAATATATACATTTATAAATATTAAAGAAAAAAATAATGATAATATTAATATTTTGGTAAATAAAATACTAAACATGAATATTATTTGTTACATAATACAGGGGTGGCCGAAAGATCTCTGGAAGTCGACCGTATAATTTCTTTTTTTCTTTTTTTTTAAATATGAATCTAAGTTATTTTAATACAATTCTAAAACAATAATTTTTTTTCTTGAATTTTTTTTAAAATTCAGGACCAGCTCTAGAAAATAATTATTTATAGATAATTTAAAATTGTAATTTAATACATATTTTATAAAGCAACATGGACAAATTGTAATACTAGAGGGAGCTGAGGTAATTTAATCTTTTGTCTGATGAATTTTCTTATTGGCCAGATTGAGTAAAATTTTGAGTGATTTGATTCAATTAATATGGATCTAGTCTGTTTCCTTTCAGAATGTACAATAATCAGAATTGTTTTAATTTCGCATCTGAAAATTGGATTAATTTACATTAAAATTGGTTAAATGTAATGAAAAATTTAAAATAATATTAATAACTGAAGAAAAATATAAGAAAGCCATATGAAAAATAGTCTGCAGTAAAACAAAGGAATTATATTTCAATCAATCAATACATGAAAATGCTGGTGATTTTTTTGTATCTTAGAAATTACAGTCACTGATTATTCACTTCTGTTGTCATCTCTTCTTTTAAAATTAAATATTTGAAATAAAAATCTAAATCTAGCCACATTATTAGTTAATATAGTGTAAAAAGTAATCATAAAATTCTTAAGTATTTATGAAAAATAGTTGTGTTTTGCTAGTTATCATCTAATGTTATTGATATACAAATAGGAGTCAATGTTTTTCACTTGTCTTTAATAGCAGACAAGCGCTATTCATTTTCCCTTGATTATTTTTCTTATAAAATTTTAAAATTTTCAAATCAAAGTTTATATTTAGGTAAATTAATGTAAAAACTTAATTATGAATGTAAAAAATTACGAGAAGTATATTTATTTATGTTCAAAATCTATTATGAAAGCATAAAATATTTGGGTTTGATTTCTGACTTTGACAGTTAGAAATGACTGGAGAACAATAGCTGAAGTTGATAGTCAGTGCTTTGCAACACCTTATAATGAAAAAGGTGAAACTATATACAATAGACCGCAATGAGAAATCGATTTTTTGCAAACAGTACTGTCAGTAGCATCTTTTTTTGGAATTAAAAATTTAAATACCAATAAAGCTATAATTTACAATAAAATAAGCATAAAATAGCAACCAAAAATGGCTGAGAGATGGCGCAAAATATAGAAATTACATTTCTTTTTTGTAATAATCACTTTAAAGTTAGTAGTCATAGTAAAATGTCTTTTGACAGTTCATATCTTCGAGAAAAAATATTCATCAGTTTGTAAATATCTTTTTAAAATGGCACTAATATTTATAAGTATTTGAAAAGCCATTATAAAAAAATGCACCAATTCGTAATTACATTAAAAAAAAACCAGGATTTTGAGCCATTATTTTTTTCCGCTCTGGCAAAAATAACTTTTTGGTTTCCGGTTTGAAGCCTGAAAAAAACGTAGTCCCTCTCAGGTACACTTTCATCAAAAAAGTAGCCCTAACATCTAAAAGTTTGACCATCCCTGTTATACCATTATTTGATTTTGTTTATTTGGTTTTTTTAAAATATCTTTTGATTGTGAATTAAACATTTTTTTAATAGTTTAAAATGTTGATTTTTTTTCTCTGTAGCTTTTAATTTATATATATTTCGTTGTCAAAAAGCTTTGATGAAAATGAATCTATAATATTCTATATCAAATAAAGTATGCTTTACTAAAATTTATTTCAATAATAATGATAATTATTATTGTGAATTTGTATATATATATATAAACATATACAGATCAATTGTATAGACAATGTTATTTTTGAGAATTGTTTATATCAAAGTAAATAGTCTACAAGTTACTCTAATCTTGAGAAAGTGCACTATCTCATTGTTAACAAGATTTTCAAAACTAGTAGTTCCACAACAAGCTAAATCTCTTGCGGAGCTTTTGCATAAATATGGATTGTGAAAACAATATTACCTTGTTTGTAAATTGATATGTAAAACAGTAATTTGTAATGAATAATATAAAATTAAATTATAATAGTGTTTGAGTGGTAATATTTTGAAACTAGTTCATCAAAATTCATTAATCCCATGTGTCAGCATATCTATATAGTTACAATCAGATGTAATCTGTATGTTCTAGATAAAGTGTTTGTTATGTATATTTGTAAAGTAATTAATATAAATATTAATCTTTATTAAAGTACAGCATAAGAAAAATACATAAAGCAAAGATAGGAAGGAGTAAATTGTTAACAATAATTTTGCATTGTGTAACCAGTCATTATAATTAGCATACTATCATGATTTTATAAATAGAATTAGTTTCATTTACTTCTAATAGATATAACTCTTTATTAGGATAGCAACCATGCATTTATTACATAAAATAATGTTTATTAGTAAATGTTGCATTAATTACCACAAACATTTATAATTGAGATGTGTGTGTGTGTGTAGAAATATAACTATATAGTGAAGCAGTCAATCTTAGCTTAAGATTGTGCTTCATGTTTTTACCTATTAACCCGTATTCAAACCCCTATATCCCATCCCGCTTCTTTTGTCGTATATATATTTTTATGTATATATTTGGAATGCGCGTCTAAATTTGTAGTTTAACTTTCAATATTTATGATTATCGATTCTATTATTAATTATTAGTTCTTTTTTTTTATTAAAGTATTATAGGTGCGATTCAAATATATATATAGGAGCAAAATTACTAACAAAAGATTGATTTTTTTGTAAATATTTTATTATACGTCATTTTTTAAACTTTTTCTTTTTAAAGTACTTTTTCTATTAAACTGTATATTTTTATAGAATCCAATATAGAAGATGCTGCAGTAATTGTCTAAAAATAATTAAGGGTTGGAAGCACTATTGTTTTAATCTGGGGTAGGTCTTTTTAATTAAAGTTTTACTTAAAAGGGGATTAAAATTAGAGATACTTTTGTTGAAAACATGTTGTCAAATCTATTTCTAATCTGGAAATAGATTTGAATTTATTTTGGATGTTATCTTACTGTTGCATCTTCAAAAACAACTGATAAAAGAAAAAGTATAAAATGACTGAATTTTGAATCACAGAGTAGATTAGCTACTCTAGTGAAAATGATTGTTAACATCGTGGTGAAACTTAAAATGTTGTAGCAATAAATCTACCACTCTTCAGCAGCCTCTGCCGCTACCGTAATATCCTGCTGACCTGAAATGAAGAAAGGTCTAAAAAAGAACATTAGAATGCTAATAGAAGTTTTCTGCCACTGAAGTACTTGCATTTCAATTGCCGTGCACGTGCAACTACTAAATTGGACTCTTAAAATTGCAAGGTAAATTATTTCCAAACCGCCACCATTGAAACTAAATCTAGCTTGATTAATTAATCTCAAATTCTACTAATCAAGATTTCTCATGTATTATTTAACTTTGCTTTTTATATAAATCTATGAATGTAAATTTGCTCTCAAATGATTTCTTTATATCTAATCCTATCTCATATGCTCTTAACTTTCTTTAACTTTGGTGCGGTCATTTATCTGCTTGCTTATTATTAAAATGTCAATCTCACAATCTGGCGAGCTTAATTTCTAAAAATCTTTTTTTTCATTTTTTTCTTCTAAACCTTCATGATAAAGTTATTAACGTCCTCTTAAAATATATATATAATGCATTATAAATTAATATGTTCACCAGTTTGTTTTTTTTACGAGTCAACATTTTATGTTGGTTTATTATAAAAATATATTTGTTTAACTCTGGATTTTCTACCCGGAGAATCCAGAACTTTGGCTAATTAACGCTTTGAAATTTTTTAAAATGTTTTGTTTTTATGCAATTCTGAAAATGACCCATTAATTATTTTTTATAACTGCCAGTCTTCTTATATTTTCCATACTCTTAAAATTTCAAATATTGTATTTAAATATTCCAGGTATTATAAAATCAACGAAGGTGGGATTAATTTATTTTAAATAGCAGAAAAGGGATGGGGGTAAATCTTAATGTTTCTGTTACTAAATAAAATCTTAACGTATATGGGAAATTTTAATATTTTACTATTTTAATTACCAAGTAAAATCTCTCTCTCTCTGTCTATATATATATATAACTGCATAGCGTATTATTTGTCTGAATTATGGTATTCAAACTAGGGTCACTTATTTTAAAAGCAGTAAATCTTATTCAATGTCGTTAGAGACATTCATTCGTACTGCGTTCCTGACATTTAGCATATCTTCATATATATATACTACGTGCTTCTAGTCTTCTAATCTGGGGGTTGCAACAAGTTCGAACCCATAGATTTCTTCTCATATCTCATTCCGTAGATAGTTGAGCTATCCGGAATCAATTATTTCGTATGAAATGCCTCTGGCAGTGATCCTGTAAGTTTGGCACATGCTATGCATATTCACTTTGTAGATAAAAGGCCTCTGGCATCTGTTATATCAGCAAAAGTCTGGGCCACGCCATGCCTTTCCACTTTTCTCTAAGCACTACCCAAGAAGGGGGTGTGAGATTTTATTTTTCATCCAGAAGCACGACCTTTTCTTCTTAGTTATTTTAGGCTATTATGTCAGCACTGCAAACTTCTTCGTATTATTATTTCTTTTGCTTCATGACCCAGTTTTAATGCTCTTATATTAAAATTACGCTTTGCTTAAAATATATATATAAATGCCAATTACTTCTATTTTATTAATTAAGTTTATTTCAATCATATACAATCCTACTGTCGTAATTTATATATCTATATTTAAGAGTATCTATATGCCTTGGGGAAAATAAAGCGTTCGTCTTACTATGATTAAAATAATTTTTCATTAAATAATAGTTTCAAATATAATCTTTCAACTGTCTTTTGTTTATTTTCACGACCTCAATGGCGTGAAAATAATTTATATCATATGTATAATGAATTTCAGAACGCTCCCCTAAATCATATGTTAGTTACCACGTTTCAGAACCGTAAATCAAAGCGTTAATGGCAGTATTATGTAATTCTTTCTAATATTCGATTGGCATCTTAATATTGGACCCACCAAAGATGTGTGTTTATTTGTAATATATTATTTAGCTAATAAAGAGCATATGAGAAATAATAGCGTGAATGACACTATGTAATTATCTACCGCTTGCTCATTCAGGCACACACTAATGTATATAATTAATTTATGTGTATAATAATTTGTCAGTATATTAAACTATATTTTATTGTCTAACTTATTTGAGTAGTTCGAATTCCTTTTTCCTCCACTTGCACATATTACAGCCATGCCTATGTATATTTTAATATAGTCATAGTTAATAGATGTCTCATTGTTTTGCTCAGCTTTGCTAATCGGCCGGATTAAGATTAATTCTCATGTGCCATCACTATTATGTTATTTATTAGAGTGGGTTCGAATCCAGGCTGGTTCCTGACCTAAATCTTGGGCTTGACTGGGTTTGAAGTACATTTTGTGAGTTCCAGCTCATGTTAGATGGTTAAACATGTTTTGACCGGCACAATAGTTTAAAATGCCATATAGAAAGGTAAATTTCTGTACTTAAAATCTTTGGATCATAGCCTAGCTCTGTTGCTTTCAGTCTTCAGATTCCTTATGATTTAAGCAATTATCCATTGATTATTTATTTATTCTCACTTGTTTTTTATTGCTTGCATTTATAATTTACTAGTGAAAAGTCAGGCAAAAAAATCAGAATTTTAATATTAAGTGATTTTTTTTTTTTTAATTTTGGAAACTAGAATGAAAGTCTAAGAATTTCTCTCTTGCTTGCCAAGTATATTTTATTAGAATCTCCGAACTTGAAGAATAGAAATAATAATTTTTATATATTACAATTTATTGTGTTAAGAGATATTATTGATATAAAATGCTGAAATTGCTTTTGAGATTTGTACATTATTTTTTGAAGTTATAATGGTTAAATTTATATTGCAAAAACTTTCTATCAAAATTAAATAAAGAAAATATCATAAGAAGATATATGCAAAAATGTTAAAGCATTCAGAAAAGCATGTTTAATTGCAGAAAAACAGAAGGAAAGTTCATTTTAAATAGTTCTTATTCTCTATAATATATTTCACTAGTAATTATCTCCAATATGCAGAAATTTCTATAGGAAAGTAATTTTAAGAATAAAGAGACTAACTCTTTTAAGTATAAAATTTTAAAATCTAATTTTTTTTAAAGACCAAAGAGAAAAGACTAAGTTGATTTCATAAGAAAATATTTAAAACTGTTTTAAAAGAAAGCCTTATTTTAATTAATAAGAAACTTTGGTATTATTCCTGCTATGATGAATTACTCTGGTGACAGTTTCGTCTGGTAATATTTATTCAAAGTTTTCATTTATAATGCCATGGCAACCAAAAATCCTGACCTAACTAATCCACATCAAATAAACTGACCCTTTTTCATTTTAGAAAATAGTTCACTCCGCCATAATGCCCCCCCCCCCCAACAGTATAATATAATACATCTCTTGCATCATGTGTAAGTAATAGGATTTTATATTTACAAATACATTTACCTTATATATTTGTGTTTTGTCTTGTTTTTTCTAAAACTTTGTGTGTGTTTTTTTTTTAAATATTTAAAATATAACATTAATCTTGCAACAAGTATATCACATTATTTGTAAGTAATTTTTTTTAAATTTCAAAATATAGTGGTAAAGTTTATTATATTTGTGGGGTTTTTAAAAAAGAAGATAATTAAAATATAAGGTTAAACTTACAGTTTTCCATTTTTAGATAAAGGCTCAACTTTATCTTACAGTTTGCCTTTTTTTTTTTTAAGATTAAAAAAATAACAGAAATCTGAAACTTTATTACAATTCACCATTTAAAAAATGTTTCAGAGTTCTTTTTCATATTTTTTCTATAATGAATATATATCTCCATCATTAGAAAGTACTTTTTTAAAATTTAGATTTGAAATTTGCTATTACACGTGTAACATTATGGTGCAGTATGCCAGGAGGAGTAATGATGGCTTCGATGATATATAGTATCGCACTAAAAAGGCACAACTCCCAAGTACCTGTTTTATTTAGTATTATATATTTTTTGTTTTTTCCATAAATATGTCTCCATTATTTTTTTTAGATTTGAACTATTACATTATTCATGCTATGACATTACTCCTGGTGATATATTATTTTAAGTTTGCAATATGTTTAAAATAATGCCGCTTTGGGATATGTGGACAAATCTTATCGATTAAGTTTGTCCACTTATTCCTTGGAGGGATTATTTTAAAAATATTGCAAACTTAGAGTAATATGGCATTGGAGTAATACGTCTAGCAGTAATAATATCAAAGCAACATAAAGAATTATATATATACAGTTTTCACAATTCTAACTATAAAAGTTTTTTTAAAAGAGAATGGAAAACATTTTACTAAAATATCTGTTAGTAAAATTTTGAAATGTATATTATAATAATGCAGCATTAATCCTATTTATGATTTAATTCTATAAAAGTTAAGTTGTAACATCAAAGGGCCTTTACACTAAGATATTTTAATAATTTTGTTTCTGTGAAGAAAGTTTTCTCCATACACATTTATGGAAAATTAGGAAAAATAAATTAATATATCAAGGATCCATTCACCAAATATTATTTTTGCAAAAAAAAATGTAATCTTTACATAAATAATGATAAAGTTATGAAATAACTTTAAATTTTAAAAATATCTGCTTTCAAATTGTACCTAAGAATTTTTATTTGTGATAAATATGCCATGCTAAAATAAATATTTGTTATTCTTAACCAACAAAAGATGTCCTATACTTTATTCTTAGCAATAATGCATAATTGATTGCAATGAGTAAGTTGTCCAATACTTACTGCTTATGAAAAATAAATATATATAATGTTCATTGTTCTTCGAAAATATATTTATAAATAATTGTTGCTTTAAAAAATTTTTATTTAATATCTAGCTTAAAAAGGAAAAAAAATAAAAAATTAATGTGTTTTCAGAAAAGCTTCTAAACACAGATAGTGACTTCAAATTTCCTTTTATTATACTATTAATGTATTGATATATATAATTATGAAATTTGATTTATTGCATTTTATTAAAGTATGTATATTTATGTTTAAAGATCTTATTTATTATATTATATAAAATAAGCATGTATTGATGCAAACTTGTTGAAATCCAAGATTCCAAAAGATTTTATTAGACTAATGTTTATAGAATATTATCATTTAAAACCTGCAATTACATTTTTAAAAAACTTTTGAAAATAGAACATTTTATTCTTGATGTATTATATATCATTTAACAATTATCAATGTATTGTTTTTTTGTGTGTTTATAGAAATATTCTATTTGAAATGTCAGATAACGTTTTTTTGCTTAACATATATGTGTATGCAGTCTATTTCTAAGTAAAAAGATTTGAAGTTTAAAATGCATGCATCCTAAAATAATATTAATTTAAATTTAAACCAATGTATCTAATTAATAGCATTTTACATTTAAGAAAATGGGTAGACAGTAATCATTATCATCATTAATGTATACTAGAATGTTTGTAATTCTAATGCCAAGAATAAAATAGTGCTTTTTTTATTATTGTTTACTAGGATTTGGAATTATTTTGAACATTTTAAAATGTTTTGGATTCTGATGTATATATTTATATTATGTGGATTTATTTTATTTTGAAGTTAAGGACAACTTTACTTTTTGTTAATTTCTTAGAACATTTTATCATATTAGCATAGAAAGAATAGTATTAAAATAGTTACCACAAAATAATAATCAGAAAACAGAGGCATTAATATATCAGGCAATACTCCTTTTATACTCTATTTTAGAATATTTTATTATGCGAAACGTTATATTATTGGTTCATGTGGAAATTTTAAATATCCTATATTTTAAATCCTGGTGTATTCTGAATATGAAGACCAACAAATATAATTTCAATATTAGTTCTATAAGAGAAAATTTAAGTTATAGCTAAAGAAAGATGTTTGCCCAATTAATATAATAATGAAGTTTTATTATGATGTGAATCTTTTGTGAGCCAGATTGATCATGATTATACCAGGTATTTTTTTGTATTTATAAAGGCCATTGTTATTTACTGTTTCCATCATTTCATTATACATCCATTCTGTGTGATAACAAAACATCAGTATTAAAATAAATATATCTTTAACATGGTTAAAATAGATCTTTATGCAAGAATTCCTCATAATGATCATCAGTTTGAACCCACTATTTTAATTTATAATTGATTATTTGCTACAATTGTTTTTTTTTTTTTAAATTTGAAATTTAAAAAAAAAAAAAACTGCATTTTTTTCAAAATGGTGACCATTTTATAAGATTGCTCATATCATAGGATAGTGACTTTATTAAAGTTATTCATCCAAAAATAAAATGGCAGCATTCATGTTTAAAATATATGGTTCAGTATAGAGCTTATTTATGATACAGTATACAATATTATGTTTTGATGAAACAATTAAAATATGATTAACTAATTTTTATCCAATGTCCCTGCAAGATAGTCAATATTGTCATTATTACCATATCTATAATAAAGAAGATTTTATCATTAATGATTGCAAAAGCAAAACAAATGTTTGTTTTATTCAGTATAATAAGTAATCAAATTCAAATTCATATTTTCTTTACATACAAGAACAAAGTGTATTAATATTAAATTTTAAAATGGTTATATTAGCTTAAATACATTCATCAATCAATTTTATGGATTAAAAATTTTGTGAATATTATTTTTCCTGTAGCAACAAATACAATCATAGTTTTTGCAAACTAATTATTATAAGTTATTTTGAGACAAAAATGATTTTGTGTATTATGCAATTAATAATCAATTTTATCTTATCAAAGATTATTAAATATAAACTAAAAATATCATTTATTTTCTCAATTTTAAATCAGTAATCTTATAATTTCTTTTTATATAATGGCATCTTTTATCATAAACATAGAAATTTATAGTATTGGCAAAAAAATTATAATAATCATCTAGATCAGTGGCTCGCGTACCACTTGATAGTACATCATACTAAATTGTACCACTTTGTAAAAATGATTGTATTTTGTGGAATTTGTTATTGCGAGTGTTATTTTATTTGCATTATAAATATTATAGGGTGACCATGTATGTATTCACATCTCATAATGAGACAAATTACATTGAAACACACCTAAATGTCATGCCAGATTATAAACTCACTGAAATTATAAACGCACTGTAACATATTTATATGTATGTGTTTGTTCAAAGTTTCATATTTTTTCCAAAATAATTTATTAAAGATTACATTATTACATTAAAGGTTATTTGGTACATATTTTGTTCAAAGTGTTTTCTCATTCCCTTATTTGGTTTTCCTGAATTTGAGTCTGTTTTCTCTTTTTTGGAGCGTCTTGCTATTGGTTGGGCCATGGAGAGGATAAATCATGTCCCAAGTCATGGTAAAAATAACCTCAGGGGTTATCAGGCTATCTCTTGTTCTTGTTTTCTTTATATTGTTCAGCATGAAGTTAATAGGATTAAAATTTTGATGATTAAATACTAGCTTACATCTAGTAATCCACAATAGATGATCAAGAATTAATGAGAGTCTAATTTCTGGGTATGATCCTTTTCTGATACATTCTTTCAAATTAAATAATTTAGATTGATTTGCCTTGATCCAACTCATTATTTATCTACTATTTTGTCATATTTCATTTACTAACTAATAAATGGTTTTAATAAAAACACAAAATTATAAAAAAACAATTAGTATATTTTCTTATCATAATCAAATATGTTTATAAAATAAATTTAATGAGATCTTTGTGCTTATTTTGAACAACATAATTTTTTGAAATTTGGTTCAAAAGATGCGAGATATACCCTTAAGTCTACAGCTGCATTCAATCTGTTTCGATACTTATTTTTTTAAAAATATATGAAGAAAAAGCTCTTCCTATTAATTCTGTACTAGTAAACGGTAATAATAATTTAAGAGCTTTCTCAGAAAGTTGTTCATATTCTTTAATGCTTAACCAAAAATTAATTACATTGTGTTGTTTGAATTCTACTTTTAAATTCTGTCACATGATAATTCTATTAAATTTTCTTCATTCTTTATTGATAATGATGTAGCTTTTTCTAAATTTTCTGCGTAGAAGGGGTTTGAAATCCAATTATCATTTGTGTTTTCGGGTTTTGGAAAATATTTCATGAAAGACGTTTTTAATCCTGTTAAATGTGCTACTATATTTTCTCATATATCTTGAGACAGACTAACCTTATTTTCAAACAAAAAAAATACGTAGAGTTTCGAATACTTCCAGTTGATTGTTTTCGATACTTATATATATTACTGTTTCCAAAAATCTAATTTTTTAATCATACTTTCAATTTTATCATTAACATTAAAGATAGTTATCAACATAAAACAACTTTACTGTATAATATTATTAATTAAAATATTTTTTATGAATTATAGGAAAAAACTTTTCTATATTTTTATGATTTAATTTTTTTTTTATGTCCGCTATTATTGATTATTTTTCGTGTACCACCAACCAGCAACTCGCGTACCAAGTTGGGAAACACTGATCTAGATTATATCATTTCTTTATCAAATTTTATTTAATTTTGAATACATTTATGTAAAATATATTCTTCAAAAAAATTAAGTGCTGCAAAAAAAAATTCCAAGTTTTATTGATTTGACATTACAAAAATAAAAAGAACTTTGATAATAAATCATAAAGTGCATCAAAAACAATATACATTGTGTTAATTTTTTTTTTTAATTTTTAAAATGAACATTGTAGTTTAGTTAATTTCTTTTCTACATGCTTTATTTTAAATGAATGATAAAGTCAGGAAACACAGTTTCTAGATATATAAGAAGCAAAATGGTGGAACATCGATGAAAAAATTGTAATTTTTTAAAAAATAAATTGTAACTACTGAATTGTTTTTATACTGTATATTTACACATAGGTTAATATTTTCTTTTAATGTTTAGCAAAATGTTTATTCATTAATGAATGCTTTTTTAATGTAAGCATTATTTTTTTTAATTGGATTTTTATATATTTTGAATTTAAAGTAGTAATTAATTTTTTCTCCATACAAACATATTATAATTACTTATTTTTTAATATGAGATTTTGGTTTGTGAAGCATTTTGAGGAACTAATTGAGATCACTGTTCTGAGTAAAGATATAGTTGTCTCCACACATGCATGAAGTAAGACATATAACCAAATACCAACATCATATAATTCAATGATTCTGTTAGAATCTTTTAAAGCCTTCTATTAAAATGAATTGGGATAGAAAAATTTCTTTTCACAAGCTTATCTGTGATATTTGTTTTGAAATTTGCTTCAATTTTCTTTGGATAATATGTTAAATTGTAAATTAAATGCAAATGAGAAAAATAAATCAAGAAAGAATGTGAGTAAATAAAGGGAAAAATAATTGTATATATTGCATTATAGTTTAATAATTATTAGTTAATTTAATATCATAATAAAATTATATATTTTTAATATTTAAAAGTGCCTAAATATCATTTTAGAAACAGTTCAGTATAGAAAATTGTAAACAAATATTTAAGTTCAGCTGAATCAGAATTTCTACTCTAGCAGATCACAGACCCAAAGATATTAGAATTGGGTAGATACTTCATGTAGAGAGATGACCTTAGAGCTTTGGCATAAAGTCTAAGTATGTGATATTCTAGTTTTAATTAGTATATATTTAATTATTTTTATCATAAAGAACATAGCTAGTTAAAATTTATGTTTACCATGAATATCCCAGGATCATTGGGAATTGGCGGTATTCAACTAGATAAATATCTATAGATTGATTAACTCTTTATATAAAACCTTATTTCTATGTAATGTTTTGAACCTAGAACAAAGGACTATAAAGGTATTTATAGGTAATAACGTCTAATAATGAATCAATGCTTCTAGGTTTTATCAGCTCTGGTATCTTAATTCATTTTGTACTATTATTATTTTCAACCTTCTCCCACCCACCTTACATCATTTCACACCGATACAATATTCAATAGTCTCTTCATATCCAATTCATTTAAATAGTAGTTGTTGCATGCATATATAAAATTTATGGATGATAATGAACTGAATTTTAATATTTTTGACATGCCCATATATAGATGTGAGAACATAACTCTAAATACATCTTGAATATCTTTGTATATCGATTTGTGCGATTTTATATTTGCACTGTGATGTAAAAACTGTATTATTAATTTCTCCTTTTTTTTATTTGTGTAATTTTTTTTTAAATTTTAATGAAATTTTTTTTAGGAGCTTAGATTTTTTTTAGGTAGCTAGCTTAGTCAAGGTAGTTAACTTTCCAAATCTTGGATGATAAAAGATTAAAAATCATTCATATCCTTGACATGACTTCCCCTTAACTGTTCTTCTATGAGTGACTTTTGTAGTGGGCTATTTATTTATAAAAAAAGTCTGTTTTACTTATATATATATATATAAACTGTGAATATATTCCAATAATTTCAATAATCTTATAGTATTCTTGAATATACGATTTTTTAACTAATGTGCAGAATAGTTGGAACAATACCAGTGGCATCGTGTTTACTGACTTCATTTAGTAATTGGTTATGTGAGAGGTGGGTTTGGGGCTTTTCTTAGAAACCAAAATGGCAGAGATTGTATTCTAAATTAGTACCAAGAATTCTCTCTTTCAATACTATTTTATTAGACAGAAAGATGAAATATTAATAGTCCACATTTATCTAATCATCCACACCTTATATAGAAAATAAACCAATCATTGATACTCAGAGGGTTGAAACTTTATGTAAGTAACAATCTTCATAAACCATTATGCAAATCAGCTTACACTTAAAAAATAACAATTAAAAAGTAAATTCTTTATCTCACCAATAATTTAGAGTCAACACGATGGAAGACTTTCTTTGCAAGATTGTTAAATGACTAATAAGAAGTCTTACTTGGAATTATTATTATGTATGCATTCAAAGCTTATGCCTAGATAAATATATATTTAGAAAGAATTTGATTAACATTATAATTGCAATTCTTATCATACATTTATTAATATAGTTAGGATCACAATTTGCAAAAGAATTGTTTGTATTTTATATAGGATTGGAATTATATATACATATTTATGAGAGTCTGGAGGGTTGTTAAATCATTCTTCATGGAGAAGTAAATCATTTTTTTAAGAGATGAGACTTCTTTAAAGTGATTTTAACAGTTAAAACTAATATTTTGAGTTAAAAAGTAATGATCTCAAATGAGTATCAATATACTAACTCTAAAAAGAAAAATATAATCCTAATAATGCAATTTTTATTATTAGTGATACAGGTATCATACTTTAGTGATTACAGAACCCTTGTTTATGATTACTTTTTCATTAGATCTAATTTATTTTTATATAACCAAGTAAATGTGAAATGTTGTTTCTATTATGTATAATCAAAAAAAAATGTATGGTCAGTTGCTGAGAAGGTCAAACTATGTCTAAACATTAAAGAGAATGGGTTTAGTCTTCTCAATGATTAAGCTGAAATTTTTTTTCTCCCTTTATTTGTCAAGAATACAGCCAAATAATTTTTATCTTTTGGAGTCATTATTTTCACCTCTAAAATGAATCAACAAAGCAATTTCCACACTTAATAAATGAAAGCCAAAAAAAAAAAAGTATAAATTTCTTAACATCATTGCCACCAAATATAAAGCATAAAAATAGGAGCTGGCATTATTTAAATAGAACTAACTATAGTAATTATAATAATTATTATATCACTATTATGCATAATAATATGAGTGTGAAGATGATGATGATAATTACAGATTAAAATCATTAATCTCAAATGTTAAACTTTGTATATAACACAGTTATTATTTTTCATTTTTTCAAGTTATAAAGTTATTATTATTATATAAAAGAAAAAGGTTTTCCTAATAAAATTTTCCATTCTTTCAAATCAAACTATGATTAAATTATAATTGTAAAAATAAAGAATTTGAAAACTCTATAAAACTTATTATAACAAAAATTTGTCACTTTTTATGGTATAATCAAATTGAACTGAAAAAAAAAAAGAATGATTTTTATCATATAATATTACTTTTCTGCTAAAAGACAAGACTATTAGATTTTTCAAATACTATATACACAATCATTTTTATTAACAAGATTAGTACACTGTTTGGAACCACAAATGGGTTTTTAATATTATTATTGGAATATATATATAACTTTTTTTAAAGATAAAGAGTAGTAATCAAATAATTTGTTGCTCAGGAGGTCATATGAGATTTGAGCATGGTAAGCAACAGAACTAAGTGGAGATTCACAAACGTTAAGCTTTCGAATCCTCCATTTAATTATTGAACTAAGCCATTCAGGCCAAGTTAAAAAATCAAAATTTTAAAAAAACTTTTGCAGCAATGACAAATGTAGAGTTGGACAAAAAATAATTAAATCTGATATATTATCACTTTTTTAAATATCAAATAGGAAAGAGCTGGAAATACATTCAATTTTTATAAATCTATGATAATAAAAAAAAAAAGAAGATACACCTGAATGAATTTAAGAAAATGCTTAAATAAGTAATGCTCAATTATTGAAATATTAGAATCCCAAACTGCTGAATTGTTTAATACTTTATAATCATTAATATTAATGAAACCAATTGTGATGGAACACTAATGCTTATTAAGAGATATAATCAACAGTTGCAATCAAAATAACAATAAAACAAATTGCTGGAAAAAATCAATATATATCAAACTTTACTAAAATAATCTTTCATAACTCTTACAAACAAATTAGTATAGCCATGATATTAAGTGAAAATTATTAATTTTTTAATTCATGATATGATGTTTTATGAGCATAAAAAATGTACAATGGATGACTGAAAATATATTGTATGGTTGGAAAAATTATTATTTATGTTTTTGAATTGTTGAAAGGATTTGTGTTAATGATCATCAAAAAAATTGTCCATCAGTCAAATTGCCACCTTCCAATTATAAAATGGGATGATGGGACATTCTTGATTTAAGCAACCATACTATGATATTTTCCAGCTCCAATTATTAAAATGAGCAGATGTGTTATAACTGAAGGGAAACCACATTCATGACTAAGGTAGAAACACTATTTCTAAACAATATAAGACTTTTTGTAAGTAGTGTTTTATATCTTCTATGAACTTTCTAAATATTTAAATATGATTGGGCTTCTTTGAGTTAGTATTAACAAAATTTGTATGTGGAATGCATAAGTAGCCTTCTCAATAATTAATTAACTAAAATTTATTGGTCATGGATTAGTATTCAGATATTATTATTATTATTTTAAGTTCATATTGAATTTTTCCCAATAAAAATATAATTGACAGAGTATGTGCATTTTTTTTATTTCTCCCTTTTCATCAAATTTGAAGATTCTTGATGAACAAATTTAAATAAATAATTAATTGATGTGTTTTAATGTTTTAAATCTTGAGTTAAGTTTTGGTCTCTTTATCACTGGCTTAGTGAATTATTTTCAGATAACTGATTTTTTATTAGCTGGTGGTGGAAAAAAAAATCTTTGATAACTCTAGCTTCAATAGTTATCACTTCTTTTGGTTGTGCATCTGTTGTGTTTTTAAGTATATGATTATACTATTTTAGTATTTTGTTTTCAGGTTTGTTTTTACATTATCATTAATAATATTGATCTGAATTCTTATATTTTCATTTCTTATGTTCAATATTCTGGATATTCTCACCATCTTCCAAAAAAGTCCACCCAAAATTTATCTCTATATGAAACAATTCTTCTATATTAGATTATAAGTTCTTCTTATTAATGAAGATGCTGTCACTCACATACAAAAATAACTGTGTTTTTACAAACCTTTTAATTGTATGTAATTAATGGACTACATTTTTATAACATGTTCCACTAGTATTTGGTTGCCAAAACATTTAAATGAGATACAAACTTAATACAACCAATATGAATGATTTTTTTTTTTTGTATGTTATTTCCAACATTCAGATATTATAGTACAGCTTCATAAAGATTACTTTTAATTTCCAGATATCATACTTTTTCAAGAGTTTTCTGATTATATTTTTATTATATATTCTTTATCTTATGCTATGAGAACTTTGATATCAACAAAGAGTTCTTCTATAAGAATATTCATACATAAGCACTTTTGATTAAAGTTGGAAATAGTATTTTGTAGATACAAATTTAAAATTATAGACAATAATTTGCATTTTTGCTTTAATCCTTTATTGCTCACTTTTATTTCCTTATAATTTTTGTATATTTTCTGTATTACATCAATTAATTGATCTAAGATATTTACGGGACTGTGTTATACTGTTTATTTAAATCATAAACATTTAAATAAACGTATTCTTTTGCTTTAAATGTTTAGATATTTGATAATATGCAGAAATTGTATTCTCTGTATAGCAACAGTTATGAATCTTTCTCATTCCTTTCTTGTCATAGTTTTAATAAATTGTTAATCATTTCTTGATCATTTTATTAAATAATCATCTCGCCGAACACACTATACTAATATCTTTATACAGTTGTTGCTAAATTTCATACTGCTTTTATAAATATATTGAACAAATATTTGCATCATTCTATTTTCCTGATATATTTTGACCACTAACAATAACCTTAAAAAATCAGGAATATCAGTTATTTCTGCATCCATACATAAAAAATTCCATTTCTTTCTTTTTTTAAAAAAAAAAATTCATATTTTGCTGTATTATTAGTAACAGTTTAAGTATTTCATTTTTATATACATTTTGTAACAAGTCCCGGATGCTTTTCTTGCACTTTACACACCAGTTTTACATTTTTTTTTTAAAATTTGGAGTTTTTTACTTTCTTAGGGAATTAATGCATTTTCAGGCTTTAATCTACTTTCTGCATATGATAGAATTATTTATTTTTTTGGCATTCCCGTTGCATATTTTTTGCTTTTATAATTTCCCTTTTTTCATTTTGTCAAAGAACATAATAATTTCCTTTATGTACTTGTTTTGAATAGAGGGTATATTTATATATACCTTTTTTTTTGTATAATTAAATTTCCAATTTTTTAGGTATTCATATATTTTAATGTTTTTATTGCCAATGGCTTTTCTATTGTTCTCTGAATGGCAGTTTTCAAATGCTTTTTTTTGTCCTATGATAATTAACATAGCTTAAAGTATATATGTGAGTAAATGATTAAAGAATAAAATTGAACCATTTAGTCAGAATTTCCAACACTGTTGGAAAATGAAAGCTTTTAAAGATTAAATATTTAAGAATAAGTGATTCTATTTTATTGTTTACTAATATTTAGAGCATTCACAGTCTGAGAGAGAACTCCACCTAATTATATATTTATTTTAAGCTATATTAATTTTCATATTTATGATTATTAATGTCTCTTTGATTATTAAAAAAAAAACAAGATTTTTTAAAAGTGCAATAAGTTTATTAATTATTAATGTCATACATTCATTTGGATATTTTTTAAAATTTTCTCTGAATTTCCAACAATGTTGGCAAACACAATTTTAAAATGATTGAAAGCTTAAGAATATGAGATTTCATTCTATTCCTTATGGTTTACTAACATATAGAGTTATCTATTTACAGCCTGAGAGAGTGGTTCACTCCCCTAAATAACATATTATATTGGTACGAAGAAAAGGGGTGAACCTGGGGTGATGAAAAATCATTCTCATTGGACCCACTTAATACACTAATCTAAATATACAATAAATATAATGAAAGGAACATGAGAGATCAGCAAAAACAATAAGTTCATCAACATTACAGAGAATAGTAATAATTATTCATCATCATGAGTGATAAAAAAAAATCAGTCAACCTTGTGACTGGATTTGAAAGTGGTCCACTATAATTCATAAGAATATAACAAAAAAAATAATGCTGGGATATTAAAACATTCTGATCATGCATCAATGCCTCTGGCCACTTAATGCCATTAATGTACTGACCTACTGTAAACTTAATTTCTAATTATAAATAAAATAAAATGTAGTGCATGGACTTTAAAGATTATCCCTTTGGACCAACCAGTATCATCATAATCATCATCTGGATGTCCATAACACTAAATATAAACCCCAATCGTATGAATGAATCCAGTTCAGGGAGCAAGAGCTCTAATAACTTATTGTGAGCAAGAGATAATACCAGCATGTAATATTTTAAACCTACTGTAAGATAAAATAAATTCACTGGAATAACTATTATTAATAATAATAAAATTAAATTAAAGACTGTTCAGTATGCTATAAATATAAATTCAGCATTCTGATTTTGTGAAAATTTTACTAGTTTGGTTCAGCAATGCCTTCTTCCAAATGATATCTTCTTGGTTGTCTTATGTGCTGTAAATCAGCCATATTTGGTATACAATTTATATAAAATTATCAGTGCAAATCACACTTATTTTATTTTTACACCAAATGATACATTATTACTTATTTTACTAAAATCAACAAGATTAAAATTTCTAAATTAATTGTTTTCATATTTTACTTGCTTATTTGTTATCTCTGTGACTTTTCTTAAATATATTTTTACTTTGTAATAAAGTTTTATATCACAATTATGCACACAAATAAATACATACACACACATTTAAATATTTTATGGAGGTCAAAGTTTGTCTACATGTATTTTAAATCAAATACAATCCATCAAAATTATCACTGTTACAAACAATTTATTTTATTACGAGTTATTCAACCATAAATTATATTTCTGAGTAATGTGGGGTTGATAATTTAAATTATTTAATGAATGTTTTTACTTGATTTTAAATTTGGCTGCCATTTTTATACTTTAGTAATATGTTTTATTAGCTATAATCACCATTTTGCTAATCCTTGGCAATGCTATATTTATAGTTATGCTAAAATTGAAAAAGAAAATTATGTTATAAAATTTTTTTTTTAAAGTTGGTTGTAATAATATTACTGAACTAATGGGGTTATTATCTCAATAGCAATATTTTATTTATTCTGATGGTTGTAGTATTATGGACAAAGATGCCGCTCGATGGCGCTGTTATCACGCTAAAATTATAAAATATGAACTTTCCCAGACCATTGATTTTAATCATTTTGATGTGTTTTTTGTAATGCGAAAATAAAAAATATCAAAATCGTGTTTTTTAAATATTTTTTTTATTAACATATACAAATTAAATGATAACAATAAATGTAAAATAAAATCAACAAATTACAATTTAATTTGCATTTTTTTTTTTTTTTTGCTTTATTAGAAAAAAATAATTTTCAATCTGATTTTTTTTTTGGGGGGGGGGTACGCCTTTTTTGTTGTTGTTTAAAAACTCATAATCGGAATAAAAAGTAAAAGTTCTTAGTCTTCGTTTTACATTTTAATTTTTACAGAGAAACAGATATTATTGTGTTATCGCTATTTTTTACTTCAAATAGAATGACAACAAAAAGTAAAAGTTGTTAGGGTTAGATTTAGGGTTAGGGTTCTGTTGTTTGTAAATCACAGAATCAAACAAGATGTGCGATTTCCTGCATCATATTGTTGGTCTCGTGGAATGTTACGAACAGTACGTTACTTGATGCGTTACCTAATTCCAACTACCTTTAAAAAACTATCTGGACAAGATTTTGCCACTTAAAACTTCAATACAGAATGGTGTAAAGAGTCAGATAATTATTAATTAAGAAAATCTCAATATTTCAATACTTTAAAAAAAAAAAAATTCAATAAAAACCACATTTCCATCAAATTCAAATACACACACTTTCACACCAAGCCATAATAATTGTATGAAGTGTGCGAATTTGCCAAATTTATTTGCTGCGATGCGACATACATGCTGTATTGCGATGCGACATAGCGGCCTGCAATCTGTAGCACAACAATAAAAGTTATATTATAGAAAATGTGGGTTCGAATGTATCGGCCACGGAAACGGCATTTTTATGTGCTTTAGCACATAAACGGCACCATCGAGCGGCGTCTTTGTCCATCATACTACAACCATTCTGATTTTCACAAATATCTAAATTTTTAATCTATCAAAGAGAAAGAAAGCGATTTTTGTATAAAACAAAGCTATTTATTTTAATATTCAAAATTATTTCTAATCTTATTTACACTTAATTAAGACTGCATTTTATAATAATAAGCTATTTCTATTAGTCATTCATTTTTTTAGTGTATAAACCATTTCTATTTTGATGTGTAAGATAATAAAAAAATCATTGTTAATACAATTATAATCTTGTTTTTTATTAATTAAGAAAGAAAAACAGTTATTTAATCTTGTTGTTTATAAATTTTTCAACAACTCATAGTCTGAATACAAACATTGGGGTAAATTTAACTGGAAAAATCAATTTCAAAAAGAAATGCAGTTGTTACTAATCTTCACATTGATTGACTTTGAACTTCCGGAAAGATATAGTGGTATAACTTCTCTATGATGTCTGATTACCTGAGTTTTAGTGATTATGGAGGCAAGCAAGTTGAGGATCATCAGCATTTATCTTGTATATAAAAGGCTAAACTATTGTGAGATTCAGTAAAGGACATTGTGCTATGATAGTTACATACAGAAGCAGAAATTGTTGATAAAGACGTAAAAATATACACATTCAAAAATATTGTTTGTAATGAGAATCTACTATTATTTATATATGAAGTCATTGTAGGTACATATGATGCAGATAGAAAAAATTTCTATTGAGAAAAAGGTGTATTTAGAAACTTAAAAAAAGTATTAAAGAAACACAAGATTAGTCTACTTCTTCCCTGCATAAAATAGAAAAGCAATTTCTATTTGGTTTTAAAATTTGTAAAAAAAATCTTTAAATGAATTACTTAAAAAAATTGCTAATATGTGGTTTTATAAAGTTAACATTTTCCAGGAAGAGAATAAAGATTGAAGAGAAAAAGAATTTGGAAGCAAACTTTCAATGCAATTGAGTAATATTTTTATATTTCTAAAAACTTTTTTTTTTTTGTAATTTTAAGAGTGATGAGATTTTTTTTTTTTTTTTAGTGCCTAAGAACAGTTTTTTATGTTAATCACAGATAAAACTTCAGATTTTAATCAAGTCTAATTATAAGTAATTATTAAAAATAGTTTTAAAAGCTAGTTAGTATTAAGAATACAAATATTATTTGTGTATCATAATGTTCAAAGAGCAAGTGCAGATTTATATATATCTAAAGCCATTTCCTATTTTTATAGTAAAATGGAATATTTATTGGAATATCAAAGATTGAAATATTTTATATCACATTACATATCTGTGTGCTCATATATATATATATCAGTAGTAGTTAAGATCATTTACAATTTATACATCTGTAAACTCCAATTTAAATAGTGCTATATGTATAGTTTATTTTTTATTTTAAAGAAATAATATCTGATATTTGCTAGTAAATCAAAATTGGAATGATCTACTTACTAGAGTATTTACTAAACCTTTTATTTTTTATTGTTTTTACTAATTGATTGATAATCCAGTGATGTTATTTAATACTAATTCAGATTAATTATTGTGGTCTGCTCTTGTTCACATGTAATTATCAAAGTCCTTATGCTCACAAACTTGCTCAGGCATAGTGTATATGGGTTTAACTGTATATGGGTTATACATGTATAATCTTCTATATAATTATTTTTAGAATTATTTAGATAGTACTAAGGATAATGTTTAAAGTAATATAATGAGCATGCAAGTAGCTCTAAACAAGCTTTTCAAAAAATGCTGCAAAAAAAAAAAAGAAAAGCATTTAAAATCTCTATCTAGAATTATCCCTCATTATATTACATTTGTAAATACAAGCTAATTAAGTCACATAATGTATTTGTTTTCCTTTGCTATTAATGTTTAAAGTCCACACATTTTCTGTGGATATACGTTTTATAATGATAGCAGTTTTATTAATGGTCATTATACCCTATGATACTGTGCATTGATTATCAGCAATATTAATATAATGATTCTGGCACTTTTTGATATATATATATTTTATGATTAGTTTTAGTTATTTTAGCATATCTGCATATGTATGCAGTGAGAAATATTAATGATTGTTTTTTTTTTAATATTATTCCTTTTAATTGGCTTTGACTTGACGATGATTAGCCTTTGATTTTGTGTTCTTGCTATGTTTATTATTTATAGTTACTTTTGATAGTCTGCTGATTTTTTATCTTATTGCCTTCACTGTAAAATAAGAATTGCTTATTTATTACTTAACAATCCTATTTATATATATTAGAGTATATATAAATTTTTTTAAGTTAAAAAAATATTTAATATTTCTAATCAGAATTAACTTGCAACATACAATATTATCTTCAATTTTTGGGTAGATCCATAATTGAAAACTTGTCATTCATGCTGTAATTAATATCTTCCATTATTATCTTTTTTGTTAAGTTTTTTATTTTGCTTAATATCCTGGTTTGTCATTCAATTTACATTGATGATTATTTTCATTAGTTTTTTTATTACAATCAATTTTTTATATTATCTTTCATTTTCTTCCTACTCCTGTAATTTATACTCTTTGATTATTTTTCTGCATTTTAAAAATTATTCTTTTTGCTTTTATTCTTTAATACTAACTTTTTTTTTTTGTAATTTCTGTTAACACTACTATATCTATACTGCAAATTTTAATTTCATTAAACATTTTTTTTTTGTTTTGTAAATTATTGTTTCAAAAATCCATATTCTTTTCTTGAGCCATGATTATTTCTTATTAAATTTCTCTGTGACTTAAGGTCTTTTTTTTTTTTTTTTTACACAAGTGGATTATCACACAATATTCAACCCCTGATTAGAAAGTGCAAAAGTTTATTTTCAGAATTTTTTTTTTTGGCATAGTTTGTTATTGGTTTCTTTTAGAGTGTGTTTTGTCTAGATTTTTTTTATATGCAATACCTGACATTTTAAGAAAAACAGGGATATATATATTTTCTACTTTAATTATATCATTTTTCAACATTACTTATAAATAGCTACATCATTTTGTTAAAATAAAAAAATATCCTATTTCACTAATATAACTGAGATATGAAGGATTACTGCCTTACATTAAGATTTTCAAGAAATTTTTTTTTTTTTTCATATGTCATAGCATCGGCCGGGACGCGAACCCACAACTGTCTGCAACCAACTACTTGCTTGCATGGCCGCTGCGATACCTCTCAGCTAACAACGCAAGACAAGATTTTCAAGAAATTTGTTTCACTTTTACCAGCTGATTCCAAAATTTCTTCTACTTGTTATTCAGTAATTTGTTGATGCAGGTATTCTTGATGTAAGATTTCATGATGGATAATAATGAAATTTTATATCTTTTTGAAAATATTAATACTGTTTTCATTGAAATTTATATTTATTAAAATGCTTTATATTATTTATACCTAGTAGAGCAATTTTTTTTTTAAGTTAATTATTGCTTTGAATATGTTATTGATCAAAGAATTTTTTAAATTCATTATTCTGAATTATATATACACTTTAAATATTTGTTTTATTAGGTCACTTCTTATAGTTAAAGCTATGGTTTCTAAAATAATACATATACTAATCAAATATTTATTTTCTTCAATAAATATTTTTACTTTTATATAAATTCCAGTTTTCTTTAAAAACCAAAAAAATGTAGTTTATTTTGTTTTTAATATTCAATAACAATAAAAGATTAAAATGAAATGTATCAACAAAACATTGCATGACTTTTCTGTTTCAACAAATGCTAAACAGAGTGAAGATCGTTCTTAAAAATATTAAAATTGTATGTAATATTAAAATATTTAAAGATACAACTCTAGATTCAGTGCAATAGTCCTAATAGAATATATAAATGTGACTGTATTAGACAATTAAAAAAATATTGCATTAAGTTACAAACCTATTATATAATGTAAGCTAACCATAGATTCATCATGAATGTAATTGATAATGTAGATAGAATTATATAAATTTTAATTAGCATTACCCATTTTATTTTGTTACTATCCACCCATGATATATATGTATACTTAAACAAAACTTAAGTATATTCCAAATAATATTTTTACATAGAAATAATATTTTGTGTAAATATTTGTGTGATAAGAAGAAAAATATTGAGAATTATGTAAATGAATTATTAAGTGTGGGTTATAATATAAAAGATATTTATCAAGTAATTTGTCACTTTAATAAGAAAATTAATAGAAATGTGGGTGATGAAAAAATGGAAAATAAGAAATGGATTTCTTTGCCTTTTTATAATAATAATCAAGTGTAATTTATGAAAAAAGTTTATAATGGAATATATAATGTTTCATTTTATGAATGGGGTAATTTAAATAGAATAATTAATAATTCAAAAGATAAGTGAGAAAGAAATAATTTGAGATTTATAGAATTTTTTGTGGGTGTAACTTATCATATGTAAGGGAGTCTAGGTATAATATGAAGAAGAAAATTAAAGAGCATAAATTGTTGTATAAAACAGTTTTGAAAAATGTTCAGATATATAGTGATGGAAATAATGAAGTGAAGTTATATACTGAATCTGTTTTTTATGATCATAATAGGAATTGTAATTTTAAATTTGATTTTGATATAAAAAGGATAGAAATTAGTAGATATAAAAGTATGATAATAAATAAACAGTCAGCAAATGTTAAGATTAATGAATTATAGGATATTTGAATCGACATGTGTTTCCGGTTAGTACTAGATGATTCCATTTTGAAATTTGAATCGGGTTGATAATGATTATGAATATAATCAAAAATATTTTTCTATGATTTTTTATTTATATTATAAGTTGTTTATAGTTATTTTGAATATACTTAAGTTTTATTATTGTATTATTAATATTGGTGGGCATTTTAGTTTGTTTTATACATGTATACTTATATTTTAATAAGCCTTTAAATAAATTAATCTACTAAATCTGTAGCGATGAGAGTATATAATAATATTTTAAACCATACTTATTAATATTTATTGATCACTTATTGTCTGATTAATGGATATTGATATTAAAGATGTCATTATTTACAAGTTTGTTAAGATGATGTGTAAATTTTTCTTATTATATATGAATTGCAGTTTATTAGTTTATAAATATTATAAGAGTGTACCCAAAAGTAACCAGAATTTTATAATAAAAAAATTGTTTGTTTATTTTTAATTGTTATAAATTTAATCTCTTTCACATTATTGTGTGGTTTTCACTTTTTGAAGTAGTCTGGAAACACTTGCAAGGTGATGCCTGTGACATTTTTTCCACCATCACTTCTAAGTCCTCAGAAAAAAATTTTTGGGGCATTTTTAATTCAAAAGAGACTAAAAGAAAAAGTCACACAAAGTGAGATTGAGTGAATGTAGTTGGTAGATAAGTTGGTTCACACTTAAGTGCTTTATGTGCTGAGGTTTTCTTATGATGAAGCTTGCACTCCTCAATTTACCACAAAATGGGATGTTTCCATTTTATGGCATCATGTAAATTTTTCAGAATTTGCACATAAAATACCCGACCACTACAGACTAATTCTGAGAGAAAAATCCTGGTTGTGTTAAAAAAAGCAGCATTGTCTTGACATTGGACTTCACCTCTCCATGCTTTTTAGAACTGTAGTGAATTTGACACTTCTATTAAATCACTCATAAATTTGTGTTTTTCTAAGATCAGCTTGCTTCTAATCTGTTTCAAGAATTACAACTGTTTTCCCTAAAAGAAAACAGAATTTCACATTATTTCCAACTTTTCAGCCATTTCAAAAAACAACAAATATGCAAAACATACTTTACAAAAAATGTGCTACATCATGATTTCACACAGTAATGCCATTTGGCAGATTGATGCAAATGGATTCCTGCAATATTATGTAACAGCAGAAGCATATATTACAACAGGCATGCATGCCATAGAACTTCCAGTTGTTTTTGGATTCGATCTTATATATATATATCTGAATGGTATGGAGCTCATTAAAGTTTATGATATAGCTCCAAGTATTAGAAAGATAAAGAATAAATTAATCTCCAAATAATGATTAAGCATTATCATTTGGACTTAGAACTCTATTAAATCTTAGAAATATATGTGTGTGTTTATATGAATCATTTGTGGTCAAATAACATTGAAAATGTTTTCAAAAATTTAAGAATGATTTAATGTTTTGTTAAGCATCAAACTGTTCAAGCAGTTTTACAAATTTGTTTCAGAGATTGTTTCTTGAGGGAGCATTAATCCAGGGGTTAGTTTGTTTAATGTAAAAATTGATTTTAATCAATTACCAAATACTCACATTTTACCCCCACCCCCCAATAATCGTTAAGAAATGTGTTATTATCAGCTTACTTTGGAAAATAATAATAATAATAAAGAATAATGGAGAGGAAAAAAACCATTCTTATTAAATGGAGTATTAGGAATAAAATAAGAAAATTGAAAATTTTACATATTTTTAGGTTGGTTTCAGTAATATTTATTTATGAAATAAGTGTATTTATTGTAATGATGCCATGAATTGAAATCGCTTCTTAATGATTGTGTAAATAGTATTTTTCCAGAGTGATTTTTCATTTGGAAGGTAGGTTTTTTTAGACTGCTCAAAGTGTTCATTATTGATAATGACAGAGTTCATTTATGATTATTCTTTTTCCCCATCAATCTTTCCATGTATATATATATATTTAACAAATTAGATCATTTTATGATAAACCACTAAACATCACATGATATATTTAACTGAATTTTGAATCATTTTATGATATGATAAAAATACGATTACTTTTTGATCATTTTTATTCAAATGAGAATTGTATCCTTGTTTTTATTTTTGTTGACCATGAACTTTTCAAAAAACTTTACTAGCATCATTATTCAAAGCCTTCAGTTTTTTTTTATTTTTTCAGTTACTAACTTTTACATAATAGAATTATAGAAAATAGCATATCCATTTCAATCATTATTAATCCTCTCGGAATCAAGATTTTTCCAAATTTAATCTAGTTTTTTTCAATCCATAGCCTCTCATTTCCACATCACACAAAACAAATTTCCCTTATTTTATCCATCTTTATCTCATATAATCTCTTTCTAGATCTTTTGTAATTTTTTGAGATCTAACTCAAGATTTAAACTATCTATCTAATATCTTTTCTAGCAATATGTCCATCTCCATTTAAAATTCCCCCCTCCCCACTTTTTTGAATTGCAATTCTGCCCAGAGTTAGTTTGTGTTGACTTTCTTGACTACTATATCTTTTGTTGTTAATGAATGATCTAAGATAGTAAAAACTGTTGATTACTTTTACACCTTTATTACTAATTTTGAAATTACTCACTGAGTCTGTTATCATAATGAATGTTTTCTTTATATTAGTTATATGGCCATACTTTTCTTTCTATTTTTTCACTTTGAAATCTGTATTTTCAAATAGCATGAGCATATCTAATATTCCTGATGTTTTTTTCTACAATCTTGAATCCACTTTTGTTTTCATCCGATCCTCACATTTTTGCTATAGAAGTTGAATGTGTAGATGACTACCCAATTCTGCCTATTTTTTTTATCAGTGTGAAACCATTCTATTTGCTCACAATTCTATATTATGTTAGTTTACTTTTCCTATATAATTTTAATTGATATAAGCATTCCTAGTACTTATATCAATTAATCATAATACATTTAAATTGTATCACATCAAAAAATCCATATATCTATTTTATTGCTGGTAATATAAAAGTAATAAAATTGTTAGAGCAAAAACAAATGAAAAAATTTATTACCAGTCATAGAATATTTTCTGAAATTGTTTTTTATTGGATATGAAAATGATATTCATTTTATATCATTGTTTCATTGTGTGTTCTTTTTTTTTTGCTATACTCTGATTAGAAAAATGTTTCAGAATTGAAAAGTAAATGTTAAGAAAGAAAGAAATGGCATGGAATCATATTTATTAAAATTTATATATATGCTCTCATAAATATTTGATAATATTATTTAAGGCAGTCAGTTGTTTTATGGAAGAGCATGTTATGATTAAAAATTGTCACTAATATAAAGAATAGTCAGATATTTTGAATCTTTTGGCATAAGACACATTAGAAAATAGTTACAACTTTTTCAAGAGAAAATACTATTCTTTAAAATAATTGTCTGTTCTTAATAGTGTCTCAAGTAAGTAGTGATGCAAACTGAAGATTTTGAAGTTTTAGATTCTGAGAACTTTTAGTAACTTTTGTATATTCAAGTAATAGTAGAATAAAATCAATAGCTATGTATGTTGTAATATCAAAAGAATTTAGTATTCCTACTGTAGATACTACTGTGTGCTGTTTAGTAAGTAGCAGACACAAGAACTGTCAAGATTTGTGGATTGAGTTTCAACTAATAAAAGTGAATAAAACAATCATGCTTTGGTCATATGAATGAAATTATTTTTACTCAATCTGCCAATTGAATGTTCAAATGACTTATGATTTCCTGTGCAATTGACTATAATTATATATATATATACTGCTCATAATTGTTCAATTAAAATATGAGAAATAAAAAGTATGTTATGATATAGTATAACTTATTATTTTTGTTGTTAACATTGATGACTTTCATAATTATTAGTAAATTAACTTTCCTAATATTATGTTGTAGATTAAAATTAATAATCTGTATTTGGATCAGATCATTATTTTATCACTTAGACATTTATCCCTTTTCATTTTCAGCTATTTCTTTTATTTATTTATTTTTATAATTAATAATCATTTTATAAGTCATTGATTTAAAAAATGTTTCATTAAATAAATATCAGTTTGCTATAAACAAAACACATAATTTTTTTATGAAAGTGTGAGCTTTTTTGTAGCTCTTATGCTTTTACCATTTTGTTCAACACTTCTCTGCTACTCTTGTGTGTGTGGGTGTATGTGTGGACATGAATACTTTGAGTACATCATATTGTCTTGATATAAATTCCAGAAACAGATATGTCATTATGACATTTATTCACATAATACTTTTTTTAATGCACTGCAAATGTGTGAATTGTTATTGGTCCATTATGATATGGTAAAAGTTTATATTTGAATCCACTTTGTGTACCAGAATATTAGAATACAAATGTTTATGCTTTCTTACAAGATATTACTGTGAATTGTGAAATATGTTGTATATGTATGTGAACATACATAGTTTTTTTCTGAAAAGTATTTTTGATTTGGTCAAATGTAATTTTTTTTTTGAACTTGTTTACTAAAGTTTAGAGTTGATGACTAAAATTGTTTATTCCTTGTTTTTAATGCTTTTTCTTTTTTATTGTGTGTTGTATTAAATTTATCTTTGGCAATCAAAAAAGAAAATTAACTGCTATCAAGAGTGATGGAATCCAGAAAAGTCAGATCTGATTACTGCTTTCTCCAGAAAGAGCATTATTTGATTTTTTTTTTTTAAAAAAAAAAGCTTTTTCCTGCAATATTATGTAGTATTTTGAATCCTTTTTAAAATGAATTCTTTTATATCAGTATTTTTATAATTATGGGTTTTCTCTTTTTTTTTTTTCCATTTTTAAAAGAAAATTTAACACTTCATTGTTTAATTTGCTTTACAAGCAGCTATCTTTCTATCAAAAATTATGATTTTCATATTATTATAATGTATAAAGCTTTTGTTTAGTAAAATTTTAGAATCAGGAATTTAGAATTTAGCTCATCATTTATCTGTTATGGAAATAATTGTTATACTTATAAGACTACTGTTGCAGTTGTAAATTAAAAATTTTTAAAAAATTACTTTTATTCATTAATTACTGTTTACCAACATCTAAAGGAAGATTGATTTATTATATATAAAAGTAGAGCTTTAGCCTAGTCTATCCTAATTTTTTGAATGAAGAAGCTTAATTCAAATGCTGATTGATAAAATCACTCAATATATTTCTCATGTGCAACTTCAGAACTATCTTGCACTGAAAGAATGGTGTAAGAATTGTCTTTTGTGAAATATGGCTAATATATTTGATTAGGATTTTTGTGAAACTTAATAATGTTAATAGATTTAATCTATGAGTCAAAATAATTTCCTGAAGCTAATATAGTTTATGGTCTCTCTATTAGATGGTGCTACATAGTACTTACCATGGGCAGAAAAATAACATAAAAAAATATCTACATTTATTCTTGCCTTTAAAGCTGTGATTATATTAAAGTAAAATGAAGACAGCAATTTATTAAATAAAAGAAAACAAAGCCTAGTCCTGTGCCATATATGTTTTAAGTGAAAGCAATACATAATAAATAAAACATAGATATGAAGCTAAACACAAAGCCATTAAAAATGAAATTCCAAAAATAAAACCATTAACAACAGTAAACAATAAAAAAAATAATTACTGAAATTGAAATTTGACTCTATAAAACTGGAATAAATTTTCCCACAAGACATAAATCTATATCACACATTTTATTTGTCATTGTTATACTTTTTTGTTAAATAATTGATATTCTTTTTTGTTAAATAAATGATATTCTTTTGATAAATAAATTGTTGATATTGTAAAATATATTATTTTAATATATACTTGTAATCATAAATTCAAGAATAAATGCAGACATTTCATTTTTTTATTGATTAGTTATTTTTCACTCATTGAATAAGTAGTGCATGGTTCCATTAAATGATTAGACTATATATTGTATGGATACCAATTTTCTTAACAATACCAGTACGTAGCATTCAGACAATCAGATTTATACTTAGTTTAGATCCATCATCTGATTTTCAGATGAACTTGGGTTGTTGTTATTTTTAAATTGGATTACTTGGTAGTTTTTGGTTACGTGCACTATGGCCACTAGGTGACACTACAGGACCACCAAGAAGCCTGCAAGTGATAAATTTATATACAAAAATGGCTGAAATTGATGGAAAATTAAAATTAAAATGCCTAAGGCAAGACACAAAAGTAAGTAAAAAATCAAGTAAAAAATTTAGCCTAATGCAAGATATCAAAAGTAAGTAAAAAATCAAGTGCAATAATACATAAATTTTAAAAAAGTACACACACATATAAAATTGGTCATTTTTGTATATAAATGTATCACTTGCAGGCTTCTTGGTGGTTCTGCTGTGTCATTTAGCGGCCACAGTATGTGTAACCGAAAACTACCGATTACTTTAAAGTACCTATTTTTGGCTTTTTTGAAAAAACAAATTGTAAGAATATTGATATTTAGAAGTGAATTGCAAAAGGATTCATGTAGATATAGTCTGTCATCTATGATTTGCATTCAACTGTTTGTCAGCCAAGTGCAATTGTAAAAAGATTAAAAAACAGTTGTAAATTTAAATAAATAATTAACATGCTATGTGACAGTTTCAAAATTAGCATTGACATTTTCATCTAACTGTTAAGTATAATTAAAAAAAAATGAAAATTTATTTACTATATATATATACAATAAAAAATGTATGTATAACAATAGACAAAGTAATGTAATTCACATTAAAACATAGTTTGTAAATACAAAGTGCAAATTATAAAAAACAATAATTTACACAATATATATGTTCATTCACATTCTGTACTGAAAACATATATTAAAAAGTCTCATTTAACTTTTTTTTAAAAAAATAAACACTGTTAATTTGTCTTCGAAAAAGAATATATACATTGACTGTAAAATAAAATTGATTTTGCCATATTTATGTTTAGGTTTAGAAAATATCTTGGTGAGATTCACATATTTATTGAAATTACAATATCTCAATTATCTTAAATTTTTTGTGTGGAATGTTGATAGAAAAATTTCTTTCATGTTTTAGTGCAGTGGTAAAGTGTTAAAGTCTGGAGTATAAGTTCCTTGAATTGATTCCAGTTAAAGTCTGGAGTATAAGTTCCTTGAATTGATTCCAGTTAAAGTCTGGAGTATAAGTTCCTTGAATTGATTCCAGTTAAAGTCTGGAGTATAAGTTCCTTGAATTGATTCCAGTTAAAGTCTGGAGTATAAGTTCCTTGAATTGATTCCAGTTCTGGCATTTTCAACACTCAAACTTTTTATGAACTCCTGAGCAGTAAAGCCATTTCAATTGTTTATTTTATAGAAAAATTTAGTTACTATGGGTTAAATTGTCATCTACTACATACGGAAAGATGTTACTATTTTTTAAATTTCAGATTTATAAAAAGTCTCTATGGATATTCTTCCACTATTCTTTGAAATGATACCTTCTTGGATTATTTTAATTTTTTTTTTATGAAAAGTAATCCAAAATTATTATTGAAAAACTTAATTCTTTTATTTTTCTCCTTCACTTTTTTTGCATATCTTCATATAATCATATATATTATTTATAATACTTCACTCATATACACTTTAATGGAATTAATTTTCTTAAAAACTTCTTTATTTTCTTACAGTTTCGACTGTCCAGCAGTCTTCTTCAGAGCTCCATCTTCCTTACAGTGAAGAAGACTGCTGGACAGTCGAAACTGTAAGTAAATAAAGAAGTTTTTAAGAAAATTAATTGCATTAAAGTGTATATGAGTGAAGTATTATAAATAATATATGTAAAAAACTTAATTATTAACTAGTATTATTAAGATATTTAAGGAAAAGGGTAGTCATCTTTATCATTGTCTATCTCCAATTAGTTTATTAGCTTTGTCATCTTTATTTTATTTTTTTTCAGCTTCTGTTTAGTCTACTTGTTAGAAATATTAGAGTTTAACTCTGTAGATAATCAATAATACTTCTACATAATCATATGCCATAGACCAAGACAATGTGATGTCAGTGTTTATTACCTCCCCAAAAGTTCAATCTTAAAGTAATTTTAAAATATGAAACTGTTTTAATGACATTGCTACACATATTTTTGATGTTTTTAAGTCTTAAATTTGATGAGTTTTAAATAATGATGTTTCCTAAGGGTATATATCATTAACTATAATATTATGTACCAGTATCCAAATGTAATATAAAAACTGAATTGTGAGTGCTAGTAATTCTACCAACTCTTTGTTATTAAAACATTTATTGTTTATCGTAGAGAATAAAATAATGTAAGTTATAAATATGACATTACGTTTATTTAGTGTCAACCTAAGCCATGTTATTAGTAAAAGAAGGAAATTATTCTCCGTCCAAATTTTGTTATTCCTAGTTTGTAGTTAATACTGTATTTGCAAAATGAGATTGCATTATAGATATATATCCATTTTCCAGTGTAACGTTGTGAGAGTACCTTATGAGCCTCACCTAAAGCAATTTGTGTTTCTTTGTGAATTTAACTGTGCCTATATCAAATCAACAGATATAAATAACTTACACCTATCTTAAGCTTTTCATGTATCAGCTATATATATATAAACTAGTTAGTATTAAAAGAATAATTCTAAAAATGAATTATTCTAGTTTATTTATACACACACATAAATAAAATGTTTCTAACTAATAGTATTTTTTTTTTGTTAATATAAAACTTGACATTTGACCAAGCCTTAAGTCAACATTGCATTTTTATCAGTTGAAACAAAGGAAATAAATGTTTGGGGTTCATTACAAATTGTATATGTTAAACAATAGAGAGCGTGAGCGTGATTATGTGATATGCTTGCTGCAATTAACCCAGTATAAAAACGAACTAATATTGTTATAACAATAATCTTCTATTTAGTTATCAAGGCAAGAACTACGTTTGTAAATTTAAATGTGTTCGAATTTAGAACACATTTAAGAAAAATTAAAAAAAAGAAGATTCAATATTTTAAAACCTGCTTCAAATAATTAATTTACTGCCTTTGAATATTAAAAAGAACTATAAAAAAATAATCAGTGAATTTAACAAGGTTATAAAAGTTATCAATGTCTTCGAAATGAGCTTTCAAAATATAAATTTAAGAAGACAAAAATTTATAAAGATGTTCTTTGGCTAGATAATTTATGCCAGAGATTTCTACTGATGTTTTAAACCTGAACATGTAAATTTATTCCTACTTAATCAATGCCTAAAATATAATCGTCATAATTCTCATTTAAAAAGCTGCTTTAATATTGGAGTATTATATTGAAGAAGATGTTAAATATTTTACTACATAAATATTTAAAGAATGAATATCTGGATTGCCTCTTCGAAGGATGATCAATGAACTTTATGTTTCAACATTCATCATCATTTTATTTCATCTAAGGAGGGATATAAAACTGTATTCTTTCTCGTCTTGGATTACTTCATTGTATAATTTAAGAACTCTTAAATTTTATTTCCTTTGTGGATAATTATATTTACTTAGAAAAATTACTTCAGATATTAAAGTGGAGAACTGATAAGATGAACACTTTATTTTTTTGTTATTTAATAAAATTTAGATGTTGATATTTTGATATATACTCTGATGGAAATGAAAGCTGACGAAGGTAAACGTTATTAAATTATTTAAATTTGGAAGTACGTTTTATTATATTCCAAATTGAATCTTACATGACAATTAACATAATATATTTTTAAACATATATAACTAATATCAGAATACATTCTATTATTAATCTAGTGTGAATGGATGTTATCGTATATAAACATACAACACACACTGAATTATTTTAATGACACAATAGGTAGATTTATAATGTGTCATGTGTATTTATTATACGCATGATTTTAAATTATATATATATATGTAAATGATTACATTATTTTTTTTTTTTTGAATATTAAATAATTTATTAGTGTATATAAGCACAGATTATAATTCTAAATTTTAATGTTTTTATGTGATAATATTTTGTTTTTTATTACTGATTAAAATGTGTTAAACTTGATTTCAAAATTAAACAGGTCTCATTTGTTTATTTTATTTAGTCGTTTTATAAAACCAATATTTATAAATGTACATACTCATGCATATATATGTTAAATCAACTTAGTGATTTAATATTTATAAAGAAGTTATATATAGCTTATATTAAATTTATTATTACTATGGGATATTTGTGGAAATGCCTGAAGAGAGTCGATTGCAAATTTCTACTCTGAGCTCGAATTCCAAGAGTAACGAGGTTATTAATAGAGGAGTGAATTGGATTATATTTTAAATAACATCATCCATGGCATTCTATAAGAAGACTCAAAGTCCGACTATAGTTAGATGCGACTTCCTCGAGTCCTGAAAAGGATCGTCCCGTTATACATGGCGCCCATACTTAAGGCATGAAACAGTAGTTTTACATTGGTTAAATCCATAGTTTAAACAAATAAATAAATATATGAGTATGTTGTGAATTGGTAAAAACACTGAGTAATAAATAATAGAGACCTTGAAATAAAATAAACCGTAGCGAACAGATAAATCAGTCACTTTAAAATAAATAAATAAATACAATTATAATTTGGGCATTAAAATATATATTATAACAACATCTTATAAAAGTAGGAAAATAGAATTACATTTAAGGGCATAAGCACAGCATGAAATCATATGGCATATATTAAATTATTACTTTGAAAGGAAAGCTACTTATATTTATATATAACTTTAAATTTTTTTTTTTCGTTAATGATAACTAGAAATGGGAAAAAGCTAATAATAATGGAAGTAAAAAGTTTAGAAGAATCTTTAAGTAATAAAGATAGTGAAATAGAAATTACTTCAATTAGTGATGAACAAGGGTCTTTACAAGTCCTAATGTCTGAGGGGTCTGTAGAAGAAGTTGAACATCCTTCACAAGTTCATATGACAGATCAAATATTACCTCAAACACAAAAGGTAACTGAAGTTATAATAGTACAGCCTCAAGGAAGTGATAATTATATGGCTCAATTGGTCCGAATGATAATGGATATGAAAGCTGATATGGTCACCAAAGCTGATATGAATAAAATGAATTCTAAGATGGATAATATGAAAGCTGATATAAATAATATAAAAGCTGATATGAATAATATGGCAACCAAAGCTGATATGAATAATATAAATGCTGATATGAAGGGAGAAATGGCTAGAATGAATGATAATATGGTAACTAAAGCTGATATGGATAATACGGAAAAGAAATTAAAAGAAGACATAATTTCTATAAAAGAAGAGTTAAAGAAAGATATTGATAATGTTAAAGAAAAGATGCAAGTAGAAATCAAATATGCTGAAAATAAATTGTGTGAAGAAATGAAACAATTATCATTAGATTTAAATAATGTTCAAAAATATAATGTTGAAACGAAACAAACAGTAAATGAAGTGAGAAAAGAGATGAATGAAGGAAACTTACAATGTCAACAATGTTTTAAAGAATTTAGTTGTAGTGTAACTAGTCAATTAAAAATCAAAGCCAGGAAACATTTAAAAATGAAATCCAAACAAATCAAGAAAAGTACCATGAAAAGATTCAAGAAAAATTTCAAGATATTTATGTGAAAGTAAATCAGTTTAATACAAAACAGAGTGATGAGGTAGAAACAAGGATGGAATTTAGTGAATCCATAAAACAAGACTTAAGGCAGCTTAGAGATAAAGTGGCTTTAAATGAAGCAGATATAATTATAACTAAAAAGGCTTTAGAAATAATTATAAAGGACACAAGTGGAACACAGAACCAAACACATCACATAAATAAAACCACTACCCAAAATTTTATCCATGTTGAATCTCAATTAGATAAAAATTCACAAAATATAGAAAGGAAATTAAGTGAACATAGCCCAAATATACAAGATGATAAAGAGAAGAGAAATGTAGAAAATAATTCAGATACAATTACCCGAGATATTAATGACGCAAGAAAATCCCTATTAGAATCTATCTTTCCGCATCAAATGATGCAAGAAAATGAAGAATATTTTATTCATGATAATTTTGATATCTTTCCGCATCAAATGATGCAAGAAAATGAAGAATATTTTATTCATGATAATTTTGATGAAGTTAACCGTAACATAAATCAAAGTAATTCAGATTTACCTATGCTAACACCACATATCAATTCTACAGTGCTAAATAAACCATATAATCATACAACACAAACGAATACCATTAATCAATTTGTGTGACTCAAGGTTTTTAAGGGATTACCAAGTGAAGCACCCATAGAACACCTTAAGAGTCTCAATTTATATTTTTCAGTAAATAAGATTTTGACTGAGGGAGAAAAACTGATTATTGCGTATAGTCATTTACAGGGGGATGTACTCCTATGGTGGGAGTCATTATTCAAAACTCCATCCACATTTAATGATTACCAAATTATGTTAATTAAAAATTTTTGGAGTAGGGATAAACAAGAAACATTACTTTATCAACTATTTCAAGAGAAATATAGGCCTTCTCCGGGGGAAACATTAACTAAATTCTTCTGACGTCAAGTTACCAAACTTAGAACATTAAGTACTTATCATTTAACAGAAGGTGATATTGTTCATATTGTCAAAAGAAACTTACCATGGAAAATTGAGCAAACGTTGTTATGCACAAACACCAATAGTATAGAAAAAGTAACATAATTACTTAACAGTATTGATTTAAATAATACTAACATATCATCAAGAACTACTGAAAAGAGAAAAGAAGAACTCACAGTAAATACTATTTATTATAAAAAAAGAAAGAATAATAATGACTTAAATCATTGGAAAGGTAAGTCATTACAGCTAATCCCTTCTCATACGTACTCAAATAAGAGGATTATCAAATATCAAATAATAAAAACAAGATGAATCCTCTCAATAGCCCAGAAAAATGTCAACCTACAACCAGTAATCATGCACTGAAAATACAACAGAAACCAAACTGAAAAGGGTACTTGGGGTCATGTTCCTCACCTCAAGAAGCCGAAAAAACAATGAGGGACATAAATAGAATGGAAAGCTGGGAAATCACTAATTTGATGCATTCATGGGAGGACAGATCACCTGATTTTGCTTTGCAAAGTTGCCCCATGATAGAGGTGTTGTTTGAGGACATACCGGTTAAAGCATTATTAGATTCTGGTAGTCAAATATCAGTGGTGTCAGATGCATTCTATCATAAAGTTCTGACAAAAAAAACCTAACATCAAAATCTTACCACTAAAATCCACACAAGTCACCTTGGCGAATAATAGAAAGGCCAAATTATTACAAAAACAAATTTGGATACAAATTGAAATTGGCCAAACAACCCTCTACCATGTCTTTCTTATATTAGATGGCTTAATACATGAGGCTATCTTAGGGGCAGATTTCCTCCACATGAACCATTCTATCCTTGATTTCTCAAATAAGATAGTTAGGATTAATGATGAGGTTTTGGAAATGACATTGCGTCCAAGATATGGTCTTTTTGAGGTTGAATGTATGATATCTGTAATTCCACAAGCACTAATTGAAAGTAAAATCACAGAATCTAATTTACTTGGAGGCGATGACAAAATTAAATTACAATCTGTTATTAATGAATCTGACCCTATTTTTTCAGAAATACCAGGGATAATAAAGGGTTTCCAGCAGAAAATAAATCTTATACATGACCAATCCTTTCAATCCAAATTGTATCCTATACCATACCAATATCGTGAAGAGATCACAAAACAAATCAATAAGATGCTACATTGGGGAATTATTTCCAAATGTTCTTCACCTTATTGTAATCCAATTGTTACTGTGAAGAAGAAAGATGGGTCGATGAGATTTTGTTTGGATGCTCGTCAACTGAACAAAATTACGGTTCCTGATAGGAACATCCCACCACCCATCCACGAATTGTTCGTGAAGTTTGGAAATAAGAAAGTATTCTCTACCTTTGACTTAATCTCCAGTTATTGGCAAATCGAACTCTATCCTAATGATCGCCAATATACTGCCTTCTGATATGAGGGTTTTACCTATCAGTTTAATAGGATGCCCTTTGCATTGATCAATAGTGGTGCTGGCCTTATACGATGCTTGGATAAAACCTTATCCCCTGAGGTCAAACAGATCATTACAATTTATGTGGATGATGTAATTATTGCATCTACCACTATTGAAGAACACCTTCAACATCTAAGATTATTTTTTAAAGAGTGCTGTGTGAAGGGAATGAAAATCAATTTCAAGAAAAGCACGTTGGTATGTAATGAAGTGGTTTTTTTAGGACATATCATTGGATGCAATGGGATAAGACCTCATCCTGATAAGATCAGTACCATACAGAACTTCCCAAAACCCATGAGTAGAAAACAAATTAGGTCATTCTTGGGACTGTGCAATTTCTACAATCGTTTTTATCGAAAGTTCTCTGACCACATGGAACCATTACTAAAACTTATTAGAAAGAATGAAAGGTGGAACTGGACTAGTGAACAAGATGAGGCGTTTGCAAAGATTAAAACAGGGTTCTTAAAGCAAACCATCTTAGCCTTCCCTGATTTTAACAAACCATTTATTGTTCAAATGGACAGCAGTGGTTATGGATTAGGGGTAACATTATCCCAGATCCAGGAGGATGGTCAACCTGGTGTCCTCTATTTCTTCAGCTGCCTCTTGAAAGGTCCAGAATTAAACTATACGGTCACCGAGAAGGAGGCACTAGCCATAGTGTGGGCCTTCCAAAAGTTTCGACAGATGCTTCTTGGATCAGAGGTGATAGTGGTCACGGATCACAAAAGCCTCGAATTCCTGAATCACAGCTACTTGACTGACAGTCGTTTAATCCGGTGGAGCTTGTTATTGCAGGAATTCAATTACACCATCCAATATTGCAAAGGATCTGAGAATGTTGTAGCGGATGTGCTCAGTCGAAACCCATGTAGGTCAGAACAATGTAACCTGTCAGTAGATAATGCCTACATTTCTAACATTGATCTAATTATTGATAGAAATGTAGAGAACGATTTAGAAAACTTACAAGACCCACAGTCTAATGATCCTGACTTAAATCCCATAATTAGTGCATTAAAGGGGGAGAAAGTTCTGCATGTGCCAAAAGATCTTATACGATATGTTAGAGAAAAATGTCTTACTTTATAAACCAAATTTGGATATTGAAGAGTGGAGGGTAGTTATACCCAAATCAATAAGAATGCCACTTGTAAAATATATACACTGTCTATATGGGCACTACGGTGCTCATAAGACAGAACATATGATTAAAAATTGGTTTTACTGGCCAAAGATGTATCAAGACATCTTGAAATCACTGCCTGATTGTTTAGTGTGCCTGCAAGCAAAGCCAGTAAACCAAAGTTATGTTAATTCAATGAAGTCTATTATTCCAGTAAGAGCAAATGAGATCTTAGCAATAGATTATTATGGACCTTTGTCTCCATTCAATAAAAAAAATATTTATTAGTTGCTTATGATCTCTTTTCAAAATATGTGTCAGCTTACCCAATGCCCCAAGCTAATACTAGACATACCATCAAAGTATTAGATACCCTCCAATTCATTGGGATAGGAAAGCCTAGAACCATATTAACAGATCATGGTACTCCTTTCTTATCCAAAGAATGGAAAACATGGGTAGAAAGATCTCAAATTAAACATGTGCTTACCTCCATTAGGAATCCTCAGTCCAACCCTTGTGAACTTGTAATGCGGGAGCTTGGTAGGTTGTTTAGGACTTATTTAGGAGATGAGCATAAGGGGTGGGTTAAGCTAACCAAGCGTGTAATTGATTTCATCAATTGGAATGTGAACGAATCAACTGGATTCACACCAATTAGATTACACTTTACAAAAACCGTACCAACCTTATTTGCAAGATATAAGCCTATGGCTACATATGCTGAAATAGATACAGAAGAAGATAAAGTAAAAGCTTATGATCAACTTATAAAAAAGGCCAATCAAAGAAATAAAAATGTGAAGACAACTTCACACAAGTTCCAAATTGGGGATCAAGTTTTTATAAAAACACCTCATATGAGTAAACCCCAAGAGAGCAAATATCAAAAGTTTTACCATCAATATGAAAGACCTTATACTATCATAAAGCAAACAGGTCCCAATGCATTCTGGATAAATATAAAGGGAGACATTAAAGGCACTTACAATGCTAAAGCTTTAAAACCCTATTTTGGTCAAACAAATTAATAATGTTTGCCACATTTTACTTATGTATAAAGTAAAATATTGAAAGAAAAGATCATTTAGAATAGGTAAGGGGGGAAAAAGTTTTCATTTAAAAGTATATGGGTATATATATGTATAAGGAAGTGTATAAGTCAAAAAAGGACATTAATTTTCTTTGATGAGGGTATGTTAAGCAATTAAAATTAATTCTTAGGATACCTGAAAACTAAAAACGTTTTAAGAGTTAATCCATGCTGAATGATGGATGTTCTTATGTTTTGGATAGTTCTCAAAAAAGTCCATGAGTCTTAAAGAAAAGCAGGATGGAGACTACCAAACAAATATATGTGTCATCTATAAAAGAGGCACATAACAATGAATCCATTAAAGAAAAATAAAAAAGGGGAGAAAAAGAAAGAACCCTATATATATGAACCTCCTTATCCTTCTGTTTAAAGTGAATAATATTTAATGTAGAGAAAGAGAAAGGGTTAAAAAAATAGAGCAAATAATAAGGGTTGATAAAAGCAGGAAAGAAAAACAAGCTCCACAACTTTATATTTAATGCATACATTGATACACATTAAGTGTCCAAATTTTAATGGTAAATCTAAAATTTGAACTTTTTAAGGGAGGGGGTAATGTGAGAGTACCTTATGAGCCTCACCTAAAACAATTTGTGTTTCTTTGTGAATTTAACTGTGCCTATATCGAACCAACATATATAAATAACTTACACCTATCTTAAGCTTTTCATGTATCAGCTATATATATATATATAAACTAGTTAGTATTAAAAGAATAATTCTAAAAATGAATAATTCTAGTTTATTTATACACACACATAAATAAAATGTTTCTAACTAATAGTATTTTTTTTTTGTTAATATAAAACTTGACATTTGACCAAGCCTTAAGTCAACATTGCATTTTTATCAGTTGAAACAAAGGAAATAAATGTTTGGGGTTCATTACAAATTGTATATGTTAAACAATAGAGAGCATGAGCGTGATTATGTGATATGCTTGCTGCAATTAACCCAGTATAAAAACGAACTAATATTGTTATAACAATAATCTTCTATTTAGTTATCAAGGCAAGAACTACGTTTGTAAATTTAAATGTGTTCGAATTTAGAACACATTTAAGAAAAATTAAAAAAAAGAAGATTCAATATTTTAAAACCTGCTTCAAATAATTAATTTACTGCCTTTGAATATTAAAAAGAACTATAAAAAAATAATCAGTGAATTTAACAAGGTTATAAAAGTTATCAATGTCTTCGAAATGAGCTTTCAAAATATAAATTTAAGAAGACAAAAATTTATAAAGATGTTCTTTGGCTAGATAATTTATGCCAGAGATTTCTACTGATGTTTTAAACCTGAACATGTAAATTTATTCCTACTTAATCAATGCCTAAAATATAATCGTCGTAATTCTCATTTAAAAAGCTGCTTTAATATTGGAGTATTATATTGAAGAAGATGTTAAATATTTTACTACATAAATATTTAAAGATTGAATATCTGGATTGCCTCTTCGAAGGATGATCAATGAACTTTATGTGCCAACATTCATCATCATTTTATTTCGTCTAAGGAGGGTTATAAAACTGTATTCTTTCTCATCTTGGATTACTTCATTGTATAATTTAAGAACTCTTAAACTTTATTTCCTTTGTGGATAATTATATTTACTTAGAAAAATTACTTCGGATATTAAAGTGGAGAACTGATAAGATGAACACTTTATTTTTTTATTTATTTAATAAAATTTAGATGTTGATATTTTGATATATACTCTGATGGAAATGACAGCTGACTAAGGTAAACGTTTTTAAATTATTTCAATTTGGAAGTACGTTTTATTATATTCCAAATTGAATCTTACATGACAATTAACATAATATATTTTTAAACATACATAACTAATATCAGAATACATTCTATTATTAATCTAGTGTGAATGGATGTTATCGTATATAAACATACAACACACACTGAATTATTTTAATGACACAATAGGTAGATTTATAATGTGTCATGTGTATTTATTATACGCATGATTTTAAATTATATATATATATATGTAAATGATTACATTATTTTTTTTTTTTGAATATTAAATAATTTATTAGTGTATATAAGCACAGATTATAATTCTAAATTTTAATGTTTTTATGTGATAATATTTTGTTTTTTATTACTGATTAAAATGTGTTAAACTTGATTTCACAATTAAACAGGTCTCGTTTGTTTATTTTATTTAGTCGTTTTATAAAACCAATATTTATAAATATACATACTCATGCATAAATATGTTAAATCAACTTAGTGATTTAATATTTATAAAGAAGTTATATATAGCTTATATTAAATTTATTATTACTATGGGATATTTGTGGAAATGCCTGAAGAGAGTCGATTGCAAATTTCTACTCTGAGCTCGAATTCCAAGAGTAACAAGGTTATTAATAGAGGAGTGAATTGGATTATATTTTAAATAACATCATCCATGGCATTCTATAAGAAGACTCAAAGTCCGACTATAGTTAGATGCGACTTCCTCGAGTCCTGAAAAGGATCGTCCCGTTATAACGTTTTAATGAAGATCAATTTGAAGATATCCACTATTAAATTTCTGGAAGCAATTTTCAAATAATATTGACTGTGAAATGTAACTTCTTCTAAATAATGCTTTCCATTATTCAACATTTTTTTTCAAAACATGGTTTTTTTAAAGTAGAATCACTATCAAAATTATCATCAAATGATTACAACATATTGATCTCATATACAGACTTTTATAGATTTCATTATTTTGTTAAACAGTATCTCTATCAAGCACAAAACTTAACCTCTTATTCCTTATATCTTCTTAGCCAGTTGAAATGATTTGACTTAAAATATGATCAAAAATGTTGCTAATGGTGAAACAACATATTTTAGTTTCACTAGAGTACATTTAAGCATTTAATATTCTCTGTTTTACTATTGATAATGATAACTCTTCTCTTATTATAAGCAATAAAATAAGAAATGTTGAATTTAACATTTTATGCACATTGTTCAAATTAAAGCAGATTTTAATTGTCTCATTCCCTTCAAATCTCAAAAATTTAATCAGTGTTTCTTCTATGAAAATTCCAACCTTTACAGTCAATATGAAACTAAAAAATAGGCATTTTTTTAACTGCAGTTATTAAAAAATTATTCCCCTGTATAAAAGTTCTTCATTGTAGAAATGTAAATTAGTAAACAGGGCTCTTTTCAATATATTTAATTCCTTATCGTAATAGCAAGAACTCACCTGTAGAACACTTTTTCTAAAATTTTAAAAATGATCAACAGCCACTTGTAGGAAAATATATTATTTAAATTCTATATACTCTCTAAAAATGGGCTATATAACTCATTTAATATAGCGAGCATACCTAACAAGCTTTTATATTAATAAGTGCCAAAGAGAAAGCCTAAAAAATCTCTATCTAGAATTAAAAGCTTGTTAGAGATATTGGTATGCCCTCTGTATTACATTTTTGTAATACAAGCTTAAAAAGCAAAGTCACATGATATATGATTTGCTATATTGATTAATATAACTCATTTGTTTATATTTACATAAAATTTACATATTTTTTACTCACAATCCTTTCATCCACTAGTCATTATTATGAGTATGATACCAGGATTAAGATATCAAAGGCTGCTCAGCATAATATAATAAAACTATTTTAAACTTTTTTTACTCAGCATTTCTAGAGCTTATGTCAATTATTAATTAAATTAAATAAAAATAATCAAATGATTTATTGTTTGGGAATATAAAAGAAGTTTGAAAATTTGAAGTGACAAGTAAGAGGTTATGATATATAGATTTTGATCTGCTACTGTAAATCTGCAACAAACCATACAAGGCATTATTCAATTTAACACCACTCTCACCACAAATTTGTCATTATCTTGAAGTATTTAAATAACTGGCATTGGATGTCTAAATATAAAATCTACAATTGCTTTATGTTCAATATATTTGTGCCTTTTTTAAATTGCATAATGTATTGACTTTCACCCTGAATTTGCATCATTGTCATATGAATAAGATTATAAACTCAAATGTGTAGATAGATCTATTCTATCACCCAAATGTTATTTTTTCATAGCCTGAGACAAATGTAGTTTAATTCATTAATTATGTCTACATTAAGCTAATACTAATTTGTTTATTAACTTCTCTTTGATTATTAACCCACAATGGCTACAATATACATTAATATCATTCAGGCTACAAACATATTTGTTTTATATAATTATCACTTCAAAATTGTTTACTGTTTTTTTAAAATAATCATTATTTATAAAAGATGTTAAATTATCGATATAAAAAAATTTCAACAGAAAATAAAATAAAATTTCTTTTGTTAACTGGATTCTGTCGACAGCTTTTTTTATAGTTAGATGACTGCTTTCTTTATAATCAGTGGTTTTAATGAAATAAATTTGATACTTTTTATGGTTGCCATTAGTTACAACATGCGCTATTATTATTATTATTGTCGTTATTTTAAAAGTGATTAATAACAAGCTGTTATTTGAAAAATATGAAAAAAATTTACAGCCAACTCTAAGACTACAAGCAGTATAAGATACCAATAAAAAGAAAAAGGGAATATAAAATTAAAACTACATGAATTAAATTCAAACCAATTTGAATTTTTAAAATAAACATATTTAGGAAGGTATGGAGAGGGACTCTATATAAAATTAAGCTATTTGTAAATTTATAGTATTATGTGATACTATTTGTAGCTAATGCAGTTTTTTAAAAAAGGGTTTTAAAGTAAGATTCAGACTTCATCCTTATATAATTGGTTATTATTGTAATAGTTATTAATACCATGTTATCATTTGGCTGAAATATTGAATATAGTCTGAATTTTTATATTGACACCACAAACTTAAAGGATAGCTGGATCCATTCTTGATCCTTTGTCCACAAGATTTTATTTATAGTTTGTGAGAAGACTGGTTTACTCCATTAATTATATTTATCTATTTTTATACTTCATAACAGAGAAATCTAGAAATTGAAAGAATTTTTTTTTTGTATTTACAAAACTTACATGAATCATCAACTCTTTATTTTATCAATCCCTCGGGTTTTTATTTGTGTTCTGCTAAAGATATAATTAACTAATATCTATATAATTTTATATTAAATATGATTTTTAATTGAAAAATATTCTTAAAATTCTGAAGCAGTTATGCAATCAGAATTTTTTTTTTTAAGCCAATGGTGTTTCAATTATCTTTTTCTGCAGTTCTTTTTTCTAGACTTCTTTTTGATATATCATTATAAACAATAGATAACAGTTGTTTTAATGCATGTTCTTGCATCTTTTAAATGAACTATTATTCTTTGAAAATATTTACCTTATTGATATTTAAATTAGAACGAATAGATTTTTAATAGGAATATTTCTATATTTTATTTTACAAAAGTTTTTCCATCAAACTATAGGCATGTGGTTTAAAATATCAACTTTAATTGTACATGCTGACTTAAATATGAAGATATTTAAAACCAAAGAAATTCAATATGTAACATATTTTGACTTTTATGAATTGATACTGTTTTTTAATTTGCAAGATATAGACTATGAGGATAATTTGAAGAAAACACTTTCCTATCATACTTTAATTCAAAATTTTACTTAATTAATAATAAAAAAAACATTAATTGTTTAATAAACTGAAATATAGATATTATTATTTATTAAAATGTTTTTTTTTCTTTCATAAATATTAAATTGTTTAAAGCTGAGTAAAGAAAGTTAACTATTTTTAAAGCCTATAACAATTAAAAATACTGACATATAGATGGTAACATTGTTTTCCTGAAGGATTGTGATGATGATGTTTTAGTTGCATTTTTATATTGGACTATTTCCATCATCTAATATGAGTATTGGATGTCTTTAGAAAAATTTAACTTTATTTAAATATTCCAAATACATTCAACTGTTAGTAATAGCACAGAGGTTAGTATATGCACAATGTTTCAGGAGGTATTATTCTTCCCTCTTTTTCAGGTGTTGCTGGCCTGACCAGTGACAGTACTAGCATGGGAATCGAATCTGGACTCTTAGATTCTTAAGTATTGAAATTTAAGTTAGTGTTCTAACCAACTGAACCATCTTGCCAAAGGCTACAGTCAATACAAATTTCATATACTTATCTATAAGGTTTTTCCTGATTTCTCCACTTTTCCCTAAGAGCAAGGTTGATTAGTGATTTCCATACATTATGTATAGTCACACTAGGTTGACTTATGGGATTATTTGCTCTTGTCATATGAGTAGCTTCTTTAAATTTTCTTCTTTGTGCCTTTTCTTCTTTATTCAATATTTTTGTATTTTCTCAATTGACCATATGTTCATCAGTACATATATGATCTGTTATCTTAGATACATCTGTTTTCTCTCTTTTAATCATCAGTTTGTGTTCTTGCAAGCGCTTTTCAATGGGACGACCAATTTATGTTCTTCAACATTCACATGGTCTTTCATAGATGCAGTTTTTTCTTTTCAGTATTTTAAGTTTAGGCTTTGTAGATGTTAGAATTCCTCATAGGGTAGTATAGCTCTGGATGAAAATTGTTTTGATGTTATACTGATTGCAGATTCGCCTTAATTTGTCTGTTATTTTTTGGGTAGTTGTTTTTTCTTTTGATGATTTTCTTTGTTGTCTATTTAAGATTTTTTTAATAACAGCTGATGGATAGCCAGTTCTCATAAGAGTTTATTATAAACTAAAGATTAGCCTTTCAAGCTAACGTACATGCGCTTTTTACGAATGTTAATAATAATAAATGAATACTTTCATTTCCAACACAAGATAAAGTCTTTGCGAACGAATAAATGAATCACTTATTCATTCAACCCAAATGCTTATATATGGGCAAATCTTAAGTACTGGATATGAAAGCATGAGGATAAATCAATCACTTTAAATTACTGTTTACTATGTCTGAATGAATGACGTCAATGAAATTATCTAGAATTTATGAAATGTCACTCTTAACTGAAACTAAACATATGTAAATGAGGCATTTATTTATATAGTGCTATGTTTATAAATTGTAATAAACTAAAGATTATCCTTTCAAGCTAACGTACATGCGCTTTTTACAAATGTTAATAATAATAAATGAATACTTTCATTTCCAACACAAGATAAAGTCTTTGCGAATGAATAAATGAATCACTTATTCATTCAACCCAAATGCTTATATATGGGCAAATTTTAAGTACTGGATATGAAAGCATGAGGATAAAACAATCACTTTAAATTACTGTTTACTATGTCTGAATGAATGACATCAATGAAATTATCTAGAATTTATGAAACGTCACTCTTAAATGAAACATATGTAAATGGGGCATTTATTTATATATAAGCATTTGGGTTGAATGAGTAAGTGATTCATTTATTCATTTGCAAAGACTTTATCTTGTGTTGGAAATGAAAATTTTCATTTATTATTATTAACATTTATAAAAAGCGCATGTACATTAGCTTGAAAAGATAATCTTTAGTTTATTACAATTTATAAACATAGCACTATATAAATAAATGCCTCATTTACATATGTTTAGTTTCATTTAAGAGTGACGTTTCGTAAATTGTAGAAAATTTCATTGACGTCATTCATTCAGACATAGTAAACAGTAATTTAAAGTGATTGATTTATTCTCACGCTTTCATATCCAGTACTTAAGATTTGCCCATATATAAGCATTTGGGTTGAATGAATAAGTGATTCATTTATTTATTCGCAAAGACTTTATTTTGTGTTGGAAATGAAAGTATTCATTTATTATTATTAACATTTGTAAAAAGCGTTGTACATTAGCTTGAAAAGCTAATCTTTAGTTTATTACAATTTATAAACATAGCGATATATAAATAAATGCCTCATAAAAATTTATCTTTTTTCAAATCAGTGGTTTCTGAAGAAATTTCTTTTGCTCTGTTTTATAGTGATAGTATAACACCATGTTTTGTGTTTCTGGTGTGATTGGATGTATAGGCTAAGTTTTTTACTATATGTGTGGGTTTTCGGTAAACTGTAGTTTCCATTCTTGCCATAAGTGGGTTTTATCACAAGAACATTTGAGAATGCCAATTTTTGTTCTTGTTTTGATTCTATTATGAATTTAATTGAAGGGGATATTTGTTGATGTGTTTCCAGAAAGTTTGTAGTAATGTTTCATCATATACAGTAAATGTATCATCTACATAATGAAACTAAACTTTAGGTGGATATGGAGTAGTTTTTATGATTGTGGGTTCAAATTTTCCCCTGTAAATATTGCTAATCAGGGGTGACAATGGTGAGCCCATAGCCATTCCTTGATTTTGTTTGAAGAATTCTGTGTTATATGGAAATTAGGTTGTTTTTATGCAGAATGTTAATAGTTCTATTATACCATCAATAGGAAGAAGTGTTGTGGTTTGTAAGCTATTATCACCATTTAATCTTTTCCTTACAATAAACAATGCTTCTTCACATGGTACATTTGTGAATAAACTTTCCATATCACAGCTTATCAGGAAGTCATTTCTTTAAATTATCATGTTTTTGATTAGTTCTACAAAGTGTCTAGAATCACTGACAAAGGACTGAATCTTGTATGCCAAAGGATTAAGAACTTTAAGAAGAAATCTTGACAAATTTTGGAAAGATGAATTTTTAGAACTAACAATAGGTCTTAATGGAACATGATCCTTATGTATTTTAGATAGACCACAAAGATGATGAATTTTGCTGAGATATGTTGTTTTACTTTTTTTTTGAATCACTGAAGTCCTACAATGCTTTCTGAGTAATGCTTGTGACTTTGTTTCTGTACTCGGTATTGGTTTGGTGCCACTTTTCTGTATTGGCCTCCTATGAGAAGTTCTTGTATTTTGTTGTCATAATCAGTTGTATCCATTACAATTGTTGTATTATCTTTGTCAGTAGGTAGAATAATTATAGATTTATCTACTTTGAGAGATTTAATTGCTTCCCTCTCACCATAGAATATGTTTGACTTCAATTTTTGTTGCTTGTCAAGTTTTCTTTTTATTGTCCAGCATAATTCTGCTGCTTCTTCTAAAAGCAATTTTTGAGAGACTTCCTCGGTGATTGCCATTATATCTATATTAGACAGTGTTACGGCAAAGTTTCAAGAACAGAAATTACAGTATCTGTAAGATGTTTAAAACTAAGATTTTTAACAGATGAACCTGGTACACTGCATGGTACATTATGATTTTTGATATTCCCATGCAGGTTAGCAAGTTTTTGGGGGATTTTTTTATTTTTCCATGTAATGTAGAATATGATTTTCTTACTGATTGAGAAACTCTTGTGAAATCTTCATTAGTAAGTTTATTTTTTAGAAAACATTTTACATATATTAATGGAATGCAAGTTTGATACTTAGAAAGCCTTTGAGCATTTATTCTTTCTTTTTACAGAGCTTCAGTTGCTCTCAGAGTAATTTTCTCAGCTCTCTAGGAGTGAATTGGAGGTTTTAGTTTCAAACCTTTAGGATTTATCCCTTTAGATTTACATTTGCAAAAGAAAGTTAAATGATTTTCTATTTTAGCCAGCTTTAGATATAGTTTTTCATAATGTCTAAAGTTTGATAGATGGTAACATTACCTACCTATTGAAATAAAAATAATGTTTAAAATTAAAAAAATTCAAGAATAGCTTTAACTGAATTGTTATCACTTTCTAATTTGCAAGATATAGATCATGAAGATAATTTAAAATGGAAAAATATTTTTATATCAAAACTTGATTTAATTAATTTGTCAAGTATTGTTAGCCGAGAGGTCACCCTACCGCCATGCAAGCAAGTAGTTGGTTGCAGACGGTTGTGGGTTCGCGTCCTGGCCGATGCTATGACATATGGAAAAAAAAACTTGATTTTATTAATAAAATAACATTAATGGTTACAAGGATTGTATAGAATATAAATATGAACATTAATTGCAAACTGGAACATAAATGTGAACATTATTTATCTGCTGTGCATGCAAGTCAGAATTGAATTTATGTATCAGAATGCACATTTCACATGGGCTTTTTTATAGATGTTTCAGAGCTAAAGTTGTTGATTAAAATTTTTTTAAAAATTGAAAAATACCACCACACAGACAAATAATAATAATGAAGAAACTATCACAGATAACATACTGTACCATGGAAATTTGTTATGAATTCTACAATATTAAATTTTTATAATTTTAAATTAAATTTAAACATTTTTTTCCTCATAAATATTAATTTTTTTTTTTTTAAAGCTATGTTAAGAATCTTAGCTATTTGTAAGCCTACAACAATATCTCTAATCTGACAATATTTTGTGAGCTAATATTTTTGATTTGAAGAGAATCGAATTACAACACATGATTACAATTTATATGTACACAAGAAATATATATATATATAACAGTAATGTATGTATTTGTGTGTGTGGTCATGCAAATGTTGTGTGTGCTAATGTAACAAAAGTTAATAACAAGTCATAGAAAGATACCCAAGTCAACAATGAAGAGAGCTTTTTAAATGTCACTACCAATTTTCCAAACTAATTTATTTCAGAAAAATAATTTTTTATCTTGTTAATTAATTTTTAATTTAAAATTCTATTTTTTTTTTTTTATAAAGTTTAATGCCAGTTTCTGATTTGAATTTAATTGAAGAGAGCATGAATTGTATGAAATTCAGTTCACTAGCTTTTAATGATGTAATCCACTGATGCAGAGGATTATAAATCAGTGTGGAATAAATAATGAAGTAAGATTTATTTCGAAATGAGCATATTTTGTAATAAAAAAAATATTTTATTATTTAATAGTAAAATTATTTGTGTTTAATAAAACCAACTCACATAATTTTGAAACAGCCTTTTTTTTTACTTTTTAAATAATTATGTACATTTGAATTTTTTTTCATATGTCATAGCATCGGCCAGGATGCGAACCAACAACCGTCTGCAACCAACTACTTGCTTGCAAGACGGCTGCAATGACCTCTCGACTAACAACCCTTGACACATTTGAATTATTTCAGCACTCCTCTTCCCCCATAAATAGTTTTATTTATATATATAACCAATGACTTTTTTTTTTTTACATGTAGATTATATCTGCTATTGGAAATTGTTAAATGATAAATCTAATTATTCACTTTTATTAATTGCTCCAGTACTTAATGGAAGATTATAGAGTTTTTTAAAAATATCTTTTAACATCCTTTATTCCTACATATAACACTTCCTGCTCTTTTTAGTTTTACAATTAGAAGATTAATAGAAACAGCTCTATTATTTCTCCATATCTGTCATTTTCTACATCCCTTGAAAAACGATGGATACCTTGTTTCTCTGAAATTAAGATACTGTCTTATATTAATTTTTGCTCCAAAACAAACCCTAGAGCTTATTTTTAGGGAATGTTTTATTTTTTTTATGCACAAATTACATTTGTTTATGTATAAGAATCTACATTTATTCAAAATGGCAATTGAAGAATTATGAGATATAATTGCAGAAAATATAATTCTGAAATAGTTTTTTTTATTTTACATGAATGTATAATTTTAAACCCATCTGTTATGTATATAATAATAAAGTTGGTAAGCTCTTCTGGTTAACTTTTGTTTTAAAAGAAAAAAAATCTAAATGCATGTGACAATATAGTGAATATTTTCCTATCACCAGAGGTTCACGTGTGTTGCGTTTCCATTCTGATGGGTTATTTGGCAGGTTTACGATCAGATGATCTTAGAGCTTTTTTACATTGCCAGATAGGTGTTGCTGTGATTTTACTGAAACACATTTGTTAGACAGAGAAATAACATATGTTCAGTATTATCTTTCTCTTTCTAACTAGAGCTTATTTTCAGAGTAGGGTTTATATTACAAATGTTCTAAAAATCATGCTAGAGCTTATTTTCTGGTTAGATCTTAGTTTAGGAAAAACACAATAGAAGTTTCATTAAAAATAATATTCTGATGGGTTTTTTTTTAATTTAAGAAAATATGAAAATTTTATGGATGCAAACTCTCACTAATATTTATTGTAAGAATAATTTGAATTTTGATAGATATATTTATTGGGCTTATTTTAGGTCAGACAAAGTCATGTCATAGCTTTTGTGGCTCCAGTTATTTTGCTTTCTAAGTATTACTCCATAAAAAGTAATATTAACACATAGTAAATGTTCAAATTTTGTGAGTGTTATTATGTGTAATAAATAAATTGGAAGTAAATGAAATAATAAAAAAATGTCACGGTCTTATTTCAATGTACTTAAGATTGGGCTGTATAATTGAATTTAGGTACAAAGGATAAGATGGCAGCTGTTATATCTTCAAAGACTCTATCTTATACCTTGGATCAAGAGTTTCCTAACATTCAATACAAATAATGACTGAATACAACAATACAGTGCATGTGTAAAGGGGAACTGCACTAGTAAATCTCTTAATTTATTATAATATTGAAAATAAACAGACAAACTCTCCATACAGTAGTACCACTCTATGCTAGCATAAGAGATATTGATCATGTAATATTGAAAATAGTAATCTATATGATTTTCAATATTTTTTTGCATTGGAACATTGTAATAGGAAATTTCATATATTTTACAGCAACAATCTACTATATGAAAAATTAAATTATCTATGTCTAATGCTTTTTGAGTATTAGTTTTTAAAAACAAATTGCCATTTACAAATAATCTAGAAATTTTTGCTAGAAAATAAAAACCCACATAATACTTTAATATATGGTTAGATTACTATTAATCCAAACATCACTAATTTGAGGACTTCTATGATCCAAACTAAATTACAAAGTATTGTCTTAATTTACTTGTTTTAATTACTGCTATATAAAACTTTTTTTGCTTAAATAATATAAGCATATTCTTTAAGTTAAAATGTTATATTGTTATTGCAAGGTCTGACTAAACAATTTGATGTATATATTTGTAATATGATAAATAAAACTATTAATGTTTATGCATGTATTTTAGACAGATGGAAAGTTAATAAAAAACCTTAACAAAGTGAGATTCTAAAAAATTAACATATGCAATTATGCCAATTATACAAATATATTCTAATTTGCAAATTATGCAAATCTTAACTAATTACACTGATCATATGAACTGCAAATAAAAATTGCAACTTACTAATTTTACCATTATATAGGGATTTTAGTACTAAGACATATAGTATTAATATTTTCCTTGTAAAGAATTTACAAACTTTATATACAAAAAGATTTTAATAATAGAACAACCAGCAAGCAGCTATTTCACAAAATATATTATCAACTTAACTTTCTTTATGCATTTATAAAATGATTAAAAAATCCAATAAATTCACTTTTCTTTTTACTTTTCAATGCTAATTTTATTAAATTAAAATTAATCCATCTAACAGTTTCAATTGCCAGCAATCTTCCTCAGAACTACAAAATATATATACAAATACTTAATCATAAAAACATACAACTTTATATCTACTTGTAAATGTTTTAACATTCAACAGTTTTCATCTGAAATTGTTAGTACAGAGATTTTTTTTTTTTTTTTACCAATAAAACAATTAGGTTTTATATTTATTGGAAATGTACAATTTCTCTACTTAACTTCAACTATAACCATTATTATTATATTATCAATAAACAAACTCTTGTATAAATGTTTGAATCTACAATCGTATAGATATTTTTGTGATGTTGCTATACTTGAGACTTACTATGTCACTACTTGATCATTGTAGGCAATTATTAAATTAGTAATTGTGCATTCTGTAAAGCAGATTGCAAAGTTGTATGGGCTTTTCAAAACAATGGTCTCATTTAATTTTCATCTTTTAAGTTATAGCAAACATTGAATTTAATATCAGTAACCCATTCTAAAAAGTTATCCAGTAAAGTAAAGTTATCAGTATTTGGTTGAACAATTTGAATTTGAATTTTATGTGTTTTGTGTGAAATAAAGAATTATTAATGTGTTTAATATTTGTGTTTTTCTAATAAAGCATTGAGGAATAAAATATTGAATGCCATGAATTACATGGCTAATGACTGTCAAACCATGGCTATAATAGGAGAATTAAAGTAACCAATAAAACTACTTAAGTACCCATCTCTGGCTGGAATCTGTACAAGCTCTTTTGTGATATTTAATGATAATTTAGCTATCTAAATATATATATAATAGATAATATTAAAATGATATAATGTGTTAATAAAGAAAAATAAATTAGAGATGATAACAATATATTGTAAATATAGATGTAAAATTTATATTACTCATTGTATATGAAACATTAGATTATGATTAATGAAATTCATTTGGTACAATACTGTGATTCTACTGAGCAATAGTACTGTTTCAGTAGAGTTTTATCTAATTGCATAAAGTTATCTTTAATTTATCAAACATAAAAAATTATAGTGATAATATTTCAAAATCACAATCAATTGATACTATTGGATTGTCAATATTTTTAAAGCAGTTAAAAGATTTTTTTTAATGGAAAATGGTATTCCCTTTCTTGAAATATCTGCACCACAGAGCACTAACCATGATTGGTTGATAGCAAAAATGTACTGACCATAAGAAAGGTAATTTTAAGTATTTTTCTTTACATTGTACTAATTACAGACAATATTTATTAATTAAAAACTCAGTCATGAACTTAATCACTTACTACAGTACAAATGAAATCAAATTGGGCAATAATAAAAATGAAGAATTTATTAATGAAAATGGCATAGTTAGCTAACAAATTTTTAATTTTTTTTTTTTTTTGAGTTGTTGAGAAAATTAAAACCATCCCCGTACTCATCACTCACATATACATTGTGATAAGCTTACAAGGAAAATATAAATACTAAATGTTTTAGTACTAAAAACCCTATGTGATTTGTAAAAATAAAATTACAGCCATACTAAATATTAATTAAAAACAAAACAAAAAATAATATTTTTAAAGAAAGCAGTCTCTCTAAAGAATTTTTTTTTTTTTTGTAATTGCATTTGTACATACTAGGCCTGGATGCAATATTTCCTCATTACATTTTTTTTTGACAATTTATAAGTGCAAAAAATGGAATTGGTAGAAGGAGAAAACAATATAATTGTGCAAAGGGTAGCTCTCTGTTGTGCAAAGTGTAAATACATTTTTGAAAGTTGCAAAAACTGGAAGCATAAGTAGTTGATTTTCTGAAGATCAACTAATTGTTAACTGAGAGAGACAATTTGGCCGATCCAATATAATATTGATATTCCATTAATAACTTTACTAGCAGTATAGTTTTGTCTAAATAAAGCAAATTTTTCAGTATTTATTATATCTAATTAAAAAATTTTTATGAAACTAAATTACTTTTGGAAGAATCTTGTGACTACTCCATATTATCCCAGCATTAAAAAACATTTAATGGAATTAAATGTAATAATAATATAAGATCTTCATTATGCTTAACAAATTTCATGCTATTTAATCTAAAAATAATCTGACTACGTTGAAAAAAAGAATATAAATATATTCTATATATGGCACCAAAAAATGGAGTAAAAATAATTGTAACTATACTAATTGATCTTCAAGAAATTAATGAGATAATAATTCCAATTTCACTAAATAAATTTAAAGAATGTGGAGCCACTATATTCTCAATAATTAATAATTAATTTATGCTGAGGACATGTGCAAGGGTGGGTAAAGAGATGGGGATTAAATTTAGGGAAGAAAAATCAACTATAATGATGGTTAATACTGGGGAAAGAGAAGATGTAGAATTTTTATTGGGAGATATTAAGTTAAGTGTGGTGAATAGTATCAGAAAAATTATTTGGGTGAATGGGAGAAAAAAACTAATAAATGAAGCAAAGAAAAGAAAGGGATTGATAAAAAAAATTAACAGTGTTTTCATATAATAAATATGAGGTAGCTAGAATTATATGGAAGGGAGTTGCAGTAGCAGGTTAACATATGGTAATGATGCATTATGTGTTAGTAAAGGGGTATTAAATTACTTAGAAAAAGTTCAAAGGGAAGTAGGAAGACATGTTATTGGATATAGATGTATGGACAGCAAGGGAGGCAATTCAAGGAGAAATGGGATGGTCAAGTTTTCATATGAGAGATGCAAAAAGTAAAATGAAAATGTTTGATAGATTGCAGTTTATGGATAATAAAAGAATAGCCAAAATAATATTTAATTGGGTTATGAGTAAAGGGCAGGTAACAAGATGGGTGAGAAAGCTAATGTGGTATGCAAAAAATTTGGATAAAGAATTTATATCAGTATATTTGTACAAAAGATGGGATGATTGTGTTAGGAGGATTGTTGAGAGTTATAGTGGTAAGGAATGGGATAAAAGAATAGATTTATTAATAAAGAATAGGGAGTTAGAGAGATGCAGAACTAGTATGGAGAGCAAAAAGAGTTTAAATATATATAGAAATAAACAGAACATTAGGTGCGAGTTAATATATGATAATAGTAAGGAAAGTAGTTTATTGTTTAAGTCTCGAACGGGATCTGTAGCAATAAGAGAATATACATGTAAATGGAAAAATACGGGTGATTTAGTCTGTAAATTATGTAAGGAAGGAATAGAAAATATTAGGCATCTGTTAATTGAATGTAAATGCTTGAATGGATTATTGGTTTTCATGCTGGGTTTGGGAAAAGATAAGGGGGATTTAGATATAAAGACCATAGAGTTGACAAAGATTATGTTGTGGAAATGGGATGGAGCAGAATATGGGAAAACTTAGACTGGAGAATGGAAAATAAAGTGGATAACAGGTTTTTCTGGGCATAATTGTTGAGAGATTCTTGACTCCGTTTAAGGAAAAGCTACAGTACATCGCATCATATCAATATAAACCAAAATAATCCTAATCTTGGAAATAAATTTATTATTCCTTTAGATACTGCCATTCTTTAAGAATGGTATCATTCATAAGATATTCTTGAGAAACAAAATAAATCAGATAAGTTTAAAGATTATGTGGAGTAAACCAAGTCTAAAAATGTTATCAATCAGCGTAACGCTAGTGTTCCACTAAGCATGCACTAGAATTTTATCTGTTCAGTTCCAATATGTTGCCATGATTCTGGTATACTGTACTGAAAGCACTTGGCAAATTGTTCGTTGTAATATTTTTTGAATTTTGGCTGCTCTCTTTATCACGATTTGTATGTGAAGAATATATTTATAACCATAGTATAATTGATCATACTGTTACAATTGGTCAAATACTGCATACATACAAAATGCAAATTTAGAAGTTAACCAAATTTAACTCAGGATTGGCACTCATGCATTTTGAATTTTTTAAAATCTTACAACTTCTACATTATTTATTACAATTAATCATTTTCTTTATTTTATTTGGGGAATTCTTTGTAATTAATGTACTGAGATAGGTTTATGCTTTTTTTAAATAGACTGTTCATAATCAATTTTAGATTAATTCTGTGTGCTCTAAGTCAACAATTGTGGTCACTTTTGATTTCATTTGAATTTCTCATACTCTTGCACATTTTTATTTTGGTATACTTGTAGACTTCTTGGATCTTTCCAAATGGGATTTCACCTGATTGCATATCAACTTGCCTTCTAAGATCCAATTGGAATTTTATTTTGAATATTAAATAGTGCAAGTGATGATTTTGCATTCTAATAACTCATTATCATATATCTCATTATTCAATAGCTATAACTATCAGATGGGAACTCTACCATGAATGTTTATAACTATGGTAAACATGTCCTATTTTAAATTATAATTTGGAACTCATGCGAATTAGACTAAACTTTATACATGAGCAGTGGCATATATGACATTTTTGGCTCTTATGCAAAATTTTAAAAAAAAAAATTTTTTTATATTTATAATGTATCCTTTAATATACATTTATATATGTAAAACAAAAGAGACCCTGTTTGCTTCACAATAAATTAATAGATATTTTATATTTCAGCTCATATTTTTACATGAGTTGTTTTAAAATAACATGATCAATCAAAAACTTAAGAAAAACAATGCTGATAAAAAAAAAATGTTTCATCTATTTATTTCCCATTATTTTTCAAAAAATTTCCTTTTTCGTCAGTGACGGCATTTTAACATTTTATTTTGAAAAGAAAAGTAAGTACCTTGTTGGTGTTGATGCTATGTTTTCATTTAGATATTAGGGTTTTTTTTTAAAAAAAGTATATCTTGTTGGTGTTGATGTTAAAAAAATTTAATACAAAACTAAATTAAGATTCGATTTATTAATTTTGTTGAAATTTAATAGATGGTAAGTTATACATTGCATGCATATTTTCAAATCTGTTTTATTAATTAAATCAAATATTTTTTGATACAACATCAAATAATTCACCTACAAAAATGAAAGGCATTTTTTTTAGTTGCCTTTTTCAGGGATGTCAAGTATTTGTTTTTTTTTTTTTTTTTAAGTTATTTTACCAATCGTGTTATTTCGTAAGTTCAAAAAATATTAAGAAATCAGTTATCTAAGTGCAGTCAGAAGCAAGATTTTGGAATCTTCTAGCCATGGTTCTTTCCAAACGAATATTCGTTTGTAACAAATTTTCAGATTGCATCACCATTATGTCTCTGCAAATAAAGTGTTATTTCATGGCCATTAACACAGACTTTTCAGGAGAGCAGCATCCTGTAATTTTAGAAATACTCCACTGCTTGTTCTTCGGTATCCCAAATTTAACCATTTTGGCAAAAATCTTACAAATAGAAATAAGAAACACATTCACTGATAATGTTAAACTAAATGTCAAAAAATCATGACAATGTTCACATGTTAACATTTTTATGTTATAATATATAGAAAAAGAAAATAATTAAATCTTGTGAATGGAATTTATAAGACATTTATTAATATCTTTTAAAATTAATGAATTTATAATCGATTGCTTATCAAATAACACATGTTCTATAAAATAATTTTGAGAAAAAAACATAAATACTTTTATGTGTCTGAGAAGGGATAATTTAAAAAAACATTTGATAAGATTCTGGATATAGAATAATACAAGATTTTTCATATAGTTTATTTCATTATTTCCATTGATTTCTTAGGTCCGGAATCAATTTTCAAATCCATATGTATAGTTTATTTTTTTACACAATTTTTTTCTTTACATGAAATTTTTAGAATTAATCTATCATGTTAAAACAGGTTTAGGTATATAAGTTATAACTTCTTTTTTTTGTTTGTTTTAGCATTTACTTGTTTTAGAATAAATATACACCTGGGTCTCTTTTTATGCGGACTTATTTAACACGATTTTGAAGTTACGCGATTCGTGTTTCGCCAGAAGTCGACCTCCAATAATGCGCTATTACTTTAAATAATAAATTTCGCACACTTACGTTATATTGAAAGTAATAGCACATTATTGGAATTCTACTTTCATCTTAGTAATTTCAATATTTTCAGTGCTTTATAATAGTAAGATTTTATGCAATAATGAAATTAAAATCATGATTTTCACATTTTATGTATACACACATTAAATTTTACAAGATTATAATGTAAATTTGTTCAAACATTGTGCGTGTTAATTTTGCATTTTAAATCACATTCTGTTTTTGCTTTTTAAAAAAGAACGTAATCACTTATTAATCATTTAGTGTCCACAAGTTTATTTTTAAAAGGTCAGTAATAGCAGTGGGCACAATTAAAAATTAAAATCTGATTTTTAATTGTAATTAACAATTTAAAAATTAATTATGGGCGACTTGAAATTAATGTGATGTAAAACGGAATTGAAAATTAAAGACAAAAATAAGAATTTAATTTTTAGTTGTTAGTTTTAATTAAATTTTTCCCAGCAGTGGTGAATAAATGTCTTTTTATTATAAGTCTAAGTTCATAAACAATTAATAAAATCATCATCGTCGTCAACAGAAAACCATTAACACAATATGAGAGTGAACTTGGCGCTAGTTGTATTTCCTCTTGTGAGAATAATTGCTGAGATATTCTTGACTTCGTTTAAGGAGAAGCCAAATACATCACATCACATGAGAATCTGATTTTTTACTAGTTTGCAAACAAACGTGTTTTTGGGCAAATAGTGATAATAATTAAAATGTGTGTAAAAAAATGTAAATTACTGTACTGTAAATTATGCATAAAAATATATTATTTTGAATAAAATTAAATATTATAGTTAAAAAAAGTTTGTCTTGTATCAATTTTTTTCAAATTTGAAATTTTTTATTAGTCATATTTTATTTCCTTATTTTTTTTTTGCACAAATTTTAAAGTAATTTTACGTTGGTGCTTTGCTTTTACGTGAATTTTGAAAAATCACAGACCGCACCCCCCTTTTTCAATGTAAGTTACGTCTATTTTTGCGCGATTTCGTTTGCGCGTGTTTTCTGAGAAACCTATCTATCGCGTAAAATGAGACCCAGGTGTATATAAAATCCATGTTTTTCTGTAAGATTGTCATGTCAAATTCATAATTGAAAAATCAAAAAGAAAAACATTTTAAATTTATTTTTATAAATAAATAACTATACCTAGCTAAACTGTAATTTATATTATAAGCATTTTATGCAAAGGAAGTAATTCTACCCTTTATATTTAATAATCTGTAATTTTAATTATGAAGCATATTTTACACAAAGCAAGTAATTCCTTCCTTATATTTAAGAGGCTTAATTTGATTATGAACATTTTATTCAAATCAAAGTAAGTAATTCTGCAAAGCATAAAAAAATTGTTAAAGCAACCAATTAAAAAAAACTTTTATACAAATGATGGCCTTTCATGCCGAGTACAGTTCTCACATTTATTTATATAATATTAAAATCTTTTAACTGTAAAAAATTTTTTGTTAAAACAACCAATTAAAAAAAAAAAAGACAGCTTTTCCATATTACAGGTACATATGATTTTAGAATAATAAGACAACTCTTTTATGAATTGCTGTATGTTTTAAATATCCTATTAATTGACAACATGTTTAAATACCATCAGTATTATGAAGTTGATGCTAGAAAATTTACAAAATAAATTTTTTATGAGAGAATGCCAAATTTAAACATCATATATTTGAACATTATGAAAATTTCTGCATTGTATTGAACTGTAACAGTAATGGACATGTTTTTCAGTAATAAGAAACATATATAATGTTTTTTATCTATTTATGAATATGCATGAGCCATAGTAATCATCTTTGGAACTAATTTTAGTGGGAGTAACAAAAGCCATTAAATGATAATGTTTTTTTCTAACTGAATACAATAAGAAATTCACAACCCATTAATTGATATTATTTAAAAGCTAAAAATTTAAAGTTTCACAATATTGTATTTTTCTAAATGAAATTTTCTAATATTGGTACCTACTATTCTACTATAGATTATTTATATAAAAGTTTACAAAAAATACAATGAAAACTATTCATGTTTTTTTTTGGGATCTGTACAGAATAGCACTGGGAGTGACAGTTTGTCACCCATTGAATTATAAGTTTAGTGCCTTATACATTGTAACTGCAAGTGGGAATTATAAATCTTTATAACAAATATTTCAGTCATACTTATGTCATATACCCATTGGGAATTTCACTAATTCAACTGCCTTTATATTTTAATGAGTTGCTTACTTTTTTTCATTAATTTATTAGATTTATTTAAAGCTTATGATTTAGACTGATATATATATAAAGAACCTTTTTAAAAATTAACAAATGTTAATTATCACAGATGCCTTTTATTTCAGAGTACATGTTGGAAAGAATAATTGTAAATTAATAATTAATACCTTAAGCAATTCAAGTAATATATTTAAAAATTAAAAATTGAATGAAAAATAGAGAAATTACTGTAGATTTTATTTGATTATATAAACATATAAATAGATTTTGAATATCAAAGCAAATAATAGAAGATCATAAAAAAGAAGATAAATTCTCCCTTTAAACCCTTAACTATTTAAATAGAATTAAATAAATTATATTTTGGATTTTAAAGTTTTATATTTATAATAGTTCAGTAATGAACAGTTATTTTAATTTATCATTGAGAATCAAAATGATTTTAATGTTTTATGAAATATTTTTTAAAATGTAAAAAAATTTCTTCTAACAATGTGGAGATTTTAAATGACTAATATTAATGAAGATAAATATCATATCTTTGTAAACTGAGATTTAGATATAAAATGTCAGTTGTAATTTTTTTTTCTTTTATTACTATTACTATTATTTTGTTTTTAAAATTTGAAATGAACAGTAACTGAAATTGACATTTTCTAACAAATGATTATGACTTAAACTCTTACAGATGGCATATGACAAATAATTGCATGAGATTAGCAGATATGATGAATGAAACAAACTATACTGAAAGTCTAAATTTTGTTTCATGCTAACATTAATTAGAAAATGGTTTTAAATTTTTACTTCTATTTAAATAAAATTATTAAAAAATACAATATATAAAAAATTCATTATTGTGTTTTATGTACATTTATATAGACACAAAAGATTTTATACCTCTTAGCTATAATTAACTGACATGGCTGACATACAGCTTGCGGTCAGATCAGATCTGTACAATAAATGTATGTCACCCATAGTTAATATAAAATATTACTAATTTAAGCACTAATGTTTTGAAAAATGCTGATTTTAAAATAATATTTATTTATTTGTAAGAATTTTTTTGATTGTTTTTTTTTTCAGCATAAATATTCATAACTAAATAAGATCAAATATCTATCATATTAATTGGATCTTATATAGATCTAGCATAAATTTTAATGTCATCTTATTTCAGTTATAATCAATGGATAATATATTTATTGACTATGTTTAGCTCATCTATTTTAACTTAACCAAAATATTTAATATCAAGTCTAGTTAGTAAATGTCTGAGAGTTTTGTAGTGCATTTTATAAATGAAATATTGTTTTAATTTTTAAACAATTTGTATATTTATAAGGTGATTATATTTTTATTAAATATTATATTCATAATAATTAGAAAATTTTATCATTTTAGCCCTTCAAATAAGATATGTGAATTATATTGAAAATTTAAATTTCAAAAATTTAATTTTCTTATATATGTAGTTTTAGTTTAATAGAATATGGAAATATGTTTACAAATAAATGAAGATAAAAAGGGAATGTTACCATTATGAAATATTTCATGCTTTCTTGACATTTCAAAAGCTTAAATTTAGTTAACAAAATAATGTATGCTTTTGAAAAAACTATAAACATCCAAGTATAGTATATCATATGTCATAATATGACTTCAATGTACAGAAAATAATTACAGTGAAAAAAGCCCACTGATACATGAACTATGATGAACTAAACTGGGGGAAAAAATATTTTCAGTGTGGTCTGCAGACTGAAATTATTGGTTATATCTGGTGTAGTAGCTTAGTAGTTAGCCTTTTAATATTGTCAAAGGGAAGTATATTCTTTTAGACAAATGTTTTGATTCTGACTAAAATCAGTAAATTTTTTAAATATCATATTTGGGGGATTATAAAAAAGAATATTAAAATCAGTTCATCTTCATTAAATTATTTTATTTATTGTCCAAACATTTTCTACAATTCTGTCTTTTTTTTAAACAAATACAATTGATCATTTAAAACATTTTACTCATTTATACACAGAATAAACCTAGAAATTGTTAGTATTTGTGATTAAGATATCTTGTTCTCAAAATTTAGCTAATGAAATAAGTATAAGCAATAAATTAATCTACAGAAGTTTTTTTTATTTATTATCAAAAATGAAGTCATTTAAAATATTTAAGTTTTTAATTTTTATAATATTTATCTTTTGTCTTTATTTATATAAACATATTTACATATTAAGAGATTTTTAAGTAGCTATTAAAATACAATTAATAGTTATATTTTTTGAAAAAGATGTGTTTTCTTGTAAAATTTCAGTTTTAAAATTTTAAGATAATTATTTCAGAGAATATTTGAATTGAAATTGTAAAAGATTTGAAACTGACAATAAAAAAATGTCCAATAATAATAAATTTTGGGAAATTTTTTATTATTATGATTGAAAGTTTTTAATATATATTTTTAAATAAATATATGTCAAATTTTTGCCCATAAAGCAAGCTTAGATGTCTCAAAGTAATGGAGTTTAGTTAGATAAGAATTAGTAAATCATTGATCTAGTTTCTATTTGCCATTGTTTGAGCAATATAAGCTTTAATGAGCTTTAATTTTTAAAATAAATATTAATGTATTGATTAAAGTAATGTGTAAATTAACATGTAGTTCACCTTTAATATTTGATTGCAAGCCATATTATGGATCCCAAAATTCATGTATAAATAGCAAAGTATTATTATATGCATTTGAAACACAAACACATATAATATGGTTATGTATACATGCATATATATATATAAACAAAAATATTAAATCACCCACCCGCAGGCTATGTATTAAAAGCACTCTAAATATTGACAAAAAAACAAAGAATAGAATGAATCCACTTATTCTTGGAGCTGTAATGTTTATAAGCATCCTTTGTCAATGTTCTTGGCAATTCAGAGTGAAATTAATTTATCAGCCAGATGGAATATAGCATTTAAGAGTTATTAAGACCATAATCAATTATACAAAGCTGGAGACAGAATTTTTCTTTTAACACTGTGATTGTAATAATTAAATATGTGTAAACATCAAATTAGAGCTATGTTAATATAAAGTTCCTATATTAAATCTTATTTAATTATTTCAATCAAGCTGTTAAAAGAGCGATTTTGTCTTCTGCCTTTATAATTGATTATGAGCTTAATAACTTAAATGCCATATTCCATCTGGCTGATAAATTCATTTCACTCTGAATTGCCAACAAAGTTGACAAAGGTATGTTTATAAACATCAGAACTCCAAGAATAGGTGGTTTCATCCTATTCTAGAGAGTGCTTTTAATTCATAACTTGGGGGGATGGTTTACTCCCTTTGTTTACATATACATTACACGTTTAATATACATTTATTTAGATGTGTGTACATATTGTGTATGCATTATAGTTAAAAAAACAAACTACTGTTAATCTCTTTCTACTTTAACAAATGAGTGTGTCACACAAACATTGAACAACAATCAAAAAGATGCAAATTTTAAATTACTATATCATTTAAAAATTATGTTAAATAATATTTGTTTTAAAAGCAACAGATTTTTTTTTTTTTACTTTAATAAAAAAAAAAAGGGAAGGTCTTTGTTCATATAATTGTCATAGGAAGCAAAAATAAAACTCAAGCAAACAATTTACTATCTGATAAAAAGGAAATGTCAAATAATAGAGACTCATCTGCACTAGAAGTGATTTTTACCAATGATATAAAGATTCTTCACTGCTTCACAAATAGAAGTTTCCCTGACTAGAAGCTTATAAATAAATCCAGTGCTTTCATTGAACATTTTCAATATTATATTAGGTATTCGCATAATGTATTTTCTGTAGCTACAATATTATCAGTATCTTTTAAATTTTTAAAACATCACATGATCATTTCCTATACTTACACAAGCTGTTAAACCAGTAGTAAACTCTCCATACAGTAGCCACTCAGTGCAAGCCTTTGTAATCAATGGATGCATGAAGGTTTACATAAAACTTCTTGCTTCCATTGATTGCTATGATTTATACTGGTTGACACTACTGCATAGAGAGTTTGGTACTGTTTTAGCTTTTAAACTTAAAAAAGAAAGTTGTACTTACATTTCTCATATGATCTTAGAAGTCATTAAAGATGATTAAAATATAGATATCATTTGCCAAATAAAAATACAATACTGTACTTGAAGCAACCCTTAGGAGTTAATAGTTAAAAATAGTCAGTGATCAATTGAATTAAAGGGTTAAAAAGCATAATGCAATTGAAAATTTAATGAAACTTTATCCAAATAAGTGCAGAGAGGTCATTGCAGCTGCCTTGCAACCATGTAGTTGGTCGCAGATGGTTGTGGGTTTGCGTCCCGGCTGATGCTATGACATATGAAAAAAAAAAAACTTTATCCAAATAAAGTATCTAATTACTAAGAGGATTACATTCTTATTGAAAACTGGCTAGTTTGTAAATGTTTTATTTAATAAAGCTGTGTGTGTGTGTGTAATGACTGATCAGTATATGTAATGTTGAATCACTGCAGAAATAATACTATGCAAAAAAGGTAAAATAGTTTACAGAAAGAAGCATCATGCTAATTTGCATTTCAATAAAGTCTAACATTACGCAAATTAGCAAAGTTATTAAATGGCCTCTAGAATTTCTAATGAAAAAAGAAAATTAGAGACTATTAACTATAGATTGTGCAGAGTAAACCAATATTAGCAGTTGAAACAAGTTTCAATCAAAATCTAATTAGAATAATTCAAGATTGTGTGTGAGCTGTAAGATGCTTAATTAAATAGTAATTAAAATGACAGTTGAAATACTAGAGTTAAAAGAAATGTATATATGAAATTGTCTACAATTGTAATATCTATATATTACTTATTTACAGAAATATGAACTGTTATGTGATCAAGACTGATAATGTGTTCAACTAGCAAATTGCCATTCTATTTATTCAAAGTAAAATAAGCTCTTGAAATTATTATTAAAGTTTTGTTGTTTGTTTATTTAAATTATTTATATAATTATTCACCTGACATATTACAGTTGGTCCTGGATATAGTAATTTTAAAACAAAATTTTAATGTCTATCATGATAGAGAAAAAATACCCTTCACATTTTAAATCATTAAAGGATTGCTTTATATATATATGCAGTGATATAAAAAAACAAAAGACAAATAGAAGCCATTTTAAATTTATAAATGTGAAAATACTTTAAAAAATTTGACAATTTTTCATCATTAGTTATTTAAAAATTAAAAGACTACTGCTTTTATGATTTATTTCAAAATTTAATAGTTCTGCAATGTCAGCACAGTTTTAAACATTCTGTTGTGAAGATCACAATAATTGCTTTGTTAGGTATTAGAATAACTAGTATTGGTTTCAGTTCTGTAATATGTGATCATAATTGATTGTGCAGTTCTTGTTTTTTTCAAGATTTCTTACTGTATTTGATTCTAGTAGGTTTCAGTCATACTTCATTTAATGAATGCAGTTATTATCTTGGAGATTTGAATTTGTATTTTTGATACCATAAGAGCACATATTCATTCTATTTGTTATATTATTTAAGAAAAAAGGGTCTTCTGTTTCATCTAAATATGTATAGAAATAGTGTTTTATAAACACTGAAATATATTTATTTTTTAAGAAAATAACAATGATATTAAATTAGCCACAAAAGTGTTACAACCTGTGAAATGTTTTAATGAAACAAGAAATTTCCACTATTGTTTTTTTTCAAGCTTAAAAGTTGAAACCACCTAACAAAATGCTGTTAATTATATTATATTCATTTTTAAACACAAGCATTTTGTATATATTATCACCTTTTTTTTTTAATAATTCGGTGAAAAAAATAAATTGACAAACTGTAGATTTTTTATTTTTTTTTAAATCTTGGAAAAAAAATTTCATTCTCTTTGTGTAATCAATAAATTATTTTTGTTAAAAATTAATTTCCTATTTTAAAAAAAATTATTAGTTTTATATTACTACTTTTAAATTTAAATTTTATCAAATTTAATACAATAAAATCTCATTTTATTAAAGTAGTGAAATGAGATTTTTTTAAAAAAAAAAAAAAACACATCATTTTAAGCTTTATTTTTTACTGATATGCAATTAGCATGAGATGCTATTCTATGTATGTAGTTATTATAGTTTTAATACATTATTTTGTATTTTGATTACTACAAGATTCATATAACAAAAAAAAAAAATTGAGATCCCTTAGTATTTTATATATATGAGATTTAACTTGCAATGCAAATTTTATCTTGATATTTATTTTAAAAATTGAATTTTGTGATATTTGACCATGTAATTAAGTGCATCCACATATATATACATAGACAATGAGAAATCATTGTTTATATCTGCTTTTTAAATAAATTGCCTGTTAAAAAAAGTCGACTTTTTAGAGGCAATTAAAAAAAATACTGTAATTTTTGAACTGCTTATATATATGGGAGTTTAGTTCAAATTTACAATAAAGTACATATGAAGTAAGAGCTCTTGTCTTTTTTGTGTTGTTTAGGCATGTCTTTTTGATATAAAGAATGTTCCTTGAATATATATATATATATATATATCATACTTTGCTATTATACCTTTGATGGTGTTGGTAATCTTTCAATTTGTCTATCATCATTATATAATCTAGATGTGACCAATGCAATAATAATGTTATCATCATTTTCAATTGTTACTGATTAACTATTAGTGTTTAGTCCAGTTTCTCCAATCCATAACCTTGCTTCTACACATTCTACCAATGAATTTTCTTATTTCTTCTGTCTGTCTCATGTGAGGGTTTTTTTAAAGTCTTTTACAATATCTTGCTATGCAGTTTAAGACTTCAATTGTCTATTATAAAATATTGTCATTTATTTATTTACAAACATAATTATTGCCTTGCATTAATATTTGAAGTCATGAGAAATGAGTGAGAATTAATAAAAAAAACAATAACCATGATTATTGATCAATGTCTAATATACATTGTAAAATGTTAACATGATTTATATTGTATGATGCTGAAATCTGTATTACTGGTACTCATTCCAAATAGATATTACTAGCATTTAAAATATTGACAATTATAGAACTATTCTGAGAATATGTCAAATTGCTAGAAAAACAAATATAGACTTAATGGAAATGGCAGATATTATAAAAATGTTTTGGGGACCAATATTCTGAGATGGTAAAATATCAAAATTTTCCAGAGAGAATGGTAAAAGATTATAGATGAACTAAATGAAGAATACAGCCAAGAGATTCAGGATAGGATTTTGTAAAAAATATGATACTTATCTCACTGTAAAAAAAATCTCATTTGAAAAGCTATAGGTATGTGTTCAATAGATAGTACCAAATAAAATCTTTAGTAAATCCAGTTTCAAAAGTATTAATTAAAATATTTTAGTTTATATTTGAACTATGAGGAAATGGATAAAGCTGAGAAATTGGAATATGAAAGTAATAACTCTTTATCAAAAGTAAGAAACATTTTGAAGAAAAATCTATTGAATTTTTTTTTTTTTTAGTAAATACTATGAAAAGTAGTTCTTAAAAACAAATTTAAAATATATTTTTATAGTTCAATGGATAAGACATTTATTTGTATGTCTTATAGACAAGAATGATTTATATAGTAATAAAAAGTATGTTGGAGTTGCTAGAACATAGTTGATCATCATTTGTGTAATGTTTTTATGCTGATAGATCCCAAAGGTTTGAGGCTAATATTTGCAGGATTGCATATTTGCTGCTTTAAAATGCATGCATAATCTGACTGTTTTCATGAAGAGTGATTATTATTCCAGTACATTTGGCTCATTAAAGTATAACAGAATGCTATTTTCTTTTTAAGAATAAATGGAGCATAAAGATTAAATTAATAATATAATTAGGATATGCCTAAACATAATTTTCACCTTTTTGATATCAGAGTCAGGTCATTTTTATCATTTTTAAAGAGTAGGTACCCAGAAACTGTCCCCGCCTCCTTTTTTTTTTAAAGTTTATTTTTGCATTTTAACATAATAAAAAATACCTTCTCAAAATTAGATTGAATTTAGTTTTTGTTTTTTAAACTGAAATAAGTTTTTTTTTAAAAAATTCTGTCAATTTAGAAGAGAGAAAATATCTGTTGCATTATTTCTAAATACTTTATTACATTAAAAAAAAAGATTACTCAATAAAAATTTGAAAAAAGGTTGATCAGGATTTGCAAGGAGAATATATATGAAAATGAATATAGATTATAAAAAAAATAATTGCAAATGCAATTAAAGAAAAAAAGTTTGGAAGAACAATGACTATAATATTTATAAATAAGACAAAAATCTGCATGAAAATAACACTGGAATTTAAAGATGAAGAAAGGTAAATGATATAAATCATTAATCAATTAAATATGAGAACAATATTTGATGGAAAGTCACATGTGAGATAAAAAGTTGTAAGGGAAAAATTTTAATTTACTTCTAAATAAAAGTTTAATCTTTTGGGTTTTAACTTTGATAATGCAGTTGTCAACAAAAAATTTAATTAAATGATGAAACATCTGCTTGAATCTGCATATTTTAGGTGAATAACTAATGTCAATCATCCAAATAGAAATTACATGAAGCAAATACTTTAGTGAGATGCAGTATTTGTATTTTTAAATTGTTTGTTTGTATTATCTGACTGAGAATCAAAGGAAAATGTCACATTAGAATTTACAAATATTAGAAAAAAATTTTAAATTCCTTCTAAATTTTTTCTAATTATTGAGTGTATAAGGTGCTTGAGATGGTTGAGCATCAAAGAGTCAGGACAGGCTGAAATTCAATTCAGGACCTTTTAGCTTATGTGTCATTTAAGTATCAGAATGACAGACTAGATTGGAATTCAATTCTGGAACTTTCCGTTTTTAAATCTAAGCATTTCAACACTTAGTATTGGAAATTTGTAAAAACAGTAGAATAAGAAAAGATTTAGAAGAATATATCTTTTTTTTTTTTAATTTATATAAAAAATGCCTAGAGAATTTTTATTTTGGCACACTTTGTATATATTAACATACTCTTATTCAGAAAGTAAGTAGGTCAAATTATTAATGCTTACTCTTTATTTTTTTGTCATTGTAGCTTTATTGATTGATTATTAACAAAGAAATAGATATGGCTGGTTTGTCTATCAAGAAGCATTTGCCTATATGATGCATTTATTGACTCTGAATTTAAGACCAAGAAAGTTTTATGGTCTTCCTTCTCATATGTCTGATAATTCTGATGCATTAGGCACAATTTTTTGAGTATAGGATATGTGTGTTTGTCCATATTGTCTTTTTTACATTCACATCTATGGCAGTCAAACAATTAAATTATAGTCCTTGTATTTCCAAAGCTGTAAAGTATAGTCTAAAGGCAGAGAGTGTTAAGATCTGGGCCGAATGATAATCTTCTGTTTAGCTATTTCTAATTCTAAAAACAAGTTGAAGCAAAATTGTAACAACTGGAAAGAAATGATCAGTGTTAAATGATCATTGCTGAAAATTTTGAAATTACAAGAAAATGCATAAATATCTATTGCAAGCACAATGGAATAATTTTTTTTCTAACTAAAGGACGAAAAATAGCATCACAGAGTTGATAGAATATCATGAAAAGTAGCAAAATTAAGTATTCCATTTCATGGAAGATATTGATATGCATAAATCAAGTTTAGGCTCTCCCTCCCCAACAAACAAAAACTTCTCATTCTTAGAAAGATGTAGATGATTTTTATAGTTTACATAATGCTTTTTGAATAAATTAAACATAATTTTAAATTTTGTGAATAAGTTTAAATACAAAAACAAAATCAAATGGGAATATAAAAGAAAAACTTTACAATAGGAATTCTTTTTTTTTTTTGACAAATTCAAAAAAAAAAATGATCATGAAAACATCTAATTGATGACATAACAGATTTGGAGTATATTTTGACATGTATTTCAAAACAAGTCACCATTGATTAGTGATATGTAAGAGTTGTATTAATGCAAAGAGAGAAATACAAAATTTATTAATAATGACAGTTTCAAATGTTTATATCTTTAACTTTCAGAATGATTCCAGTAAATTTAAATTAGAACTTACAAATCATTTTTTAAATATGAATATATTTTAAACATGATTTCGTTTGAATGATGTTATGTAATAGTCAAATTTTAGTAGTGCAGTGTCCTTGTTAAACCATAATGTTAACTACAAGAATACTCTTTACCCCAGCCTCAAGATAAAGTCTTTGAGAAAATAAGAATGACCATCTTATTTTCAAACTCAAGTGCTCTTATATGAGTCAATTTTAAGGTATAGAAGTGGAGCATAAATGTATAAATCATCCACTTTGAATCCATTTCTTTTTAATAATCTTATTATTACTTATGAAGTATTGTAATTCACTTCATGCTAATATTAAAAGTTGTTAAATTTTGCAATAATCAATAAAGTTTACTTATATGGTGTTAGATTGTAATTATATAGAAAGTAATCATACCTCCTGTAGTGTTTTGTAAAATGGCAGACATGTTTGTGCACTCCAGAAAAAACTAGAATTTATTCGTAAGGCTGTTTTTAGATCGCGTGCTGATAGCTGAGGAATTTAATTAGTGCATTGACGTAATGGCAATCGACAGTTCCTAGAAATATTTGCTAATTACAAATGTTTCTAGATAAGAGACGTTACCTTATTGGTCAGTGCATTGATTGATCGTTGCAGTTGTCAGAGAGCGATAAGAAGACTGGGTAACATCGAGCAGGGTAATATAGAGAGCAGTCAAGCAGTAGCGAGTAGCAGACAGTATGGAGTGCATCTACAGTAGAGTTACTGTTCAATTCCAGAAGGAGATAGCTGACGACAGTCGCTGTGCTTATTACGAAGAGTTTGTGTACAGCTACACTGGACTGGGGCTAAAGTAGGCCCATTGTGAACCGTTTTGTAGCAGCCAACCTGAAAGAACATCGTGGGAATTGAACTTTAGCGAACTGTAAAATAGATCGTTGCAGACCATTCATTTGGAGAGCATCCGGATTTTTTTTTGGGGAGAGGTGGGGGTGGAGACTTTTGTTGGGAGCATCTTGGCAGAGTATTCAGTGCAGACCATTCGTTTGGGGAGCATCCATTGCAGAGAATACAGAGAATATTCAGAGCATTCATTGCAGACCATTCGTTGGAGAGCATACGCAGTTGAACAGTAGCGAACGTTATTTGCTGACCGCACAGTATGACTTGCAGATATAATATTGGCACAGTCGTAAGTGCGGATATAACATTGGCGCAGTCACATTTGGAACCTGGGAGTAGCAATATGTTGAACTACAAGTTTAGCCGTAGACGGAGAAACCGGGTGAAAATGTCAATCCCAATTAGTAACGTTAGCAACAAGGGTTTTTCTGGAGTGGAGGGAGGTGTGTAGTGTTTTGTAAAATGTCAGACATGTTTGTGCACTCCAGAAAAAACTAGAATTTATTCGTAAGGCTGTTTTTAGATCATGCGCTGATAGCTGAGGAATTTAATTAGTGCATTGATGTAATGGCGATCGACAATTCCTAGAAATATTTGCTAATTACAAATGTTTCTAGATAAGAGACATTACCTTGTTGGTCAGTGCATTGATTGATCGTTGCAGTTGTCAGAGAGCGATAAGAAGACTGGGTAACATCGAGCAAGGTAATATAGAGAGCAGTCAAGCAGTAGCGAGTAGCAGACAGTATGGAGTGCATCTACAGTAGAGTTATTGTTCAATTCCAGAAGGAGATAGCTGACGGCAGTCGCAGTGCTTACTACGAAGAGTTTGTGTACAGCTACACTGGACTGGGGCTAAATTAGGCCCATTGTGAACCATTTTGTAGCATCCAGCCTGAAAGAACATCGTGGGAATTGAACTTTAGTGAACTGTAGAAATAGACCGTTGCAGACCATTTGTTTGGAGAGCATCCGCTTGCAGACCATTCATTGGAGAGCAGTCAGTGCAGACCATTCGTTGGAGAGCATCCGTGGCAGAGCATTCAGTGCAGACCATTCTTTTGGAGAGCATCCATTGCAGAGAATACAGAGAATATTCAGAGCATTCATTGCAGACCATTCGTTGGAGAGCATACACAGTTGAACAGTAGCGAACGTTATTTGCTGACCGCACAGTATGACTTGCAGATATAACATTGGCACAGTCGTAAGTGCGGATATAACACCTCCTCACTAGCTCTGTGCTATGATTGGCTCATATAAGTGCATTTGAGTTTGAATATAACATTCATTCTTATTTTCTCAATCTTTAATAGCCTTGCAGTTAATATCACTGTTTAACATTATAGCATAATGCTAGTGAGTAGGGGTGATTACCTTTTATATAATTAAATCTAACATTGTGTTAGTAAAATTTATTGATTATTACATAATTTAACATCTATATAAGCACAAAATAAATTATAATATTTCATAAGTGCTAATAATATTATTAAAAAAATGGATTTAAAGTGAATGATTTATATATTCATGCTCTTACTTCTAACACTTGAGATTGACTCATATTTTCTAAAAAATCTTTATCTTGTGGCTGGGGTGAGAAGATCCTTGCAGTTAACATAACTGCTTAATATTATAGCACAGCACTAGTGATGAGTGAGTTATTACCTTCTATATAATTGAATGATATTAATAAACAGAAACTTAGGAGTTTAAAAGCAACAATTTACGTGTGTTTTTTCTACTGAGACCAGATAATGGATGCAGAAAAACAAGAATATAAAAACAATGAAAGTACCTTTTATAAGAACTAATTATCTGGAATTCTATAAAATGGTATGAAGATTTAATGATGGCATCAGGACATAAAATTATGAAATGGCAAGAGAAACTACCAAAACTTTAGCATAAAAAGAAAAGATAATAACTATTATTAAAAAATAAATATATTATGAAGGATATAGAAAATTTCTACAAAGAATACTATAATGAGTAACCCATATAAGTATGAAATGACAACAATTTTAAAGAGACAAGACATGAAATTAGATCAATTTTAAATAGAAATACTTCTGGAAATGATGATTTCACACATATTTTTGAAATAGCTGGCGTAGATATAATTGAATTATTAATTAAATTATACATCAAATATCTGAGCATCAGAAGAAGGAAATTGAAATATTAATATTGATATTTAAGAAAAGGGTGAAAAGAAAACATCAGTATTAAATACTTTAGCCTCTTAAGCTTTCTATATAAGATATTTACTGAGATCGTTACAATGGTCAGTAGACAATTTTGAATTTAAGCCATCTAATAATGCAAGATGATTTTAAAAATCATTTAGCATACTATGACACATCCTAGAATTGTAAGAAGTTATAGAAAAGATTACTAACCATTTTTACATTGGATTTGTAGATTATGAAAAATCATTTGATTCTGTGAGCATTTATATGATGATTAAATATTTAAAACATTATACATTAACATGGGCCATTATAAAAATTCTAATAAATATTTTACATAAACAACAGAGTACGGTGTGATATAAAAAAATGTTTTTTTTTCTCCAAATTGCTTTACAGCAGTTTTTTTTAAAAGTATTTTTATTGATTAAAATAGTTAAACAAAGGGAATAAAAATATTTTTTATTAGTCATTCATTTGACTTTAGATAATCCATTTAATGAGTAATATTTCTGTAGCATGGTGTCTACTACATCACTCTCACGCAAGGTAGGGACTGCTTTTTAATCACTTTTAACATTTTGTGGAGGAATGTAATCATATTAAAGACATCTGAAAGAGATGTATGATCCCCAAGATGCACATTTCATGCTAAATCAACCCTCATAAGTTGTGCCAACACAATCTTTTACACATATCTTTATTATTGTTAAATGGATATGTATATAGGTTTTACATGTATAATGTTGTTTGCAAATAATACTTCGGAAGTGCAGGAAACTTTATGAGATATTAAATGAAAGCAAAAAAGTAAGAGTCCATATAATAGTTTTAAAAAAGACAAAAAAAAAAACATTAATTTTTCAAAAAGAAAATAAAATAATTATTGTTTATAATAAAACTCAAAGTTAACTATAAATTAACTAAATACGTTCAATATTATGAATGGAAACATAATGGATGAAAATAACCATAGAATTAAAATTTTCTGCAGTGCTATTGATAAAATAATTTGGAAGAAAATATGGTTGTGTGCTTAAAAAGATAGTGGATTTTAATAGATGTATTTAATTAAAGGTTAATTATGGATATGAGATTTAAGATTTTTAATAGAAGAGCAGTACAAAGACTGCTGTCCACATTGTTAAGTATGGAAAACTTAAAAAAGTAAGTTCATCATCACTCACGAAACACAAGTCATTTGAGCAGTGGAAGTGACATAGTTTAGCTTTGATCGTGAATATCTACCTCTTTGAATCTGTCAGTTAGCTATTACACTAAACTATGCGAGTATGGAGAGTTATATGTTTAGAATTAGAAAGGAACTATCACAAGCAAAATACATGGGATAAAGCACAAATAGATATCGCTATTATTATTAATAGAATTGAGGAGCTATGATAGGACCAGATTTAATATATTACCAGAAAAGATTATGACAGTAGTTGAATAGCTAAGTCTTAACTGAATCCCAAATATATTATGACTATGTATGAGAAAAGAAATGTGAGACACGAAATTGAAGAAAGACTATGGATCAGAGAAAATGAATTAAATTTGGAGGATTGTTTATTCTACAATAGATTAATATTGGTTGAAAATAATGATAACTCCTTATTCATTTCACACACTCTCCTGTATATAAATAATATTCGAATATAAGTATATTGTCTATACCAAAGTTAAGGTAATTAGAAGGGACTTGAACTCAGACTTGCAAGCTCAGTACAACTATGCACTCCATCTTATACAAACTGAGCACTGATTGTATATATGTGTGGGAGATGGTGATCTGAACCAACTGATGGGTTCTGGTTTAACACAAAATACATATATTTGAACTCATTTATCTTTTTCACATGTATTTGGTCATGTGTATCAGTTGTGTAAGATGGAGAGCATAGTTGTAATGAGCTTTAAAATCTGAGTTCAAGTCCTTCTAATTACATTAAGTTTGGTATAGACAACATACTTATATTCAAGTATTACATATTCAGCCTGTATTCTGCCCATCTCTCTTCTGTGTATTTAAATGGGCATATTAAGATTTTATATGTGAGGGGTCAGAGTGATGCAAAGTCAATATGGGTATGACAATAATATTGGCATTAACAAAGGTTTTGAGTGTTCCATCATCAGATTTTCAATGATATGGATGGTTGAAGAAGTGGAGGGTGGAGAAGATTGAAATTTGCCCATTAAAGTTTGAAGATTTGCTATTTTAATATAAACTGGACAGGGATTGTATATATGTGTGGAAGATGGTGATCTGAACCAACTGATGAGTGTTGGTTCAGCACAAAATACATATATTGGAGATCATTTATCTTTTTTACATGTATTTGGTCATGTATATCAGTTGTATAAGATGGAGTGCATAGTTGTAGTGAGCTTGAAAGTCTGAGATCAAGTTTCTTCTAAATATATATATATATATGAGTGTGTGTGTGTGTAATTATTTGTTTGACTATTTTCATCATCTAATGTTTATTGTTAAATGTTGTTAGAAAAATTCAAACTAAATTTTTCAAAAATACAGGCTAGTATATAATGTAATGTTTAAAATGGTATATTATTCTCCCTTCTTCAGATATTTTTGGTCTAACCATTAACATTACTAGTATGGGAACCAAGCTAAGGGATCTTTAGATTCATATATATTGAATTTAAAATGATACAAGGTTGGTTACAGTGTCATCTTAAATTCAATTTTCATCAATCTAAAAGTCCCTAGTTCGATTTCCAGGCTGGTATTATCATTGGACAGGCAATATTTTTTGATATGGTTGTGTTCTCTATTAATCTATGTACTATCACTAACAATTGAATGTATTGAATTTTTCTAAAGATATTTGACAATTAATATTAGATATGAAATAGTCAAACATATGATTACTACAAAAATATCATAAACTTTCAGGTAAACATATATATATATCTGTCTCTAGATGTTTATATGTTTTCACTTAAGTACATTTATATAAAATATTCTGTATGTCTAAATTTAAATATTATTTTGAATAAAAGCATTTAAGCGCCCTCTCTGGATCACATTATTTAAAGAAATATATTCATATAAAATAAGAAGCCAGAAAAATGTTCACTTTAATATCAAGTGAAAAGTTGACAAATTTTGCAGTCAATTTTTCAGAACTGTGATCACAAAGTTAATCTACAAGTGATTCACTTGAAGACATCCTCGGAATATCAAAAAGTTTGAGAAATGAGAATAAACCTATTTTTCTTTTTCATACACTTAAATTATTTTCTTTGTGTTTGTTTGTCTATGTAAGGCAAAAAAATACTCTCACATGTATATATCCATCGTCTTAGCATTAATAAAAAAGGTTTAATAACAAAACCATTAAATAAATAAAAATTTCTAGATACAGTATTTACTTTTTTGCATGATCTATCGCCTAAATATATATTTTTAATTATTATTTAAAAAAAAAAAAATTTCACACTTGGCAGAATGCAGCACACAACTGCAAACAATATAAACGTATATGAAAGTCATTAAATAATGTAGAAATGATTTTAAAATGTGAATCTGAAAAGATCTTTATTTCTTGATTTTTTTATTGGTGTGTCTACACCCCCCCCCTCTCATTCTCACTATTCCAGATACTTGGGCAGTATTTTCTTGACCGCATTCTCATCTTTACAAATACTTAACAATAACTTCACTTAAATAGTAATGATATTTTTTATCCATAGCCTATAGAAATTGTTTATGGTTTAATGTAAAATAAAATATTGCTTTATGATATTCCCATCCTTGAATACATTCACCACATTAACTTTTGCAGCCATTCACTAAAAGTGTATGTAGACATTTGTTAACTAGAGTATGATTGAATTGGACAGTGCTACCATTTATTGATAATATAGAAAAATGTTTGCTCCTATAAGGCTGTATATTTTATTTATAACCATTTATCTGCATCAGCATTGTCAGCCACTTGTAAATAATGTTGGTCTTTCTAATTTCATGTGTTTAAAAAACTGATTGAATGATAGGATTTCACAATAACTACACAAAACCAATCCAGCTGACAATTTGCACTGTTGTTTTATTAAATTTCTTCTGCAGTAAACTTTATCTTCAGCCATATAATTCTAATGAAAGTAATTATCTTTCAATTAATCTTGATGAAACAAATGGAGCCTGTTACTCTCACAGAAATCATGATGATTAATGTTGCATTTTTTTTTACATTATTTTTAAACTAATATTTTTAGTATAAATAGGGTCTGCTTTTACTATACATTTGTTTCACTTGCCTAGTCCAATAAAGGTATGCCTTGAAATACTAGGTTTAATAGTATTACATTTAATAAACTGAAGAAGACAGATTGGTTGTATGATCTTGCTGTTGTTTCCTACATATTTAAATGAAACTGATCTATATCTCTTTATGTTAAATGGATGGGAAGTTGAAGCATTACTTCCACACAGTAAATTGAGCAGAATATCATTCATATTTATAACTAATTTAACTGGTTTACTTCTATCATTATGACTAGATGTCCTTCCTTTTAACTTCCCAGCTGCAGCAGTAGTATATTCCAATATGGTGTGTTTTAGAATTCACTTTTCACATTTTTAAGATGGTAATTATCTGAGGTAAAAGTTGCTGAAAATTTTTTTCCTCCATAATTGGAAGATAAAGTGCTGAAGTAAAATATTTTATTGTTATTTAATTTACACTTTTTTCCCAAAAAATTTTAGCTGAATTATTCTGATTTTTATTATTGATACATATATATTTTTACTTAAAGAGAACTTATTGTTTCATGATTGTAATGTTCTTAATAAATTCAGTTCAGGAAGTGATTGTATGTTAGATACATATTAATTCAAAACTAAAGAGACATAAGATATTAAAAAATAGAATATAGACAGTTAATGTTTATAATCTTTAAAAATACTCAGATGAATTTCAATTTTAAAATATTTATATATTTTGAAGATGCTTCAAATTTAACTTAGATAAATAAAAAGATAACTAATACTCTATTAAGAACAGGACTAAAGCTATCAGGTATAAAAAATAGCAATTCACCAATAAATTTATAATTAAGATAAGAGAATGTATGAAGACAAGAAGGAGTATGAAAATATTTTAAAGTGATTTATTAAAAGGAATCACATATTTGCATTTCTGTTAAATTGTATAAAAAAAGTTAATAATGATATAATAAAATTGTGAATTGTCAAAGTTTTTAGGAGAGAAGAGTTTCAAAAGAGTAAAACAATCTCTTTAGTATTGGAAGAAAAGTTGTATCAGCAATCAGAAGATGAAACTATTATTTTAAATAATATGTAAAAAAAATTTTTTTAGATTATGCTTTTATATGATTAGCTAATTATATTACATTCAAATATCAGCCTTTCAAGCTAATTGTGCATACGCTTTTGTGAGTGTTGGCTGATATTTGAATGTAATACAATTGTAAACATACGCTATATAAACTAAATGCTTATTTACATATGATTAGCCAACTAAAAAGTAGAAGAATAACAAAGTAATTACCTCTAGATTAATTTGTCATTCATGGAAAATATCAGAGATTTTAAGAATCTACCCTTGTTATAAAACAATTGGAAATTGCAGGAATATTTCATAAAAGCATTTGAGGCCTTTTTGCTATTTATGACTTATTTGAACCTCAAATGCTTTTATGAAATGACAATATTCCTGCAATTTCTGATTGTTTTATAACAAGTGTAGATTCTTAAGATCTGATATTTTTCAAGAATGGCAAATTAACCTAGAATCAGATTACTTTGTTATTTTTCTACTTTTTAGTCAGTTATTTACATAAAAGTATTATTTTAAAAAAAAAAAATTAACATATTATTTTTTTACTTTTTAGTTATATTTACATATTCATTTAAAAAATGGTTAAAACTACAAAAAAATATGACAAAAAGTATAATTTAATAATAAGACGTGAAAATACAAAATATGCCTCTAACAAATTAAATTCTAAATTTAAATATCATGTGATCATCTACTATGCAAAAATATTTATGTATTGGTTTTTTAATTAATTTAATTAATTAAGTATGAATTAAATCATTATTAACAATATTTAATTAATTAAGTATAAGTTAAATCAATATTAACAAAATTTTATCTACAAATGTAATATTTCTGTTGGCTCAATTGTTAAGAAGTTTTTTGGGTAAGCGAAAGGATGTGAGTTCGCATTCTAAACAGCAATAGATTTTTTTCATTCTTAAAAATTCAAAAATATGGTTATATGGACATATAGATAGAAATATAAGTTTTAAAAAAATATCATGAAATATATGGAGGAGTTCTACAAAAAAATATAGTGTAATGAAAAATAAGTAAGCAAAATAACTATTACAATTACTATATTTTCTGAATTGCCCAGCATTTTCAAAGAAAAGGTGAAACATGCATATAAATCTATGAAAAAGGCAAAAGCTCAAAAAGTGAGGAAATTATTAGTAATATCTCTAAAGAAATAGGGGAAAAAATAGAAAAATTTTATATCAAAGGTCTAAATGATAAAGACATACCAGATGAGATTGTTGTAGTAATATTGATATTTTATAAAGGTGGTACACAAAATATTAGAAATTACAGACCTGTCAGTGTTTTATTAGTTGTATAGAAAATTTTGGATTTTAACCAACCAAAAGAACAAGCAGAATTTAAAAATAGTTTTAACACAGTGGATCCTATCCAAATATTAAGAAAATTTATTGATGGGAGCAGTGAATATGAAATGCCATTATGCTTTAGATTTATAGATTGTGAAGTCATTTTGTTATATAAATATTCTCACGGTGAATTTTAACCAACCAGAAGAACAAGCAAAATATAAAATTGAATTTAGCACAGTGGATCACATCCAAGTATTGAGAAAAGTTATTGAAAGGATGAATGAATATGAAATGCCATTATGCTTTAGATTTGTGATTACAAAAGTCATTTTATTATATAAGTATTTTCACAATGATTAAATAAATCTTTGGATTAAGACATATTCTGGTGAATATTTATCAAAATGAACTTCAGTGATTAGATTACATAATGATACTAGGAACATTAACATTGAGAAAATATCCAACAAGTTCCTTTTTCCAAAACTTTTTGCAACAGTTTTGCAAAAAGTATTTTGTGAATTAAAATGGAAAGCTAAGGAAGTAAACATAAATGATTATCTAAGTCACCTAGATTTTGTAGATGATGTAATTGTTTTTGCAAATAATGCTTCAGACCTTCAAGAAATGTTGCAGTGGTTATCAGAGGAAAGTAAGAAAATAGAACTAAAGATAAATTGCTAAAAAGTCAAGTAATGTTCAATGGATTTATTCAAAAGAAGAAAATAAAGATTGATAATGTTGAGTTAGAAGAAGTTAACAACTCCAAGTACCTTGGTCAGATTATTACTACAGTTCAAACATAATAGATGAAATTAATCATAGAATTAAACTTGTTTGTAATTTGGTAGAAATATCTTAATATTAAAAGGAAATGTGTTTATGCATTTGAAAATGGTTTTTACTGTATATATTTTATCGGTTCTTGCTAATGGATCCGAGACTTGGATATTTAACTGAAGAATGAAATGGGGATTTTAGAGTCATCAACAAAATATGAGGAGATATTTGTTGAGTGTAACAAGAAGGAATCAAAAGCAAAAGTCTTGGTTGAGAGAACAAACATTATTGACATTATTGAAAGAATTAAGAGCTGAAATGCAGCTAAAAGAGATGATAATAGATGAAAAGTTGAAGCCTTAAATGGGATTTGAAGAGATGATATAAGACTTGGGAAGAGACCACATATGGGATGGATATATGAAATAAGTAAGTTGATTGGTATGATATGAAAAAGAAATGTATGGATTAGAGAAAATGGCTTAAGTGTAGAGACTTTTTCTCTGCAGTATATTAATAAGTATTGAAAATGATGATGGTGATTCATTTAATGGTTAAATCATTTATTCATTCTTAAAAATTATTACTGACAGCATTAAAAACAGTTGTCATTGTCTTATGATAAACTTAGTAGAAGTGTTACAATTACCAGTGATGGTAATGTTAGATATAATGATTGAATTTGAATATAAATGCTGTCATTCAAAAAAACATTTTGTGTGTAGAATTTTTCATGATAGTACAAAATCTTCTATACAGCAATAAGTGAACTTTTATAGTGCTTTTAAAGTTGTAACATATTTAAATGTTTATTCATTTTTCATCAGTTTTCACTTGTTGAGGGACTTTCTTACTGAGAATAAGAGATGTATCATTATTGTTTCTGAAAAGATTCATAATAATATTATGAATATTAATGGTCCTAATATTGTAAGGTATGAAGCATCATCTTTCTTTTTTATCTTTTATTTTCAAAAATATGTCTTAATATTATTATTTTGAATAAAACAGATGTTTTATCCTTTTTGAATTGATATAGTGGTGATTTGCTTTCTGGAGGAAGTTATTGTCACTGCGCTGACTAGATTTACTAGGCTAATTATTGCAAAAATTTATTTGATATTTATGGTTTTAGATAGTTACTAATTTCCTGTAAAGTTAACAACTTATCTAAATTCCATAAAATCATTTAAAAGTATTATTCACTTGATATGCATGATTTTATTTTTGTGATCATGCATGATATATCTGATTACTATCTTATTTAGATTTTTTTTTTAATTATCTCATTCTATTTTAAGCTAGATTTGTTGTTTTCATACATTTTAAGAATTTCAATAAGAAATTATCAAGGTTTTTCATTTACAGAAGTCTCTGTTGGGTCATGATGATAGATATGCTTTTTTAGTTAAAAAAAATATTAAGAGATCAAAAATATTATGAACTACAACAATGTAAACATGATTAGATTGAAAAGTATAACTTTTGATAGATTTGTTAGAATTGGATGTTAGGCAGTTGGAAACCTATAGGAGTTCATTCAATTCACATTATTAGATTATAATAGAGTGCTTATTTATCTTTTATGTCTTATCTTCAAGATGGTTTTTTTCTTAATAAATATTTAAATTGGGAATTTCTTTTCATAAGATTATGTTAGCACATCTTCCCATTTATAAAAGATAGTATGGGTTTGCATTTTCTAAAATAATTACAGTATTTACATATAAAGTATTCATTGGAATATTAATAGTTCTTTTGCTTTTTTTTTTAATCATATTTAAATAAAAATCTAAGGAAATAAAGTCAATTATTCATCTTATTATTGTTTTTGTGGATTTGTGTTTAGTCTCAGAATTGTGAAAAGAGCAATTGTTTTGTTTTTTTTTGATAAATTTCTTTTTTTGATAATTTAAACAGCAATTGTTATCTCTAGTTTTATGAGTACTTGTACATTGCAAATCTATATTTTCATAATGTAGAAGGAATAGGTTAGGTAAAATTTTTATATAAATTATGTTTGAAAAACTACTGATAATAATATTCCATATGTTAACAATAAAATTTTTATATTGCTTTAATGGCAAGTGTTTGTATATGGGTAAATATACACAAAGCTGATGATTGCAGTTTATATAAAATCATTTTTATATAAGATTTTTTGTTGGTTAATTATTTATTAGTATTATTTATTTGAAGCAATTTTATTTAATTTAAAATTAAGTCGGTATCAGTAGTTTGTCATCAAAGTTAGAATTGACATTAATGGTAACCATTATCTTTTTCAAAGTTAAGAATTGATGTTAGCCTGGAATTCTGGATTTCACTAATTGAGCTATTAGTTCAATTATCCAGCTTCAGCTCTGTGTAATTACAAGTTTAAAAAGAATGAAGTTAATGTTAAAGTGCATAATTGTCTAGGTATTGAATATCTGTGTGTGTATGCATAGTATTTGTACATATATGTATAAAGTTTATAAGTAATAACAGTTATTTTAGTCAATAGAGTGTTAAATCATTACTTCTAAAGAAATATCTCTAGTTCTCTGAAATTTGTGGAATGTCTCATTTATTTATCAACAAGGCTCATTAATATTTAAATCAGGTGGTTGGTAAGACTGAATGTTTATAATAACTCACATTTTGTAAACTAATGTTTGACTGTGGGTGAAGTGGATTACTATCATTTTAGAAGATGATGATGTTGTCTGGAAATAGTATTTACATTGAAGGGTGAATTTACTTCTCTGAAAAAGAATTCTGCAGCTATAAAGCCCTAATGTATAGCAATAATTGAATCAAGATAATACCATAATATGATAGACCAAATCATGAAAATTTTTTACATCCATGGTTCACAGTTGGAACAAGGTACAAGGTGATTGCTCAAATTCTTTCAATATTTGGGTTAAATGCAAACTTATGTTTCTGACTATAGAATATATTCTTTGTCTTTCATTGTTCAGTTTTTATTTTCATCACAAATTGCTGATTCATGATAGAAATTATTACTCCCTTATAATGTTTTGGTTTTGACATTTTGTTTTTCATTTTTAGTAATTGCATTCATCAGTAATTGGCTAATCATACTGGTTCAATTCATACAGACAATAAAATTTTTCTCTAATTTGCTGCAATTTTCTGAACCTTTAAATTGGCAAATGTTCAACAAGAAGTTAGTAGAAATTTGAGACAATGAGGAGATTGGATTTTCAGTTTAGAAAAATGATAATTTTTTTAATGGAGAATCATATTGAAGAAGTTTATTCTTATTAGTATTGAATAAAAGACCGATCAGAAAGTAAGGTAAAATAGCATACTAGATAAACCAGAAAAACAAATTTGATCAATGAAAATTCCTTGTCATTAGAAAGGATGGAACAATTTAGATGATATAATTTTTGCAGAAAACTAACAGCCAACTTGTTATTAAAAAGGGCTTGAATCATTGTTTTAAAATCTCTCCCACATATTGTGAACTATCTTGCAGTGGAGAGATAGCTGAAATTATTAGTAATGTATATTTTTTGGTATTTAGATTTATTTATTTTTTAAAGGAAGTTTAATATCAATTAATAATTTATAAACACAAATTAATAGTGTATTGATAAGTATTTTTTTTTGGTGGAGATGAATGTTTGTTCATAGTGTGGTTTAATAAAGATAATGATTTTGTTTTTATGCCATATCCTTTTATCCATGAATATTTGTAGTTGCAATATAAAAATTAAACATTGACAAAATTTATGTTCTAGAATTTTTTTTTTTTATAGTTTGCATGAAGTATGGATGAAGAGAGAGAATCATATGTTTATCAGCATTTAACCATTGCATATAATAGAAGGATGCTGTTGTATTATATCGAGGTAGTGTGGTTGTTACATATTTTTGAAATTCATTACAGCATATTTCTTGAATTACTGCAGATGAAATGAAATAAAAGTTTGTGTTTGGAGTTATTTGGATTTTAAATTTTGGATTTGTTTGGATTTTAAATTCTGATGTCACCTAGATTGTCTAGAAGGGAAATCCAGGGAGAAGCAGTGTAGTTCTCATTCATCAGTAAATATTTTTTCCAAATTTTGTTGATAGTTATAGTTGCAATTGGAATTATTGCAGCCCAGATTTTTAAAGAAAGATTGCCAATTGTGTAAAGAAACACTTGAAGTATGATATTGCCAAATAGTTAATTGAATGGGATGTTTTCTATTGTGTGATTTGATTTTGTTTTTTAATAAAACTTTTCATGCATAGTTCCAATGTTATAATTTACACTATTTGAAATCTGTTGAAGCATTTTAATCATCTGAGCAATGTCCAAAATATTTTTGTTATATGTTGTTTAACTTAATTAAAAAGACTGGTGGAAGAAGCATGATAGATAATAGGATTTGGTTTTTTTGAATCACATGTATTATCAGTTGAATTAGTTTTTTAAAATTTATTTTCTGAATTATATTCACCTCTTATAAATGTATTTAACTCAATAGCATTTCTGTTTTAGGTATGCTAATTAATTTATGGTCATTTAATTTAGTCAAATAAGTTATAGCAAAACAGTGACATCTGAGCTGTTATCTATGGATCTTGATCTTTAAAGTCTGCCATTGCTATTTATCCAAACTGTATTGGATAAAATAATTTATTATTCAGTAGTTCATAAGAAATTTGAACACTATATGTGATAGAGCTGCACTGTGATTTATGAATCTTGAAATCCAGAACCTATTACTCAATCACTGCACTTGCAGGGCACTTACTTAAGTAATCACCTAAATGAAGCCTGGTTATAACATATTTTCAGACTGAATTATAAATGTTGTTAATGATAAGTTTATATTGAAGCTTTTTTTTTTCTTTTGCAGTTCTCCTTGAATATATTAAAATACTGGTGCTGCTTATTCTTTAGTGTTTAAATTGTTAATTAAATTATGTAGTTGTAGAAATTGTTTTAGAATTAAATTGAGTCTTGCATGTGGGATACTTTTACATTCATATGGCATAAATTATTTTGAGCAATTAGCCAATTTCATCTGAAGATTTTATCAATTGCTATAAAGTTTTGAGCGATTGTTAAATGAATGAGAAGATTCAGTTGGCAGGAAAATGTTTAATTCCTTTTATTTCTTTGCTGACTCGTGAGTTTATATTGTAACAGTCAGAATCAGGTCTGTCTCGCTAACACACTGCAGAATTCAAACCCCAGACACGAAACTGAACATTCTAGGAGGGGTTGCCTTCTAGATATACTAAGTTCGAATCTAAAGTCTAAATTTCACAACGCCATCTATGTGATAATGCATCTGATGCCACTACTCTTATAACCTTTGACCGGTGCCTGGTGGTCAGGGAGAAACAAAAGACTCTATACTAAAAGATGTTTGGGTGGCTAATTAACGTCTATGGATTTACAAAAGAAATGCAGAAAATATATATATAGACTGAGACAGTGATAGGAATCAAATAAAATAAGAGATCAAATTTAGTTTAAATGATTTCACAAAATTTATTTATATAAAATATATATATAATGCCACTGTCTGCTTATATGAGACAGGGACACGTATTAAATAATTGTTGGCATTATATTCCAATAAATGACAAAAAGGTTTTAAAACAAAGTGATATATTCTATTCCTCGGGTTAATAGCATTACGATAATGTGCTTGATGAGATAGGAACATGTGCAAGGTGCTTTGAGCAATTATACAAATTTAAGAAAATATTTGAAAATTAAGTGTTCTAAAATATTTATTGATTTCGAGAATAGCACGGACTAAAGCTTACTAAGCAACAAAGTGGGAATGTGATCAAAGCATTTATTTGATAATAATATTAAGAGAGTTGCATTGGGAGGTCAGTATTGCTGATAATGAATTTATTAAAGTTGGAGGGTGTGACACGTTTAAGTCACGGATGCTTTGTAAAATAAATATAAAATAAAACAATATTGAATATGCGGAATGATTACGGAGGACATATCGCCGCTAACCCATAGGAAAGTATTTTATGAACAGCCGAAACTTAGCGACTGGGTGACGATTGTGTTTAATTCCCAGGTGTGTCATTTGGGGACACACTCTGCCTGGAAACCGCAAAAAGGCGAAGAGAACGGCCTTAGCCATGTAAAGAATCCTTGGAAAAATAAAACAAAGCGGTCTCAACAACCAATTCATTTACCAGCAATGCAAGATGAGTGTATATAAAACATGCTGAACGGGTTTTACTTGGATTAAGAGAAATGCCCAATCAAATTCCCCGAAATTCATTTAAAAAGGTCCGCACATTCTCGACGTCAATGATGAACTTTGTAATTAAAGTAGAACACGGTAATTAAAATAGGAAAATGCATGCTTGCGGGTTTGAAAAGTAAGTATAGATTTATATACGCAATCATGCATTAAGGGACACATTTAATCATTGACCTCGCACATACTCTCATATTAGATTAAAATCAATAACATGTAGATTTTAAACTATGTGGTTATATTATATATTAAAGAAAAGAATCGCCCTTGGAAATTACTTAGAAATTTAAAATATGCCTTCATAGCGGCGTCTTATTTTCAACAAAGGGAATAATTTACTTGGTCAAAGATGATTCTGACACATTATCATAATAAAATAACAGAAAGCTTAATAAATAGAAAATATTAACCCAAGGATAGAGAACAAAAATGTTGATTATATTTAAAAGAAATACATAATAAAGTTATGTGAAGTATCAGAAAACAATTTAGAATAGCTATAGCATGTTAGTTATCACAAGAGCTCTTGGGTTAATTTAGGGTTACCTCTGGAGAAGCATTTTGGGTAGATGTTCAGCAGGTTTTATAATTTGACGCAAAATCTGGAAATGTTCATATTTTTGGCAGCAGCAGAAGTTCCGGGGTTCCTTATGTGATAGCTTCCGATGGTCTGGAGTAGCGGCCGGCTATCCCGAGGGGACATAGCCATCTTGACGCCTCTCCTCTGTCATGTCAAGGTTAGCAAATTATTAGAATAGAACTCAGACTGATTTCTCTTAGAAACATTAGAAAAACTGGAGAACAAAAGAAAACCCTTCTTTTTATAGTAGACTTATCAGCTGTAATTAAATCATCCGAATGTCTAAAGGAATTCAACATTAATTAATTTCTTTTGTTAATTTCCCTGTCGACATTCAAATTACAAACTAGATTTAATTAAAAATTACTTTTATTAATTAAAGAAAACCTTAAGTGGACATCTGCTGTTTTTAGATAAAACTTATATAATATTAACTAATAAAACTATTGTCCCTCATTTACTTTAAAGAAATATTTGGAATGACTTTTATTAAATTAAACAAAAATTATTTTACTTTTAACTTGCAATATTTGAATCTATTTACTAAACGAATATTTACTAAATGAATTTTATTTTAAATCAAAATATATTACGACGGTAATATATTTGTAAATAGATTCAAACAAAATAACTTTAACAATTTATAATTTTGATATGTTTTAAAATGCATATCATAGTGTGTGCACAATTACGACTTATATAACCTACTTTTTAATAAATCAAAATTATGTGAACATATACATAATCTATAATCTTTTATTTATTTGGGAATGACTTATATATATATAATATGAGCATTGTACTCGTGGTTTAAAATTAGGCAGGATTTTCGGTATATAAGCATATTGCAGACACACTACGATAGATTGGGATTCAAACTAAGGTATGAAGGTAGGAAATAGGTAAGAAAAGGTGAAACGAAGATCTGCAAAGCAGACCTTACTGTTTCAATATAGAGTGAATAAAATCAAGGAATGAGATTACAAGCATAACTACTCTGAATCAAAAAGGAATCTTGCTTCAGATCCATGCATGTAAAGAACTCACCAACTCCAGACAGCTTTAAATGGCATACAAAACTATAACTGTTAAATTGAGACCATTTTCAAAATTAAAATGAATGAAAAATTATTTACTAAGCAAAAAACATTGTAGCCGAAAATTTTCTTTTGTTAGTAATAGCAGTAGAACAGGAATTGGTAAAAAAATTAAAATATTTAAACACAAGTATTTACAACAATATCAATACAAAATATATATTATAACTTAATATTTGTTTTAAAATTCAATTTAATTGTGAAATATTTTTTGTAAACTTTTTTTTTTTAAATAAAAGTAAAATTTATTTTCAATATAAGATTTTAAACAGCAAATGAAAAATGGATTCATTATTTTCATTTAGGGATAGTCTTTAATATTAAGAAATATGGCAGATATATTTACTGGATAATTTATGAATATATTACTAATTAATTTGTTTTTTGTAGTTGCAAATTTAGCATTAGATTTTATACATATGTATGTGGTGAGTGGCCTATTTTGAATTTCTATCTCGTTGACTCAAATTTCAAGTTCCACCATTTGACTGGATCATTTTTTAAATTTGCAGGCATTTAATTTCTTAACAGTTTAGCATTCTTTTTTGATATAATTTTTAGATTCTTTAAACATAATAAATTTGTTAAAATTTCAAACTTATGGCTTTTTAAAAATTTTTATCAGTTTTTGCATACTTACAAATTTGGCCTTAAAATGCTTTCTCGCAACTTTTGACAATTCTAGACTTAGTATCATTCCAACATTCAGTTCCATTTTGCAACTACTATATTAGTACATATTTTAATTTTTTTTACCTTGCAGTGATTGGCAGTGATGATTAACTAGCCCTTATTTCAAATGGAATTAATAAATTAAATATTACTATAACTTATCATTAACACATCATATATTCACATACATTTAATTTGATATTAAATTATTTTGTAATTTAATTTTTCATAGTGTTTGTTTAATGAACAAAGAAGCCATTATTTATTATTTATTCTTATTGAATATATTTATAATTGCAAATATCATTTATTATATCAACATTTTTTTATACTACTACCTTATAAATATTAGAGAGTTTTTATTTTATTTTTATAGATAAGTAAGTGCATAGTTTATTGCTTAGGATATTGTATGACTTTTGAGCATCCTAGTGATAGATTGAGCATTTAACCATTCATTTAGTTTGAATGATATATTATGCAGTAAAAATGGCCTATATGATTTGGTACAGTTGTAGATTGGCAAACTATGGAGTTGAAAATGTATGGATTGCATGCTGCTGCTGCTTTCATTACTCAACCTTCTAATGAATTCTAATTGATAAAGCTATTTGATTAATTATTTTTGGTCAATAAGAATCAATCCTGAAACAGTCTGCTACTGTATTATTGTGCTAAGCAACATTAAGCTTTATTATTGTTGTTTTATAGACCACTAAGTATAAACATTTAACACATATAATATATATTGCGTGGGATTCACTGGATGTTTTTTTTTTTTTAAAAAAAATTGATATTGAATCCACATTAACTTCTATCTTTAAAACTATTTGGATTAATTTTCCTTCCCAAAGGCAGGAAGAGGTAATTAGACAATAAAGAAATAAATGCAGATAGTCATTCCTTTTGCTTTTAGCAATTTACTTTAGCATTTTACCATGATAAACTTTAATGAGCACTTAACATCATTAGGATGTATAAACAAACCCTTAAAATTATTAAATCCAGCTCAATACTGATTCAGAAACTTAATTTTTTAAAACTATATAAAAATCATTAACTGTTTGGTATGTCTGTAAATACCAAGAAAACTATTTTGATAAATTCTAGAGAATTCTTTTTTCTTTTTCTTTTAAATTTTTAGATGTATATATACACAGTCAATCATTTCGGTATTTAAAATGCTTTATAAAAATTGGAGGAATAAACAAAGAAAAGTTCACTACATAATGTTTGATTAGTGAAGAAAGTACTGAAAGACTGTTATGAAATTTTTATTGATCAATTTTTTTATTGCCTTTTTTTTTTTTTGAAATAAAACAATTTATTATTAATGAATACTTTTAAATTTTTTTTACATTTGTCATCATCATCATTATTAATTATTAGTCAAACAGTGGATTAAGCATATCAATTTGTCACCTTTCTTTGATGCTGTCTACCTTTTGTTTTAATTTTTCAAAAACTTATAATTATTTTCTAATAAATAGTTGTTTTTTTTTCTCATTTTCTTTTTGTCCTTCAAACATAATCTTCATAATCCACTATCTTTAATATATGTTGTCTTTTTCTTTCACTTTATACTTTAATTAATTGATAATCTCTTTTTATTTACATCAACTTATTATGTCCATTTCTTTTTCAGATCTTCATCACTAAAACTTCAATTTTTTTTACATATTTTTCTTCAATATATCAAACCAAAACAGAACAAACAAAATTTTCCTTAATTCATTGCAATTTTATTGATTATCTTATGTAAATTACTCATATTAAAAGCCCTTTTAACTGTTACAATTCTTACTCTAAAGTCATTTACTAATTAGATAAATAATTATTTAAATATTATACTTAAAAGCAATAATCTGAACTATTATTTCCCAACTGTCATTTTTAATTTTTTACAGCTTCACTCTCACACTTATTCAGATGTGGTTTCATTTTAAATTTTTGGCAGATTTTATCATTTTTATTTAATATTTTTGTTAAATTTATTTTTGTTATTTGTAAGTAGTGTCATAGCATATGTGAGAACTAATATAATCAACTTTCCTAATTTATCCTGCTACAATAATACTCAGTAACAATATTATCTAAATAAATAATAGTAAATTTACAATTTTTTCATGTAATATTCCTTTCTCTATATATTTGTTTAATAAAATGATTATTGAATCTTAGTTTCTATTTCTGTTCATCTATCCAGTAAAGTGACTACTGTATCTTAGAGTTTTCGAGGATCCTTGCTTAGGTGACTACATAGGTAAGTGACTGGATAAATGTATTAGATTTAAAGATCTAGATGCATGCTCTCAGATCCAAGGCTTCTTAGTGATGATAGCCATAAGCTAGAAACTAATCTGGGTAAATTGGATGAATAGGCACTAGATCAGTGGTGCATAACCTGTGGGTTACAACCCCTCAAGATATCACAGAAAAATTGGTGGGGGTTGTGAAAATTTTGAAAAATTTTCATGATGGATATTATGCAATTTTTTCAAAGATCATATATCAAATCATATGTATTGAAATATAAAGATATATATTTGTATATGGAAAAATGACTTACTGTTACTATCTTTTCCCAAAGACTTTAGCATGTGTTTGAAGTGTTTGTATTCAGTCATTTATAGTTAAAATCTGCAAAGCGCATGTGCAACAGCTTAATGCTGTTTAGCTATTACAGTTTATAAAACTTCGCGCTATATAAAATAATTGATTTATCCTTATATGCTTATAATAGGGTGATATCAACATATGGGTAGTATAAAATTTCAGTACAAGTATGAAGCTCTCAAATGGATCATGTAAAATTTCAGTCTGAGTATGGGATTCACATGTGTAAAAAGGTTGTGCTCCAGTACACTAGATAGTGATTTAAATGCACAGATCTAGCATCTATTGATTGCCATAGCTTGTGCAAAGATAAAAAATGTTAGTCATATGATATTATGATTTAATATCAATCCTAGTCAAAGGATATTATTGGCTATGATTATAAGTTATGTTGATCTATATATAATTTTTTTTATAATTATCCAATTTTTTAATCTATATCTTTTTTTTTTCTTCAAAGTATTCAATAAAATAAAAATAATATATAAAACTTTTCCTCTTTTTGTATATATCAACTATAATTTTCATTACTGTTTCTCAATTGCCTCAACTTTTTCTGCATTCAAATTGCTTTTCAGTAGTAAAACTGATGTAACCTGTTTTTAAAATATATACATTAAATGCACTTAGTGATTTTAACTGCTTGCACATATGACATGATTAGTTTATTGCTTCAGATCTATATATTGGAAAAAAAAATTATAGCTTTCTCTTTTTTTTGTTTAATTATAAATTGCATTAATTAAATTCATCAATTCATTCTCACATTTCTCTCAATGACTCAATTGGAATTTAATCTCCTACCTCCCTCTATATTTACATAACAAATAAAAAATTAAAGTGCATCATAAAATGTTTATAACATTTGATATAATAACACACTTTATGGACCAAAACATGAAATAAGGACTCTTAATGTTTGTAATCAGATATTTCTTGAAAAGTAAAATTAGAATTAAAACAGATTCTTAGAACCAATCATTCTATCAGAAAGTACATCTTCACTAGTAATCAGATTTTTGGATATAAGAAAGCATCTATTGTTTAATTCAAGATATGAATATGTTATTAATCATACACCTATTAAGTGCATCATATTAAAACAGCAACTATGAAAGCAAATATGGCTAAATAAGACAGGAATTATAATATTACTTTTTAATAAGCTATAACAATAAATCATATAATTAAAATATTTATTTACAAATGAAATTATTCTTGCTGTCTAAATATTCTATATTTATTTGTGCAATTGAATTTAATACTTTTGAGATTAAAAGATTGTGCATTGAATTAAACAAGATATTTTCATTTGCATAAGAAGTTTAGTTGCTATTGAAGTGTGGTTAATGTAAATTAAGCTTAATCCAGCTAAAGATATGTTTTTTGAAGCAGCATGATTGTTTTGATGAATTTTTATTGAAGCTATACATTTCAAGAGTTAATTGTTTTTAAACATTTACAGCTTATATATATAATGTTATGAAACCATTCTTAAATCCTTATCTAAATACATATTGTTCTTAGGTGTGACACCTATTCATTATGTTAAAGATCATTTTAATTCATAAAAAAATTCATTTTTGTAGAAGCTTTTGTTTATTTATACTTAATTTTGATAAATTAATTACAAATGTAGGAATATTTTAAATACAATAGTACAGTTTTTATTTTTACATTTTCTAAGCAATTTTTTCCCTTCTATTTTAGCTGAATCTATAGCCTTTTTCAGAGATCCATAAATATCACTTTATCAACTTATAATGCGATGTAATATATATTTTAAAATATTTACGTATTTACAATAGAAGCTGTAGATGATGTTTAACATTGTATAATGCAATGTAATATGATAAAGTATTCACAGATTTCTGTAATGAACAGTTCAGCTGAAAAACAAAATTGCTTAAAGAGGTTTATAAAAGAGAGAGTGGAGGATGAGAAAGAGATTGTGCCATGCTATTTAATTGAGTATTAAAGGGATAGTGAAGATATTGAATATCTTAAACAATGAAATTAATGCATTCCAAAAATATTCTGTTCTAATTAAAACAATAAAGTATTGAATCAGTGGTTTATAGAATATTATATTTCATTTTGTAGATTTTAATCAGATCCTAAATATAGTTAAAAATGAATCAAAAAAAAAAAATATATTAATTATTTGAAATTGAATTCTTTTTATAATAAATATGTATTATTGTTAGAGTATTTAAGAAAAAAATATTTAATCAATATAATATCATTTGTTCTTGTTTTTTCTTCTTAATATCAAATGTTATTTTGCCTATTTTTCAAAGCTTAGAGAAAATTAATTTCATATTGATAGTATAGATGTTGGTACTCCCACCAGTTCTGTCCATGACCTACATTTTGAATTTCAGCTAAGTGAATTTTACAAATCTGTTCAGGTAATTAGTAGATTTAAGGGGGGGGGGGGTTACATGTACTCATAATATAGCCAATTCAGCAAGCTATTCTGTATTAATCACTAAATAGATATTTTGTCATTATTTTATAAAAGATAAGGGTTTCAAGTTAATATTACAGCATTTTAAAAATTAAAAAATATAATTGTAATATGATGTAGCATTCACCATTGATACCTACAAGCATTGAGCCTATGGTTTATTCATACTATTACATTTGGAACTACTTAGAAATTCTATCTTATTCATTTGCTAATCCTTTTATTCTCACTATTTTTATGCCATCTAATGTAATCTTCAATAATCAGTAACTAGTAACACTTAATAAATCTATACCCAGTGTTGTTCTAGCTTATGTCTTACTATCTGGCATTTATAGATTACTAAACCTAACACTATATGGAATAAAAGTAATGAGAATAGAAGAATTTTTTAATGAATATCAATACATAAGCTAAAATCAAGTGCCATCTTGTTGGTCATCTGATGTCCATCTTATTCATGTTATTGAAAATCAATTTGTAATTTTTACTTCATTATTATTCCTTATTCACTTATTTTGTTTCTTTTCTAAAATAAATAGATTATTTTTAAAATGAGATTTTATTACAATATGTTTTTCTCCAAGTAAAATACCTAATATTTCTTATATTATATTTGATAAAAAAAATCAGTCATAGATAAACAGTAATTTACATTTTGTGTATATGAACATATGTATGCATACATTGTCTAAAATAACAGACTTCTTTATGAATTACTGTTTTAAACCTCAATTATTAAAATAAGTTAATGCCTAATAATTTTCACAATCCTTGTTTATTTTTGAACTTCATTAGGAGCTTCTGTATAATGTGGAATTGGTAATTCTATTTTTCAAAAAATCTTGATGAAAAGAAGGCAAATTTTGTGGATGAAAATAACTTCTAGGATTTTTACTAAATGCCAAATTTTGAGATAAACATCAATAATTTGTGATAATTAGTGTTTAACTCTAATAATATTTTTGAAAATAACTAATGTAACACCCATATGTAAATGTGAATGTCTGAGGATGTGTGTATATAAATGTATATGCATAATTTGATGATGACCTAATGTGTGAAGTCTACTATTATGTTATATTTGTAAAATAATAAAACTAATAATATGCATATTAATCTTTGTTTAAATGCAGCAAAGCTAGTTCAAAATGAGAAATAAATATAGCAAGAGAGAGGAATAAGTAAATTGTTTAAATGGTACTATAATACATAATCAATCTTAATAAAGAGAGTTGTTTAAACTGTTAAATAATTAACATTATGTCACAATATTATAGTGATAGTTTCACTTACTTACAATAATTATAGTCTTATTTATATAGCAATTATATATTTATTACATGAATTAGTATTTGTAAATTCATATTATATTAATTACAACAAATATATATAATTGTGATAAATGTGGAAAATATAGTCCTGTATAGTTTGTTGCATTGGTATAATGGAACACTTCAGAAACTCAAGATCATGGGTCGCTTCTCAGCTCTGTCACTTCCACTGCTAGAACTTCTTACAAATTCTGAGTAGTTAACAATTTGATTACTTATTTAAAGACTTTCTTCTATTGAGAATATTTAGGTATTATGCTAAAAAAAATGAATTATCAAAACAATGCAATTGCTTTTTTGAGAAATTATAAACTTTCCAAAATAACATTATATAAAACTACATGATATTCTATACTCACATTTACTCCTGTATGAAATAGCTTAATTGTAGAATCACAGACACAAAAGGAGGTTTCTAAATAGATTTCCTGTTGAGAAAGATAAAAATAAAATTTCACTTTGATCAATTGAATTGAATAATTGAGCTTAGCCTACTTATTGGGTGATCCAATGTTAAATGATTTCCTTAACAATAGATAAAATAGTTTTGTTTTTTTTAAAGAAATTTTAAAGGAAGAAAATACTATTTATGATTGCTAATTTTTTACAATTTAATATACTTATAATGGAAAATATTTTTGAAATACATATGTGCATAAATGCCTACTTGTGCATGTTTAAAAAGGTAGAGTATTTTACTTCATCATAAAAAATTGTAGAATATATTGCATTGAAATAAAAACAACTACAAAAGAGTAAATAAATCCAACATCATTTTTCATATTACTTTAGGAATGCTGTGTATCATTTCTTCCAAGCCTTTGGATGAATTCTGAAAATTGTGGATAGTAATATATATATGCAATATAGATATTTTTAACATATAAAATACCTATGATAAAATTTAATTTAAAAATTGTATATATTAAGATATTGTATACATTAAGATATCTTTTAAAGTCATTAAGCTTGTGTTCAGATTTGTAGAGCTCCCTATCTAGGTGCATAGTCTTAAAGTTATAGCCTTAATATATATATTACTTAGGTGTAATGAGTATGTGCTTAACGAATTATTAATTATAACTTTAAAAAATAGAATAATGCTGATATGAAAAGGACATTGAAGAAATAAATTGAGAGGAAGAGTAACTTTTTTTAAATCTAGATAAATGAAAATGTGTTCACTCACTCGATGATGAAATGCAGATGGTGCAATGCCTATGTGGAATGGTTTAAGTTCATATAGATTTTTGTTTACTAGGACATTCTATCCACTAAAGTCTTTGTTTAGACTTAGCACTTTATTGGTGACACAAATCATTATGTTTTAACATTAATGTTTATTGGAACATTTGTTCTGCTAAATTCTTCATATAGACTCAAATGTTTTTTGTGATAAAATGTTTTACTGTTTATTAAAATATTCTTTTTTATTCATATCTTCTACCTACAAATTTAATGCATTTCTAGTCCTCACTATATAATTGTCATATATTGTGGATGTAACTTCAGCACTTTCAAAAGCACAGGTAATATTTAGCACTTGCTCCCAGCATACAAGTTTTTTTCTTGAAAACTATTTTTATTTTATTACCTAAGTGAAGCATTTCTTGTTTTTCTTTAGCTTATCAAAGCAACCATCATTATTAATTTTGCACTTTGGGGTTAAATGTTTTTGATTTATAGTAGAAAATGGGTTCATTGCTTTTGTTGAATTTTCAACATTATGTCTGAATGACTGTAAGAGTCTAATTGCAGGCAGCAAGATAAGAAAATGACTGCCATCATTCACACATGAAATTTATTAATTTCTCATTTGTTGTTTTTATTCAATAGTCGTTCAAACTGCTAACCAATGAATCTTATCATTTTTAGATAATGGACATAGCTGTCCATCTGTATATGTATTTTTGTTTAAAAAATCATTATATACTTATAGTAAGGTCTAGTATAATAAATTAATTGGTTTCAGAGACTCAATCATTATACTATCTATTTGTTGCAGCTTACATTGAAACACTTATATTTAAGGATACTTCTTTCTTGTTTTTTCTTTGCCTTGTAATTAAAATTTATATAAATAAACTCAGAAAGTATAACAAAGATGTTTAGTGCTTTACTTAAAATTTAAATATCTTATGTACATGATTCCTGTGTTAGCCAATAGCATTTATAATATTTGTTATTTCAGCCAGTACCATTTGTCAATTCAGTGATTTTATGTTTAACTCTTACATTTTCATCATTGCAACTAAAACTTCAAGTTATTTCTTTTTTAGTATCAACATTAATCATCTTTCAAATTCTGCTTTTGTGGATTATGGACAAAACTAATGCAGTATACACATCTCTAAGAAAGTAGTTTTTTTTCTTTACAATACATGCAATGTTTTTTTTTTTTCTATCACTAGAGATTTCTTGTTTTCATTGATACTATAATTTTGCTTCAAAATTATTATTATTATTGATATCAAGATTAATCAGTTTATTAATTTTTTATGGCTCATTGGAGAAAATGCAGTACACCTGGGTCTCGTTTTATGCGGATTATTTTAATGCGATTTTGAAGTTATGGGATTCATATTTCTTCTTAATATCTTTCATATTTCACTATATTTATTAGATATCAAGAAATTTAAATTATTAATAACTTATTTTGACTTGAAATACTTTTTTTTTTTTTTCAAAAATATAATGTTATATTAGCAGCTAACGTGAATATGGCCTGAAGCTGTATTTAGAACTTAGCTTCTATGTAAATAACCTATTTATACTAATGAGTAAATAATAATAATAATAGATTTATACTTACATATAAAAATATCACAATAAATATTCAAAAAATTTAAACTTTTAAAACATATTTTGTTATATATAACAGAAATAAATAATTTTTTAGATTTTTAAAATAAAAAACAAAGATTTTATAAACTGAAAATAATCTTTCTAATGATAATGTATAATCTTTTTGTTTTGATTGCAATCTCATTTTTTTAATATAGAAACCAAAAACTATTAACACAGCACAAGACTGAAAATGGCGCTAGTTGTACATCACATCACAAATAAAAATAAAGTGGTTAACAGGTTTCTCTGGGCATAATTGCTGAGAGATTCTTGACTTCGTTTAAGGAGAAGCCACAATACATCACATTGAATCTGATTTCTTGCCAGTTTACAAATGAACGCTAGTGGTAATGATTAAAATATGTATGAAAAATGTAAAATTAAATACTGTAGTAATAAAAAAAGTAAAAAAAGTTTGTCTTATATTAATTTTTTTCAAATATTTGAAATTTTTTATTAGTCATACTTTATTTGCTTATTTTTTAAATGCGAATTTTAAAGTAATTTTTCCTTGTTGCTTTGCTTTTATGCGAATTCTGAAACTTACAACACCTATCCCCCATTTTTCCAGATAAGTTAAGTCTATTTTTGTGCGATTTTTTTAATTTGGGTTTTCTGTGGAACCTATCTACCGCATAAAATGAGACCCAGGTGTATATGCATTTAGAAAAAAAATATGCAGAATGTTTTCACCATTAATCTTTCACCTGATCAGCTCGTTTTTAAACAAGGAAACTTGACATCTCTGTAAATCGCTTAGTTTTTGTACTACGTTTACGGTTTTGACGTCATTTTTAGAAGAAAAGTTCTATAAGATGCTGCCATCTATTGAATTATTTTACAAGTAAAAAATCAATAAAATGACCATTTATGTCAAACAAAACAAAAGCACCGCCTTCTCACATCTTTTCTTGAATCTTATTGGCTGTTGAAATTTTGTAAACAAAAGAAAATGGAAAAGCACCGCCTTCTCACCATCTTTTCTTGAATCTTATTGGCTGTTAAAATTTTTATATGGCTGCCAAAAAGTAAAGAGTTACGAACGGTTTTTGTTTTATTTTGAAAATGATAAACGAATGTTTTAGAGCATTTTAAAGTATTTTTTGATGAAATACAAATGAAATACAAATTATTTTCATATAATATGCTAAAAATAAATATTATTTTATAAAAATAGTTAAGATTTTAGCAAGAATTATTTATTTATTGCAAAGTGGGAAGTAGAAATCATAACGTGGAATTGATCATTGATGTTTCTTTTCATTTCAGCCGTAATCAAAAATTTTTTAAATTATAAATCAAAATTTATTTTTGAACAAACTTATGTTCACTTTCATAATCTGACAAATTAGTAATATACTTTTTACAAACGAAACTAAAGTGAATATATTTAATAAACGGTCAATATCTTTTGAAAAATTGATACATCAGTTTGTGAATTGGCCAATTGAAAGCTTTGAGTTTTACCTCCTGCGGCGAATGATATAATCACCGCTTGAAGATTGTAAAAAGTAAATTAAATGAATAACTAAGTTTTATATGGCATAGATGTCTGATATTATATTGTTCATTATATATTTTACATATGTTGTATAATTGATATATTTTTTTCTCTATAAGTTTTCATTGTAATAGACCACACTACATATATATATATGTGTGCATATATTAATTAAGACTAGGAGTTCATATGTTTTTTTCTCAGCTGAACTTGACTCGATTTTTAATCAATGAGTTGTAACTTACATGCACTCCAACATTGCTTTTTATGAAATCTGCAATTCAATTGATTTTCAGAAAATAGTTTTAATTTTTCTTATATAGTATTTTGTTTTGTAATAATATTTCTTATCGGTTTTTTTCCATGCAAGAAAAATTAAAAATGCTTTGTATAAAATTTTAATGTTTGCCTCCCCCCCCCCTAATTTTAATAACAGTTATATGAATCTGATGTTCATACCATAGAAATTCTATGTCCAAGAATAAAAAAAGATGCTTTTTATATACATATCTTTTAAATTTTTTTTTGTTAATTTATTACCAAATAAATAAATTTATTTGAATACTACATTCATTTTTGTGTTTGTAATAAGCAGAAGAAAACATGTAATATTCAGGGTGCATTCTGTTTTTATATCCATGGTTGAAAAAAATAATAAACTGGAAAAAAATTAGAAATTAATAAAAAAAAATTTTGTTTTTTAAATTTTTTTGATCACATGTATGTGTGTGTGTGTGTGGGTTATAATCATTTTCAGCATGTAATTACATATTACATATTGACATAAGTTTATGTTAATTATTATTTGCAACCTTTGTTATCTGAATTATGATGTGAAAACAAATGTTACAGATGCAAGGTAATTGCTGTATATATGTTTGCATATATTTCTACATTTCAGAACTATAGATCTTAAAGCTTGTGAAATATCAATTTAAGTGAAGTTAAGAGGAAGAAATGCAGCAGCATTGAATAAATAATGAAATATTTCATTGCTTAGGAAATTTATAAGACATTTGTCCAGCAAAAGTGACTGATCTGGGGTACAAGTCATGAACTTCTAGCTCCATAATCTCACTCTATCATTGTATTATCTTATATAGATTTATATGATTGTTTCAATTGGTTTAAGCATCTTATCTTGCATTTATTATTTGTGGTTTTTTTTTTTTCAGAATAAATTGATTCTCTAAGTTTTATACTTACATTGTTAATGAATTTACATTTCTGACTGTATTTTAGTATAATTATTTGTTTTAATTTATTGAGGATTCATAGTATTAACAAAATAGATTTATAGAAGGGAGGACATATGCATCTTTACCAAATCAAAGTGCTTGTTAACAATGTGTGTATTGTTTTCTGATCTGGATATATAGATATTGCATTATTTGTGTTCTTCCATTTATAAAATACATTGACTTTATTTTATATATATATGTTAAAACAAAGATTTTCATGGGTTAAATATATAAAATACATATTTTGCGGGTTCATCTGTGTTAAAAACTTTTAATATTAATATACTGACATTTCGACTTGGTCACACAAGTCATCCACAGAGTTATAAAAGGTAGAAAGACGGTTGTAGAGGCGATACAATCACTGATTTGAATAAAACGTTAAAATTCCACCAATAGCAAAAATGTTAAATTTAGGAATGTTTTTTAAAAAAATCTTTCCAAATAGGAGGAAGTTTGCATGTATCATCTCGCTTATTGATACAATCTGGCCTTTTAAGTATCTCAATGGCTTCTCTAATTTTGCACTGGTAGAGATTATCAAAATTAGAGAAGCCATTAAGATACTTAAAAGGCCAGATTGTATCAATAAGCGAGATGATACATGCAAACTTCCTCCTATTTGGAAGGATTTTTTTAAAAAACATTCCTAAATTTAACATTTTTGCTATTGGTGGAATTTTAACGTTTTATTCAAATCAGTGATTGTATCGCCTCTACAACCGTCTTTCTACCTTTTATAACTCTGTGGATGACTTGTGTGACCAAGTCGAAACGTCAGTATATTAATATTAAAAGTTTTTAACATGGATGAACCCGCAAAATATGTATTTTATATATATAAAGTTAAAACAACTGTTAAATATCCCATTATAGGATAAATACTATTTTAAAATCCTCACCCAGGAATACTTAAGAAAACATTGCTCACCATATTAGGAAATTGCTAGATGGTAGGAGTTTTAGCAGTTTTTCATTTTATTTTTATCTTGTAATCAAAATCTGAAAGAAAAATTGCAACTGTTTGGAATCTGGAAAAAAAATTCAGTTTTATTCAGAGTAGTTTTATATCTAGATTATAGAGCATCAGTAAATAAGAAACTCTTCAGGTATGAGTATTAATGTAGCCTACAAGTTCAAAAAGATTTATTGCACAACCCACTGATTGTTGTCAGTTGATGTAGTAAAAATGAAACTAAGTCAGTATTGGTCTAAGCTTTCTGACTTTTTTTGCATTTATTTTAATATTAGAAATGATTATATTATCTCACACAACCCATCAATCACATAATGTAATGTACAGACTCACCGCAACTTAATTCTCATATTAAAACATTATCCGTGTAAGATTATCTCATTATACTTTTATTTCTAGAACAATTTCTTATCAGATAAATTAGACTTGTAATGTATATATAACTAAGTACTAAATACTTATAACTTAAAGTATATGAAATTCAAACAGAAATAAACCATCCTCTCTTAAAAGCTATAGTTAAATAATACTTATACTTATAAGATAAAAAAAAAAAAAAAATAGAATGAATCCACCTATTCTTTAAATTTTCAATCTTTATAAGCTTTCATTGTTTACATTACTGGAAATAAAGAATGGAAATTATATATTAGTTCAATTTAAATAATGGCTTAAAGTATTACAATTGAGTAAAGAGAGAAACAGTCAGTCTCATTTTTAACAACCTCTATAACATTAACTCAATATTTTGTAAATATAAATAACTAATATGCATAGTTTAATATGATATATGTGAAATAAATGTTATTACAAATGAGATTGTTTCAACCTTCAATTTGCACAATTGTAATTTCAAAATGCTTTATACTGCATTTAAATTGGTTAATATATAATTTGCATCTTTATTTTTAGCCATGTCTGCAAATAAGATCTCAGAAAGATTGAAAGTTAAAGCATAGATGGATTTCTGTATTCTTTATCATTTACTGATGTTTGAGTATTATTTATCCATGACTTTCTGAAGAAATTGACATTTCTATTCATGTAGTTGCAAAAATATCCATTTGAATATGAATGAAATTTTAATTTTGTATAATTATATGCTTTTTTTAAAAAAAATTAAATAAATTCAGCTAATATATTTATTTCAAAGTAAAAAGAAAGGAACAAAAAATAATTTTAATTCTATCATAAAACAAATATACAAGATGAAAAATTGTCATAATTAAGTCAAAGAAATATATTTACTAATTTCTAATCATAATTCAATACTTTTTTTTAAATGATTGTCCATAACGCTGCTTGCTTTCAATTTTGCAATGTATATAGATCAAAAAAATAAAGAATTTAATTGTAAAATAGTTGTAATTAAGATATATTTCACTAAAGATAAAATCTGAACAAAATATATTTAATTCTAAATTATATTAAATATTTTTTTTCCCAATAAGTTTAGGTGTAGTATTAAGAAAAGAATCTCAATTTTTAGTTCTGAAAAATTATTTTCTTGGTCAGAAATATTCCAGGAAATTGCCTATTAGATTTTATTGATTGTATGTATTCCTAGGGTAATACATTTTTTAAAGGAACAAACAGCAATTCATATAGCTTACTATATTCCTGTGTGAAATTATTAATCCATTTGAGCTAATTTGAAGTATATGTCATTCTAGAGGTCACAAATATTCATTGTAGATTGTTGTATGTAATTTATATGCATATACATCATTCTTGTTTAAATTGGAGAACATTTTTCTGGAACATTGTAAATCTTTTCTCGCTTCCTCATAATCAAAGCACACCATTCTTGCAGTTGCTGGTAAAAACTGTGACTTTGTAAAGTGTAGATATATGGATTAAGTGCATTTTGAATGTAAATGAATGCAATAGCAAATCCATAGATGCTAGGACTAATTGTATGTGGCCCATGCAAAATCTTTATAATTGTGATTACAACGTGTGGAATGTAAGAGCAGACCAGAATAGTCGATAAAATCAGTGTTGTTTTGAGGCTGGTTTCTTCTGCTTCGTAGAACATATAGAGAAGAGTTTGTGAATCTGTCCAACTGCTAGAAAGAGAGCTATCCTGGTACAATCCTTGTTTGCCTACATTGCTTTTTACTGGGTAAGGGTGGATTTTGATCTTATTTTGGGCAAGTTTGCGAAATGCAAGGAAATATAAAATAACATTGAAAAGAATAAACACAGTAATGCTTGGAAGAAGAATGAAATTATTAGCTTGATGTTCAAGATAATATAATTTTTCTGAGTTCATACAGTACCAATACATGGCACTGTTATGAACCACTACTTCATAAATTGTAAATAATATTCCTGAACTCCACGTTATAAATAATATGGATACCAGAGATGTCAGTGACCATAAAAATGACCATTGTTTTATAATGGTCAAAACCCGTATTGCAGTTATAATGCAAACTGTCAGAACATTGATGTGCTCTCCCAGTGTTAGTGTTAATTCTTGGAGAGTGCAGATTGTAGAATCCACTTGAGAACTGTTCATCACCCAGCAGAGGAGTAGGGGGGCTGATATTCCACATGCTATACAGTTAGCTACTGCTAAACTGACATGTAATACATTTTGTCGAAAACATAATCTTTCATTTGACCAAATTGCTGCAATAACAATAACATTTCCAGGAAGCCCAAAAATAATTATTAAGATGAGTAATAATGAAGTAATGCCATCAACAACAGTTACAGAGGTTGAAGTTTCTTGAGAAAAGTAGAGAGTCATTGTCTAGTCATACAATATTCTAAGGAATGAAAATTCATTAAATCAGATGACCATTAAATCTGAAAAAGAAAAAAAAATTATTATTATCACTAATTATTTATTTATTCATAAATACATTTAAAAATATTTACTTTAGTATCTAAGTTAGTATACAATTTATATATGTGAAGGTTTGCATGTATGTATGCAATCTGTAAAACATGTTTGCTGCTTTTAAAGTATATAATGAGAAACCTAATAAAACTATTAAAATTATATATCATTAAACAATTTAGTGGTCATTTGCTTTCGATTGAAGAATTTGAACATCACATATACTCATATTATCTTCAGTCCTATGAAGTTTGGTGCATTAGAATAATGGCAAACGCTAGTTGTGTCACTTTGGCTCTTGAATTTTTCATGAATTCCTGAGCAATAAAGCCTTTTATTTATTATGATTATGCATTGGTAATCTATTTCAGAGCAAAGGATATTTAATATTCCTCCACTAATTGTCTTTAATGGACTTTCAATGGCTAGTGAAGATAAATCCATATGTTAAATTGTATAATATATAAAATGATTGTTGAAAATGGAATATTAATATGTGAAGAATGTTAAAATAAATAATTATATTTTGGTTAACATGAGAGTCAATGGTATAAAGGTTTGTTTTTTTTTTAAAAAAAAAAAAAAAAAAGCTTGGTGAGTTTAGTTGTTATATCTATTTTTGCTTTATTGCTAAATCTGAATGTAAACTTAATGAGAATGGAAACACTTAACAGATACTGAGCTTTGTTAAATAGGAATAAAAATCAATGGCACATCAAAAAATTAAATATTTAGGCATAGATATTTTTTTTTAAAAAAAAAAAAAGGGGGAGGGGTGCGATTGAAGAATTTTTAAAGACAGGTAAACTCATCAAATAAGAATCCTTTCATAGTAGCACATCCAATATATGTATATGAATAAGTCAGTAAATAGTAAATTCTAATCCATAGCTTTATCAATTATCTAAATAATAATAATAATTTCTGGTATTCACTAAGTCACTTTGTTTTCTAAAACTTTACTATTTTAAATTTTTATTTCTGCAATTGTTTTTATTTTCTCATTAAATGTAGTCGTTCATTGTTTTTTTTTTTTTAAAATATATTAGAAAACATTAATTCAATGTTTGACCATAGCGAAAGATAATTATTTATATTGGTTTACATTTTTAAAGGTCAGAGAGATTCACATTGTGGATTGTTAGTAAATAATTTTTCTATTTAGATATAAAATAATGAGAGTAATCATGTTTTTTTTATTTTTAGAAGAGTATTTATTACAAAAAATATGAAAATAGTTATTGGTTGGGAAATTGGACATTTCAGAACCAGAAGTGACTGATTTAGTTTGGATTCAAGAAGTTTTAGATCTCTATTCTGTTACTCTTCTTCTGTTCTAAGACATACAGTGAATTTTTGATTTACATTTAACAAGTTTATTCACCTATAATTTTGACATGATATATTGTAGATAAATACATTAATGCTTATCAATAATTATTTATTAAACTAGAGATTTTCCCTAGTCCAGTTATAAATTTTAAACCTTGGTTAAAGATTAATATATCTATTTTTTAATTAAACACACACATATGGAGTAATCTAACTTGTGTAATATTTTATATAGATGTACTTAATATTCTCCACTCCACTACATATTCTTAAAACATATGAGTTAAGATATCTTAAAAGACAAATGACCTTAAATGTGTCTTTCATGCTGAACCAGCATTCCCATTTGGTCCATGCCACAACCTCTCACATATATCTGTAACATACATTAAGTATTTATAAATAGTTAACTGTTATTATGAGATTAAATAATATATTAGAAGAGATGAAAGGTGCCTTAATTTTTTTTTAATTTTGTGTATATATAATTTTAGATGATGAATTATGACAGCTGCTTCTATTCTATTATCTTTAAATATAACTGTATTAAAATAATAGTTGAAATATAATACCTATTAATAAAATAATATTGCTAATAACTTTTGGCTCATTCTCTTATTATAAATAAAATTTTAGAAAAAATAAAATAATAAATTTTATTTAACATCAGTTTAGAATTTACTCCAAACAAATGGAAAATAATTTTAATATTTGTTCCTAAAGTATATATATATGATCATTTTAAATCATTTTCGATTTACTGTAGGCTTAAAATCCTTTTGATTTCTAATGCATAACCCTATATATAGTTTCTCTTTTATACTTTACTTCAGACAGGCTTTTTATTCATGCATCTTGCATGTGGTTGCTTTCTAGATCTTTTAAAATCAGTTTGATTCCCTTTTCAATTTTGCATTTCTTACCATCTTTTTTTTAGTGATATCCTTCTCATGTTTATTTGATATATATCTCTTAATGATTTCAGTATTAGATACCTGTTTTTTCTCACATATTTTTGATTTAAATCTCTTTTTATTAATTCTATTATTCATCCAGGAATCTTAGTTTTTAAACTTTTCAAGTGTTTTTTTTTTTTTTTAGATTTAAATAGTGTTTACCATCATGCAAATCTTTGCAATTATATTATTTACATTCTATGTTTTTAAAAAATTACTTGTTCAAAATTTAAACAAATATATAAATATAGGTAATGAATAATTATTACTTTTAATGTGTACTATTTATATATTTATAATCATTTCTGTAAATTAAACACCAATTTTTATATTAGTTATCATCATCATTTATAATAACTTTACGTATAAGTTCCTAAAACCCAACTATGTTCTGCATATATTATATGCTAGTCCTTTAGACTGTTTATTTGGTATTTGAAATGCTACATTTTTAAAGACTTCAGCACTTAGTAGTTTTTCATTGCTTTCTGTAATCAGTTATATCTTTGCAATAACAATATCTTGCTATTATATGTTTAGAATTATATGGAGCATCTATTTTTTTGAATGCTTCTATGTTCATCAGTAGGGAGTTACATGTATCACTTCCACATAATAAATTGAATAAAATACAATAAATTGATCTAATGTACAACTAATTTAGTTGTGATACCTAGCTATTTCATTGTGATGATACTTTTATCTTTTAACTTGTTAAATTCAACAGCAGCATATTGGAATCTATGTTCCACTTATCTGGTTCCCCCTTTCCATACCCATATTGTCGCTTTTTTTTTACTTTTTGAAAAATTAACTTTAAGTTAGGTTATTATATGACCCCCTTTTTCTGTTAACAGTAGCATTTTTTTTTTTCAAACACTAGGGCCACTTAGTGCAATCTAGATATAAGAAGGTAGTCATGTGATGTTTTAAAGGTTTAATACCTATCCTAGCCAAAGGATATTTGTGTCAATAGTTATTAAAAAAACAGATAATAAAACATATCGATACTGAACTGAATTCATATCTATATGACTATACAAACAAATTAGTTTGGATTGAAAACATTATATATTTGGGCTCATAGCTTTATAGTTAACTAAAAATATAAAACATGGGAGCTGGAGGCATGCAATAGATCCAAAGACCCAGATGCATTGCTCTCAGAGCCAAGGTTCATTATTGATGAAAGTCATAAGCTAGTCTGTGAATATTGGATGAGTAGGAACTAGATAGGGATCAAAATGCATGGCTTCCTTACATCTATTAATTACTAGAGTTGTGACAGGGTAGCACTATTGTTGGAAGAAAGTTGCTACTGTTATACATTGGGTTGTTTGATTTGAGAAAAAATATCATGTTAATTGAAATAAGTCTTTTTGTTTGAGTGACTTTTGTCTTTTATATTGGTTTAAATGGATAATTTTGATTAAAGAACGATCTTACTAAAATTATTTTAAGACAAACACTGTATAATTAAATGTAAATAACTTTTAGTTTTTAAAAAAGTATGTTGTCAAAAAAAAAATCCTTATTTAATTAAAATATCAGCATAAATCTGTAATACAGACCAGAGACTGACATGCAATTAATAAACAAAATATTGATTTACTTTTTTTCAGTAACAGGAACTTAATTTAGTCTTGGATTTAATGTGTAGACTGTAGAGGATTAGAAACTAAATAGCAAATTTTAATTCATTATATAATTGGAGTAAAAAAAAGTTTACTTTTTTTTATTTATAAGTTTTTAGTTCTTGAATTGTTTCTGATAGATAAAATATTTTAAAAGAATTCTAAGAAACTTGTACCATGTGTTTTATCAGTTATGTCATCTCATAATTTATTATTTGCTCCTATTTAAATATCTTCAAAAGTAAATATCACCTATGGAAAATCTCTTTTTAATGATGAATTTAATAACTTAGCAATATTAAGTGATATTTTAAAAGACAGCCATTTCCATTCACTCAGAGTTGATCATGTAATTATGTGATTATTTATATTTACAATTGTGAGATGATACCATTTATTTCTTTATTGTTCTTGAATTATTGATAATATTTCTTTTATAAATGTTATTAAAATATGATTAATTTAATAATAAATAATGTAATGATTAGATAAAATAATAATAATTCTTATTAAATAAACATTTTAATTTTCTGTAGTTTGAACTGAAGACAGAAATACCTATTGTCTATTATAACAAAGTTTGTAATAATCTTTGATAGATGCAGCATATTGTAAAGCAATTGAATTTGTTTGAAATGTAACTTTCAAGTGGTAGGTAATAATACTTGATGTATATATTTTGCCCCTGTAATCATATTAACAAAAACTTTTTATTTTCATGTCATTGCCAATACAAACATTTCTGCTTATTTAGTGAGTAGTTCATCTTTGCAAAACAGGCAAAGCTCTCTATACGTATTGCCACTCAGTACAAGCCAGAGTAATCAATGGATGCCAGAAGGTTTGTGCATAAAATCCCCATCTAATGCCTACTCATTCAATATCCCCAATCTAGTTTCTGGCTTGTGGCCTTCGTCAGTGAGGAGCCTTGGATCTGAGAGCACTGCACATAGATCTTAGGACTTAATGCAAACCTCCAAGGCTCCTCACTGATGAAGGCCACAAGCCAGAAACTAGCCTGGGGATATTGTATGAGTAGGCACTTGATGGAGATTTTATGCACAAGCCTTCTTGCATCCATTGATTACTCTGGCTTGCACTGAGTGGCAATGCATATAGAGAGTTTTGCCTGTTTTAATAACAGTTAAGAGCAAGCATAAGAAATGGTGATCATGTGATAGTTCATTTGTAACTTGAATATTTGATTTTCTGTAGAGATTGTTTTTTATAAGAATGATTTTTCATAAGGCCATATAGGACTCAGAATACTGGTGTTTTATTAATTAAATTATTAACTTTAGTCAATTTTGAAAGAACAAAAGTATTCTATATGTGATTGCAATATATAAATCCTCCATCATTACTTTCCAATCTGGCAACTTCTCTTTATGCAGCCAACATCATGGGGTCTTATGAATTCATTATATCTTAAAATATCTGCAAAATAATCTGAATTCATCTTTAATTTTTTTTAAAAATCAACCATGGAAAAATTATCAAATCATTTTCCCTTTCAGTTACATTTAAATTTGTTTCTAATAAATTGCATGCATCCATTAAATTAAATTCACTACAGGATCTTTTCAGCAAAAAGATAAAATAATGAAGTATTTGTTTGAAAATAAAAATTTGTTTAAATAGTAAATTGATATAACTTCTTTGACTGGTTTTTGCATCCAGTAGAAATCCTATGGATGACACACAATATTGTACACTTATATTTGACTTGAAGAAAATATAGTATGCTGAAGTTTCTTAATTAATGGTTACTGATGTAAGCTGTTTGTAAAGTATAGTAAATATTTTCAAAAAGTGAATCATATAAAAAAAATTTAGAATAATGTTTGGTACAGTCTTTGTTGTAAACTATTCACTGGAAATTAATGAACTTTCTTGAATGAAAGACAAAGAAAAAATATCTTACTCTCAGATTATTCAGCTCAGTACTGACTTTTAAAGCAAATTAAATTCAAAGAAAAATGAGAATTACAGTAGTCTCTTTCTAAGATTGTTTAAAATTGTTCAATGCAAATTCCATCTAATTTACATTTTACATCTTTGCTATTAACAACAACAAAACAAAAATATCAATTTCCTATAAAATTTTAATACAAACTTGAATTATATGTATGATGGATGGTTGTGATTTAAAATGTGAAAGGTATTGATTTAAAAAAAAAAACCAAAAGTTCAAAATATATAGCTACTATAAAATATCTGTTCATTCTTCCAGAAGATCTTAAAACTGGATAGAAACCAGTCCCTTTCTTGTTTGAGAGTGGTGTTATGAAAGATATTGAGCCTCTAGTTTACCAGAAAAGCAAAGGTTACTTGCTAAACTAATGGATGGCTGTAATATTGATGAAATTGAGATGAGAGGGGCACTGATAAAAAGCAAAAAGCTTGAAATATACATATATTTTATATAAGGATTTCATGTCATGAGACTATCATGCTCATGATTTGGAGTTTAAATTTTGACTGATAAAACTTTGTAGTTTTTTGTTTTTTTTTAAATTGAAATAAAACTTCCAAGATTTTTTTTTCAGATATCATAACCAATCTAATGAATGGTTATTAAATGGATATTTAACTAATCTTAGCTAGAGAATAAAGGAATGATGAAAAACTCTTCAACTTCTCACCGTTAGTAACTGATAAGCCTGATAAATAATTCCATCATTTTGATTGTTACTCTCTGGGGGGGGGGGGGTGTATTGGAGTAGCTTTTGCTCTGTAGTGGATTATTTAAAGATTTTTTTTTTTCTATATATATTGTCGCGTTGCAGTGCTTTTTTTAATATATATAAAGAATAATTTTTAGATTTTATTTTGAAATACTTTTTTTTTTTTTACTCTTATTTTTTAAAACAAATTTTATATAATAAATAGGCTTTATTGGCAAGCTTTTGTTAATATCTTAGACACTGCTGTTTCATGGCTTTTAAACTTTTCAGATAGTTAGGTCAGCTCCAGGTGAGTTAAGAAAATTATGTGCTGAGGCAAGAATTGAAATTGCATTTTATTGTGAAAGCTAGGAAGCAATTGTGTCTCATTTATTATTTAAAAAAAAAAAAATTGAATTGCAAAGGGATGATGAAAAAAGAGGAAGAGAAAGAGAATATTATTTCACATTTGATAGGATTTAAACATGCCACAAATAGCGACTTATTATTATTATTTTTGTAGATAAAAGATCTTTTGATAATTGATAAGAAAAATAACTTTCATTCAAAATTGTTTTATTCGTTATAAAAAATAGTTTTAACTATAATTAATATATATATGCATATTTATATATTCATGCGCGTATGTAACGATATATGTAACGAACATTTACACCTCAAAACATATTGTAACATAGGGAAATATGATTAGAAAAAATGGTCGTATTTTACATAACAGCATAATGATACAAAAAAGTTATTAAACATTTTATTAAGTATAGATATTCTAAATTCAGTTCTCCATTAATGTCATGTGAAAAAATTCTAACCGAAACACCAATTATATTTTCTGATCATCATCACTTTACAACCATCTTTATAAAGGTTGGACTAAAGTCTTTCTTCATTAAATTGCATTTTTTACTATCAGGATATACATTATGTCTAGAGCACTACTTTCTTTTATGGAAGACCATATATATGATGAAATACTATTCTCATATTATAATATCCTAATTTTATAACATACCAACTTATTTCCCAATATGGAGCTGAAGCAGATCTAGAAACACACAAGCTTTAAAATCAAGAGTACAATGGAAATGAAACAAAATAAATAGTTATGACACAGACATTAAATTTGGTTTCAAGAAACATTAAAACAGTTTGATTAATTAAAAATTACTCATAGTTATATATTTGCACACTCAGATATAATAAATTATAAGGCTAAATTGTGTTAGAATATTTGCTTATGTTTTTCAACAAAAGAGAACAAAAAAAAAATAATTGTCTGTAATGTCTAGCCTTGGTTAATCAATTTATCCTGCTATATGTTACTGAACATTTCTATTTATTTTCAACAAATCAATATGTATTATAATATATGTACTTGATGATAAGAATAAAATGAATTATAATAAAAAAAAAATGAATTACGCATATATATTTATATAACTATTACAGAAGATTTTATAAATTTAAATTATTTTTCTAAAAGTATATAATTTATTTTCAGCTTAGTATAGTTTTTTAATATCAAAATTTGAGTCTTTGTCTACTTCACTTTAACAAGCTAGGCAACTATTGAACAACAGAAATAAACTTCTGCTAGGTCATCAGAATAGGGCTGGGCTTTACATCATCATCATCCTTAGTTACTAATAACTGAAACATATCATGGCATGCACGAATAGTCCTCTAAGTGCAGTTAATGCATACTATTGAAAGGCACAGAGGCTAAACTCTATATAGTAGCACCACTCAGTGCAAGTCATAGTAATCAATAGATGCAAGAAGTTTTGTGGCTTTAGGGATTTTATGCACAAACCTTTTTGCATTGATTGATTACTCTGGCTTGTACTGAGTGGCACTATTGTATGGAGAGTTTAGTCTCTTTGTAAACAGCTTGTGTAAGCATAAAGAATCATGATCATGTGATGTTTAGTGGTTTCATACTATTGAAAAGCTTTTTCATAGAAAATTTTTCCACTAAAGTTGAATAAAATTGGAGTAAAAACTATCTCTATAACTTCTTTATACAGTAGTTATTACTGAGCTGTATATTATTTCTCTTCTCCACCATTGGCTTTGCACATAACTACAGTGAAAGTGGTTGAATACGAATTGATCTGCCAGTGCTCCGGATGAAATTCTGAATCAATTTTCCGTTTTAGTTTTTTTTTTATAGTCTTTCCTGATCCTGACACAAACTTTTTGTTTTTTTTAACCAACAAACCCAGCTTTTGCTTTTCAAGGGTTTTTTTCTTTAATGTTAATGACTAATTACTAGTTATTTTTATCTTTTCTTCAAGTCCTTTTAAAAACAAATTATGAGATATTCCTTTAATCATAAAATCTTAATTAAGTATCCATTTCCTTTTTACTTAACATATATAAACTGAATTTTTTATGTCTTTTTCCAATTTTTTTTTTGTTATCTATGGTTTGATCTTTATTTTTTCTATTCACAAGTTAAAAAAATAAAATTTGCACCAGTACAGAATCCCCTAAGATCTAAATTACAAATATTAAACATAAGATTTGTATATACAATTGATATTTATTATTTTACAATTTTTTTACCTATATAGACATTTTATTTATTTTGAAATCAACTTATTTGACTTAAAATTTATTAAATGATATAACCATGTGTAATCATCATCAACTTTTGGTCTGACTCTAAGTCCTCAAGTATTTTAATTAGAGATATTTATTTTTTTAACTATGTAGTGATAAAATTTTTAATTATTTTAAACTCTACTGAGTTCTTTGTGTCTTTAAAGGAATCTATGACTAGATGTATTCAAGTAATTAATTATGGTAAGCTAATTAAATATTTGTTTAATAATGGATTTTTCATAGATTTCCACGTTTTACTATTTGTTTTTATTTTATTTCATTTCTCTTTTTTGTATAGTGCCATTTTCTCTAACATATTAATTCTTCTTCTATATACACTAATTCATAGCCTGGCTTCTAATTCAGATGGAAAATAATTATATGTGTGTGTGTGTGTGTGTGTGTGTGTGTGTAAATGAGGATTTACAAACAAGTTTAGAACATTTTCTTAAATAGCTTGCCTATAGCTTAAACTAGATAGTCACCTACTTATTGATCGGTTAATGGGTGTTTAGCTATTTTTCCGCTAGATGGCATAACAATGAAACGGTTATGAGTAAAGGGCAGGTAACAAGATGGATGAGAAAGATAATGCGGTAGGCAGATTTGGATAAAGAATTTATATCAGTATATTTGTACAAAAGATGGGATGATTGTGTTAAGAGGATTGTTGAGTGTTATAGTAGTAAGTAATGGGATAAAAGAATTGATTTATTAATAAAGAATAGGGAATTAGAGAGATGGCGAAATAGTATGGAGAGTAAAAAGAGTTTAAATATATATATAGAAATAAACAGACTATTAGGTGTGAGTTAATATATGATAATAGTAAGGAAAGTAGTTTATTGTTTAAGGCTCGAATGGGATCTTTAGCTACAAGAGAATATACATGTAAATGGAAAAATATGGGTAATTTATTTTGTAAATTATGTAAGGAAGGAATAGAAAATATTAGGCATGCTTGAAAACAGAAAGGGTACATATAATGAATTTATGGAAGAATAAATATGAAAAAGTGATTATATAGAAAGTGAATTATTGGTTTTTATGCTGGGTTTGGGAAAAGATAAGAGGGATTTAGATATAAAGGTTATAGAGTTGACAAAGTTTATGTTGTGGAAATGGGATAGAGCAGATTATGGGAAAATTTAGAGTGGGGAATGGAAAATAAAGTGGCTAACAGGTTTATCTGGGCATAATTGCTGAGATATTCTTGACTTCGTTTAAGGAGAAGCCACAATACATCACATCACCATTTTTTTTTTTGACATTTTTATTTGAAAAAATATTCAAAAACCTTTGCTGACAAAAATATTTTTTAACACAACTTTAAATCCATTTCTTATTCATGTATATTTTTATTAATTATTTTGATATCTTTTTTTTAATTCTATATTTATTATATATTCTTTAAATCTGATATTATTTTTATTTTAAAAAGACAAAATTTTCAAATTGGTTAGCCATAACTATGTTTCTGATAATGTGTCTTGAGTTTATTTATTATTTCAAAATTATTCTCAAATTATTGTAGTCTATTTATATGTCAGGTCTAATGATTTTGTTTTTTTTAAAAATCATAAATAATACATTCATTATATCAGATATCACATAACATAATGTCAAGTTTGAACCAACATTTATTTATTTGAAGCTAATTCAGAAAAATATTTTATATCATTGATTTTTATTGGATAAAAACCTTAAATTTTTTACATAGATAATAGGTTGTTTTTTTTTTTTGTGATATATAAAGGAAAGAATCAACTTTATTGCAATTAGAATGATAAAACTAAACTGAGATTTTGGTTTTTGCTATCCTCAGATAGGAATTGATCCAAATATCTTTTGCTCTTGAGTCACTGAGATAAGAACTTACCAATTCCTTTAAGTTCATGAATATTTTTTCTTCTCTCATATTTGTTGCAATAGTTTGCAGCATATTGCTAAATATTTCTCTATCTGAAAGAGTATGCCCAGTTCTATTCCTTATCTTAAATTTTTCAATAAATTTCCTTTGTTGTTGTTGTTGTTGTTGTTTTTATCAATTTTTTAATTTTTTTCCAAATATTTTTTTTAAAACTTTCCGTTGCTTTTTCCTGATTTATAAGCAATTCCAATTTCTATTTGATACAATATTTTCCAAATGATGGGATTAGAGAATCTTTTTTTCAGTTTCTCATAAGCTCAAACTACCCTTATTCAGAAAATGCTATTTTATTTAAATCTTAATAATAATGATATTATTTAAAAAATATGAATAATAATGATAGTATATAGTTTTAATATTTGCGTTGTAATAGATTACAAATATTTAAAAAAATTGGTCAACTATTACTAATAAAATTTAATTAAAATATTCAAATATCGAACTAATAACTAAGGAACAGGAATTCTGAAGCACAAACCTATTATTAACAAAGGACACATTAATGTGTTGAAATTGGGAGAGATGAATTCAATGACATTGAATTCAGTCTTTATTAATTTTAGTTGTAGATAATGTTTCACATCAAAGTGCCAGCTTTTGTTATTTATATAAAGTCCACAGGTTAGGAAAGTCCAACATTTTACAAGTATAAATTGAAGCAAAATAGAAGATATTTTTAAAAAATTTCTGAAAAGGCTCAATATTCATTACTAATGTTTAATATTACTTTTTTTTCTTTTTATTTTATTTGTAATAAATTAGCAGAACGTTTTTAAACGTCTGCAACTGAAAAGATTTTATTATTTTCTTTGTAAGAATTAGTCTGTTTTTTTTTAATATATATATAGAGCTGAGCATGCTTTTGGTGTGCTATGATTCTGGTGTACGACACCAAAGGCACTCTCAACTTTGTACAAGAAAAAAACAGACTAATTCTTATAAAGATAATGAAACCTTTTCCGTTGTGAACATTTAAAAATGTTTTGTTAATTTATTACTAATATTTAGTATAAATGACTCAATATATTTTCATTTTTGTAATTCAATGTTACACTACTTTTATTATCTAAAACAAGACTATCTAATCTTAAGTAATCCAAGGGAGACATTAAAAAAAAAATTAGCTGAAGGTCACACTAATTGTTCATTAATCACATGCACATTTGCCATTAACATGTGGAGCATATATGCTAGGTCATGAGACAGCTCTGATACTTGTTATATTTGAAAAATATCTAAGCATACAGTAATATAAAAACACCAGACCAAAATATCAACATCAAGCATTAGTGATGGAATTAAAATATCGAATAATCATTCAATTTAAATTGTTTTATTTTTTCACTCAAAAAAATCAAAACCTCTACATGGGCTGCTCAAACCTTCATTGCAGCCATGTTTTGGATAACTTGTCTAGAATTATTTGTTAAATGCCATTAGAAAAATTCAAACTTTACCATTCAGCTGTTAACAATAGCACACATGATAGTATATAACAATGTTTGTATGATGTTATTCTCCTCTCTTCTTCTGGTATTGGCCTGGCCAGTGACAGTTCTAGCATTAAAATTGAATCTGGAATCTTTTGATTTATAAATGTTGAATTTAAAATGACACTAACCAATTGCATTATTCTGTCAAAGCATTACATTTAAGTCAGTATTTATGTATCTAAAAATCACAGGTTTGATTCCCATGCTAGTACTGTCACTGATTATTCAAAAACAGTTGAAGAAATGAGAATATTACTATTCAAAACATTATATATTAAGCAATACACTATTATTAATTGTTAAATTGTATTTGAGAAGTTTAAATATAATTTAAATTTTTCTAAAGATATATAACAATTAAATTTAGATGATGGAAATAATACAACATACAGTTACTTACACAAATAAAATGATATCAGAAACTTTCAGACTTCTCATTCCATTAATTTTTGAGGAAGTCACCCTGAAGCCAATTCTAATAATTACTCTTCTCATTGTACCCGATTCATTAATATTGCTTCAAAATTGATAACATAATCCTTTTAAATGTGGTTTTATTTTCTCCTTATTTGTAATAATAGAAATACTTGATTGTAAATTAGAGAAAAAAATCTAGTTTAACAATAATAATAATAAATTTTGGCTGAACGTTTTCGAGGAACCATGCCTCATATTCATAGAAGGCTATGAATATGAGGCATGGTTCCTCGAAAACGTTCAGCCAAAATTTATTATTATTATTGTTAAACTAGATTTTTTTCTCTAATTTACAATCAAGTATTTCTATAATCCTTTTAGTATGCCTGAAGATTTTTGAAAATTTTTCCATACTTGTTATTGCCATCATCTTTTATTTATCTATTTATTTATTAGTAATTTAAAAAAGATGGAAAAGCTCTATTTCATCTTAACAACCTCAGTTTTGCATTTATGCCACTCATTTTTTATGACTCATCAGTTATAGTGAATGGCTTATCATATAAGAATAAACTGAAGATATTTAAAATTTGTTTAGTTATTTGATAGAGCTGTTTTATCAAGAAAAATTTCTATTTGCTGTTCTTAGGATCTTTCCACAATGATTTCATTGTAAAAAAAAAAGTAAAAAAAAAAAAATGTACATGATTATCAGCTGATAAAAAAGCCAAGTATTTAAAGCACAAACAATCACCAAAAATTATATTAATAGCTTCATCAAAAAAAAAAAAAAAATGTCTGCATGCATTTTATGGCAATGATTGTTTCTGTACACCCAGATATATAAAAGTCTTTTTACAACCAAGTGAATGCTTTTTCCAATATGCTGGTTTTAATCGAATTACTTTTATGCAGTTATCTCTTTATAACTTTAGAGATGTCTCAATTACTTGGATACTTTTGATGTCTCATTTACTTGGATATTTTTGTATATTTTGGATTATGGGAGGAAAAAAAAGTGTTGGTATATTGCTGTTTTTTTAATGGTTAAGAAATAATAGAAAAATTAGGAATATAGTAGCAGAAATTGAGAATTTTTTTTTTTTTTAAAAAAAAAAAGGATATAGAAATAAATTATCAAGATTTTTAAAAATGTGTAATCAGAGTCGTGGTCATTTTTATTGACTCCTTAAGCAAGACAAATGTTTAATGTCCTTCTTTCTTCCCATTATCCAAGCAATGAAGAAAGATAAATCCCCTTAACATTTACAGTTAGTGGATTTATCACTCTCAATGCATAATAATGACCATAATTGATATGTGGCAGTAATATTTGTTTATATCACTTTTGTGATTCCTTAAATATTCGATCTAAAAATTTATCTTTTTTGTCAAACGTTGATGGTCAAGAGATCAGTGACAGCTGCTTTATAAGCAGTTGTCCCAGGTTATCAGGTTCGCTTCCCGGCTGATGCTATGACACATGAGAAAGAAAAAAATATCTTTTTTTATCCTGTTATTACTATCAGGATTATTTTTATAGCTGGCTTCAGCAATGGTTACCATATCTTCTAATTGTACTATATTTCATTACTAAGAATAGCTTATTATATGAAGCTTTCATTGTTTTCATATTTTCATTCCAGTCCCAATATATTCATTGCTTTTTGAAATTATATGATTATATATATATATATGCATAAGTGAAATAATTGTATATACACAGGTATGAGTTTATGCCCTGTGGGTTGGTTGCAGTAATAGAATGACAGCTGGTGTTCTCAAGAAATAAAACCAATTTATATTTTGGTATGAGTCTGTATTATTGTGGATCAGAGTTATTCTGCTTTACAAATTTTATAGTTGTTTTTTTTAATATTTACTTAAAGAAACATCACATTAATAACAAATTATAACATAAAATCAATGTTTTGTCCTCTATTAGAAATTATAATTAAATTAAAGAGAATATATCACTAATAAATTATCATTAATAATAATAAATAATACAGAAATAATTCATTCCCCATCTTTCTTTAAATTTTCACCCCTCTTCGTCAATCTTTCTTTGCTATTTTCATTTTGAAAGTAACATTTTCTAGATAAAATAACCTTGATTATATAATTTTTATAAATTTAAATGATTGGTTTTTTAAGTTTTGTCAAAATATTTTGTATATCTAATAACAAAAGTAAATAATCAATGTGCTAAGATTGAATACTTGAATTCAACAATTGCATTGACTAAAATAGAATCATTTGAATGTTCTGCTTGTATTAGTTAGGTTCACCATATCTACCAAAAACCAAATTGAAATGTTTATTTTCTATGTAATTGCATTATTAATGTGACAATATTTTCAGTTCAAATAATTTTTTATAAATTCTTGTAGGACACAAAAATACGTATTGGGACATAATTGCCTTTTTAAAAAAATGATTTATTTACTTTCTCACTTTTTTTTTTGCATTGCTTTTATTAAATTCAACATATATCGATAATAAACAACTTTATACATGCAGTTTATTTATTTAATTATTTTTATGCTTATAGTTTCAATTGTACAGCAGTCTTTTTCAGAACTTATAATTTTTTTGTTACAATTTTAAAAAAGAATTTTAAATTTGAAAGAAGACTTTTGTACAGTTGAAATAATAAATTTAAAAATAGTAAAAAAAAGTGTCTATATGTAATGTGGTTTATTATTTATATGACCTTAAAATACATGAAAATCTATGGGTATTGACAATTTAAAACAAAGTGTTTAACCATAAGTGAATTTTCATTAACCTATAATTTTTTATTTTCAATTACTTCAAGCTATATAGTTTTTTATTGTAATTTTTTTTTAATGTTTTTTTGTTATAGATTATTATAACATTCTATAAAGTTGAAAAATTTTGCATCAAGAAAATATAAATTTGAGATACAAACTTTCAGTAAATAGTATTTAAAAAATTAATTATTGAAGTTGTAAACAGTAGAATTTTTTTAAAATTAAACTCCAACATAATCACCATTATGTCTGATATTTTTCCAGCAGATTTTTTTATATTTTTGGAAGCATTTTGTCATCTACTGTAAAATTCTTACATAAATTGCATTTGTCATTTGTAATTTTAACTCTAAAAGTTCATTCAAGGAACAGTGTTTTTGAGAATTAGTTGTTCTTCAATGATCCCTAAAAACAAATAAATCATATGATATTAGATCAAATGACTGAGTTAGCCATCCGGAAGGTGTCAACTAATCCAAAAATAATGCCCAAACCAATAATTATATTTTCAGGTGTTCCTTATTGTAAATTTTTCAAAATTTCATAAGATCCACTAAAAAAACTTATTAATAAATTATATATATAGTTTAAAATTTCAAAAGCAAGGGTAATAATAATAAGTGCATGCCAATGAGTTTGTTAAGCAAGGAGTGAGTAAGAGTCATATTTTTATTTCAAAGGTGTACAGATCTCATTAAAGTGTTTGTAGTCTTGTAATTTTAAATGGAAAGGTTATGTTTTGCATATAAGTAATGTCATTCTTATTATTATTATCTTTTTTTATTAATAATGTAAGTTATTGTTTTAATTTAAAATTCTATTTTAAAAGTTATTTGATTTGATAAAACTGTTTATTATAAAGATTTAAAATTATATTTTCCATATGTATAATGTCTTTTATACTGCTAACTTTTCTCTTAACATTGTTAAGTTGTTGCTTAAATTTAAAAATCTCTTTTAAGTTATCTAATTAAATTTTTTAATTTTTTTATGCAATCTTATGAATTTTTTAAAATGGTTTTTAAATTAAATCAGAGCTACATTTGATGATTTTTTTTTTTTTGTTAAATATTTTTAATTTGCTTAAATTTAAAGAATAGAAAGACTGGCATTTTGTTTTTTCTTAGATTTGTCTATAATCAGACTGTGAAAATACAGCAGTTTGTAATTTTATATATAATTATTTTTAAAATAATACTTAAAATTTCTTATTTCAATATTCCAGATTCTATTACCAACATTTCTTTTTCTGTTAATTCCAATAAAAATTACAGCACACATTTCCCCCTCCCAAATCTTATTTATTCTCAGTCTATCTCAGTATATAAATATATATTTTTAATTTTTATTCACCACATTTCAGTCATATTATTGATCAATATAGTTACATATCATACATTACCATGAAATATGCTAAAACATAGGGAATAAAAAAATTATATATTGATGTAGATTGAGAATAAGGAAGATATGGAAAGAAATTGGTCTGTGTGTTTGTGTTATAATATTGTAATTAAAAATTAAATTGTCAGTTAAGATATTTTTCCAAATTTAACCCAAAAATGTTAGACATTGACTAGGGATTTTTAAGGTACACATAGCAAACATTGAAGAATACAATATATGAATCAAATTTATAGAGAAATTCTTAGTGTATAAATTGTAATCTGATTAAGTAATCCTAAGGTTAAAATCAGCTGTGAATTTGATTTCTTAGAAAAATGGCAAAAGCTTTTAAAAAGAAATCACTTTATTTCTGTTGCAATAATTAAATCACAATTTATTAATTATATGAAACACCAGCGCCCTTTCCCTTATAGTATTAAATTTTATTACCATATTTAAATGTTTATATTATTGAAAATCCAAATGCATTTTATTTACTTTGTATGCATACATTGACCGTTATTTTAAATCAGCTTTGAAAAAATAAATTATAATCTACAAGAGAAAAATGACAGTGGGAGATTAATTAATTTTGTTGATTTACAAATTACTTTGCTAACAGTAGGTATAGCAAAAGATATTTCCTCTATTGCTAGTATTGTAATTAGTTGAAACTATATTTTGTGCCTTAATTAATATAAATCTTTGGAATCATAAAATTGTATTATATTTGTTAATCTTTTTTTTTTCACTCCTGTCCTATGAAATTTATCAAAGTTATCATTGACATCACATGATCACTATCTCTTATACTAGCACATAATTGTTGTAAACAAAGGCAAAACTCTCCATACAGTAGTGCCACCTTGTGCCAACCAGAGTAATCAATGGATGCCAGAAGGCTTGTGCATAAAATCCCTATCTAGTGCCTACTCATCCAATATCCCCAGACTAGTTTCTGGCTTGTGGCCATCATCAATGAGGAGCCTTGGATCTGAGAACACTGCATCTAGATCTTAGGATCTAAGCTCCTCACTGATCATTGCCACAAGCCAGAAACTAGTCTGGGGATATTGGATGAGTAGGCACTAGATAGGGATTTTATGCACAAGCCTTCTGGCATCCATTGATTACTCTGGTTGGCACAGGGTGGCACTACTGTATGGAGAGTTTTGCCTTTGTTAAAGTTACCATTGAAAATTCCCAGACAATTTTTCTCATTACAGTACTGTAAAATCCAATTGATTTGTTCAATGTTTCTTTAAATGAAAATAAATACTTTCTGTAAGCAAACCTAATGTGTGTAATCTTTTTTCTCCCACTATTTGATTATGTCTTTTATGTTTTATTGAAATGTACTGAATTTTATTTTTTACCTGTTTTTATAGAAAGGTGTAATGATTTCTCATCTTTATTATCTTTTTATTATTTTATTTTACATTCTTTTACCAATTTTCTTTGCTCTTTTTTTAATGCAAAATGCATTCGTAAATTGTTCTTATATGGGATATTGAAAATTGTACTACTAGATAAATGAAAAGTGGTCAACATACTTCTGATGAAAAACTAAAGATCTTTCCCTAAAATCGTTTACTTATGTAATGCAACTTGCTTAATACCCATTTAGTATCCAGTTGCTAGTTTCACTAAGCTAAAAAGAAATATTCTCAAGATTGTGAGAAAAAGATTACCATTGAATGTACAGATTAAAAATCAAACAAAGCATGATATTTATGGCATATAAAAATTAGCAAAATAGAATTGACTGGGAAATTTTATATTGAAGCCATGAAAAACAGATAAAATAATATGGCTTTCATTGTTAGCAAAAAAAAAAATCTTGGAAGGATTTTCATTGGAAATAATCCTGTGTATGATTGATTGAAAAATTGAAGAGAAAATTAAAGTTTTTTTTTTTGTTAGGATTCTGGCAGTTTTTTTTTTAAAAAAAACCCTGCTATAAGTCTAATAATTAATGATGGATTTAAAATGAAAAAGAAAAAAATATCCTTGTGCAGTCATGGACATAGAAATAGAAGTAAAATAGCAGATTCATGAATACAAATGTGTAAATTCAATGATTTTTTATTAGCAGTACACTTTCAGAAGTCTGACAACACATATGGACATGACTTAATTTGAGAAATCTCATTACGTTCTACCTGCATTGGAAGTCCGCAGCTTTACTAGCAAAAACATGATTAAATATTAATAAAACATCACATCTTTTGCTTACATTCAATGTGTGGTTTACGGATTTATAATTCATTTATAAGGACTGCTATTCAGAAATTGATCTAATAATGTGGATTATAGTACTACTGTCTAATTGATGGCTTTCAGTCGTATTGTAATGTAGATTATCAGTTATTCTTGTATAAACTTTTAATGAAGCTAAAAAAAAAAAAAGAGTAAATATGATGTCAGAAAATGAAATAGTGTTGGGAAAAAAGAAGCCAAAATTGAATATATATAAAGATCTTTTAAGAAACTGGATAGGAAATTATATGAAGAAACAAAATTAGAAAGTAATTATTTAAAAATATCAAATAAAAATAAATTTATTATATTCTGTTTACTTTAAGGTTTTTTTTTTTTTTTTGTCTCATGTAAGAGTCAAAAAAGCCAGTCAACTTATTATCTTTTGGTAGAGACTTTCCTATTGAAGAGTAAGAATTTCCATGTTTTTTTTATTATTATTACAAACTTTGTAGATATGAATTGATTAGATTTTTCTTTTTTATCTGTAAACTTTTTAGCTATCTTTTAAGTAAGTGTGCATTTTGTTTAAGCCCAAGTGACAGTTCTTATTGTACATCCCAAATGATGATTTCTTGAAATGTTAAAGGAGAAATATATTTGCAAGCAAATGCTAATATTTTATAATAAGCAGCACTTGTGTGCACATTTATTGCAGAATACAATTTTCAGCTTAAGATATATTGAAATATATACTAGAAATTCTTTGGCTGAACTCATAATCAATACTAGATTTTATTTTTTGATCCTGAATGATTTTTGTTACTAATGAGTGAAAGACTTATAGTTTATTGAAGGTTTTAGATTATCAGAAAACAATTTACAGTTACTATCATTAGCTATTTTAATATAGGTTATGCACTGATTATATATATATATGTGTGTGGGAGATGATGTGGACCAACTGGTGATTGCTGGTTCAGCACAAAATATGTTCTATTGGAAATCGTTTATCTTTTTCACATGTATATGATGTATATCAGCTATATAAGATCAATTGGATATTGAAAGGAACTTGAAAGTCTGTGTTCAAATTTCCTCTAATTAAATCAAATAAATAAATTATAAAATCATTTTATTCAGGAGATCATGGACATTCAAGCACCAAAATGTTTCTGCTCTCAGCAGTTCTCTTCAATTGATCAAATAGATTTTTATTACTTTGTCCATCTAGGGACCTTTAATTCTTGAGTCTTGAAACTCTCATCACTGATATTTTTTTAAATTTTCAGGTTAAAAAAGTATCCTTAAAGTCAAGAAGTTTATCCATAAATAATTTGCATAATATTTATTTGTAGTGTTGTTACTTTAATTATTATTCAAATAATAACAGTAATAACAAATTTGACATAAATTTTCAGTTCTTGTTCTAAGCACTACCCATTCTTCTTGATACTTTATATATGTATATACACAAAAGTTGTACTTAAAACCTCCAGGAAAAAAAAAAAAATACTCATTTAGTAATTTGAGTGCAATATTTATTAGAAATCAATCACTTTATTTAATTGGTCATTGGAGATATGATTCATGTTAAGATTATGAATGTTTTTCTTTTTTTAAATCGAGATTTAAATTTATAACTATAAGTTATATTGTATATATACTGTACTGTAAAAGTATGAAACTTTGATTGCACAATTTTATACCTTAAATAGATAAAGGGATTGAAAAAGAAGGCAGTTGAATGTACTTTTATATTGTCTTTATAAATTCAGGCGCCAGTCATTAATCAATACTTTTAAAAGTCAATTCTTTCGGCTTTTTTTTTTTTTTAATTTGCATATCATCTTTACCGGCCTATTTTTAGAATTAATTCTGATACGTTATACTTGTTGTCACTGACTTAATTAAAAAGAGTTAATGTAATAAATCTAAATATATTTTGTTAATTTGCTATATTTCACGCATACAATCATGGCACATACAATCGCCTTCTGATTTATAATAAATACATGCATTTTTTTTAAAAAAAGTGTTTTACTGGCATGCTTAGAGTGCATTAATTTTAATTATTTATAAATTACGTATTTTAAATGCAAAAATTATAAAAAATAATTTTAAAACTAAGAAGGTAAAAAAAAAATATTTTTTAATGATATAGACGTTAATGTAGATAATAATTGATGTTTAAAAGATTTTACTAATGTTAATTTCTCGAAAAATTAAGATATAATTTCTTACCTTAATTTTATAAATATATCTTTAGTAGAATGATGCAATCATTAATATATGTATATTTTAGAGATGTTAAATATTTAAATACTGGGTCAGAATTTATCATAATGAGGTCATGGAGAGTTCTTCCTACCAGGCGTATCCATTGACCAGTGTGACTATAGACCTGACAGTAAGCTTCTTTGTATATTTTTCAGAGAATCTCATTTTGCACTTTCAGCATGCTGGCAAACATTTAAGAACTATTAGAAATGTTAGCCGCACCGCACAGTCTGTTTCAATTAGTTTAATATCCCTACCATTCTTGTCTATTTTTTGTCCATCTGCAGATGAGAATGAAGATGAACGATGCTAATCAAGGTGAATCTCATGCCTTTTTCTCTCAGCAATTATTTCTTATTAAAGGTCCTAGATATAATTTTAGTTAGTATATTTAATCCATGGTATGGAAAATATAGTTTTGTGAATTAAACGAGAAAAAAAAAAGTAATCTATTACTTGTAGATTTTTTCCCCTATAGACACAATTTTTGACATTATCTTTTGCTTCGGAGAGAGATTTAAAAAAAAATACACACACTATTACAAAAATAAAGTGTGAAACCTTTTTGTTTAATTGCAGCTTTTCCCAAGGTCTGTTACTTGTCCAGGAATGAAGTGTTATAATGTACTGTGGGATGACGAATTTATTTTGTTCTTTACTAGTCTCCCTTCTGGACGAGTTCATCTCAGCTCTGATGTTCGGGTGGAATCATTGGAAGTTTATTCTGCATACATCTGCTTGGAGGAAAAAAAATTTTAAACGTTTATGATTTACTGGAATTGTTTATGATTTATAATAGTTATTTATTTGCATAAAAAAATTTTTTCCCTCTCTTTGTTTGAGTATATATAAAAATAAAGTACATTTCTGATAAATTCTATTTAATATTGTAGATGTTTCTCCCCCCTCTGTCTTTTTTTTTACTTTTAAAGTAGTTCTTTTCTCTTTGAATGTTAATAATTTATTAAGTGTGTGGTTTAAAAAAAGTATTTCTTTCACTTAATAGTATTATTACCTTTTCTCCAAAATGATTAATTAAATAAGAATAAATGTTAGTTGATTATGTAAATATGTATTTTAACTTGCAATTATTTTAATTGTAGATATTTGTATTTTTATCTATTAATGTTACCATAGCATTAGATATAATAATAAAATTGGTTGTGTAGACTTTTTTGTATGTGTATGTGTGCAATTAAGTGATCTATTAGAGCAACGCTTATTGACTCTGTTAAGTCACTGTCTATATTTTAACAAAAGAGACACGCGATCATTATCTAGAAAAAAAATGTAATTTTCTTGTTTAATCTCAAGTAATGGCGATAAACGAATAGAAAATGTTTTTTTATTATATTAATTGGTTTTCATATTTAATAATATTCTTAAACTTCATCACATTTTATCTGCCATTCTGTTTTTTCTCAAATTCAAAGTTCTTTTTTTCAAAACTTTGTTTATTTTTCATTAGCATAATGTTTTCAAACACTCTTAAATTGGGTTGGGTTGCTAACAATTTTTTTTTTTTTTTATAGGTTCATTTTGAATTCATTCTTATTATGGTAGAAGTAATTCATGTGATTATAGTTGATAAAATACATTTACCACAAGTTTAGAATAAGTGAAATAATATTTCAAATATCTAATTTAAGCAAAACTTCAAATTTATACATTAATTATGTTAAAATAACTTGATTAACAGAGCTTGGATTATATTCAGTTACATATTTAACAATACTTGGGATTTAACTATCCTTTAACTTCCGAGTAATATTCATGTGTTTTAACTTAAAGGCTATTACCTCCCCCCCTCTACCATATATGGTCAGAGTATGATTAGAATAATTTTAAAATTTTCAATGAACTCTAGTTTCTAAAACCATTGGCGACAGATACATTACAATGATGCTTGATAACCAAATATCTGTGATGGGGAACCATTTCATATTAAAAGGCTACATTAAATTAGTTATAATCTAATAAAGTCATATTTAAGAAACTTCAATTATAAGCACTTCAATATGTACATTATTATGTAATAATAGAATAGGTAGTAACTAATCAAAAAAAAAAATGAAATATTTTAGATTTAAGGTGTTTTATTGCCTACTTTTTGAGAATTTATTTTTGTAATTTATTTTGATGTAACAAAAATGTAAATGGCACAAGGAAAAGTATATTTTAAAATTAACTAATTCTTACAATGACTTTGCTGTGGTTGCCTTTTTATAGAAAAGAATTTGAATATTTGATTACAGTGAAGAGATCTATTATTTCAATGGATCCACTATATGAGTAGCTATCATTTGTGACTTTAAATGTGTCTTGATTTAAATTATGCAGGAAAATCTAGATTCACAACAGTAAGTGGATGAAAATGAAGAAATCATTTTTTATATATGTTGTTGAAGGCATGAGTATTCTATTACATTTTTCCATATTACATATAAAAACAATGTTATTTGTTAGTAACTCAATTTCATCTTTATTTTGTAGGAATCAACATCTATATGAAATTGGAGTATTAATTTGAGTGATATTTATGATTTTCAAATCTACTGAATTGCTATTCTCCAATTAACAAATCTATAACAATTGCTTATTCTTCAAATGATTCACTTGAATCTTCTTCATTAATGATTTTTGCTGACAGGTGAAAATGTTCATTCACAATTTTCCTTTGAGGAAGAATGTTTGAAATTTTACCATTTGTCATAAGTAGAATTAATTTCACATAACATAAAAATACTCGTCATTTTTATTTGACATGATTTCACACAGAAATACCAGATTTCGATAGAAATATTTTTTCAGTATTGATATTATTGGGTATGTTTTTCATAAAACTTTATTATCTTTTCTTCTAAAGATAAAATTTTTGCTGATATCAGTCCTTGTGATAGTCAACAAACTTTAGAATTCACATTAAATTGAATGCCTATTGTAAAGAAGGGTCATTTAAAGTAGAGTGTCTAGATCTGATTTTTTTTTTACCCATGTAATAAATCCTTCACATTTTTCTGTGATGGAAGTCATAGAAGGCATGCCTTCTAAATTAAAAAAATTTAGTTCAACTTCTTCACAATATTTATTTTGAACATTGTTGAAGATATCTATTCCTTGGCTTCTACCTATAAGCATGTCCGAAGTCAGCAACAACTTCATAGCAAAGACAATTTTCTATTATCACCTGAATAAAGCATAAAGCAACTGATTCATTATGTGATATTCTATTAGATTGAAGGTTAATTCATGCTGCCAATCATTTATACTTTTGAAAGAAACTATTGTTTATATTATAACACTTTATGAGGAAGTTATCCTATAATTTTGGCAATTACAATTTTTACATGGCAAAATGGCTTCTAATTTCTTCCCCTAATATATACATTATTGTATAAGTCATTTTAGTGAAATTATTTCTGGATCTTATAACTTTTTATGTCTTTTCTTTCAATTTGAAATATTTTTGTTTGTTATAAATGATATAATGTTGATGAATATTGAATTTCTTCAATGTTGATATTGTAATTTTACAAATAAAAAATATGCAATCAAGAAAATACATAAATGTGGTCAGTTTGAGTAATTATTTTCAAATTTTAGTTCAATGAGAAAGCTCTTATTAACAGTTGATAATAGTTTTCCATACTGGGCACTTATGGATTCTTGTCAAATAGCTTCATTTTGTGGTAAAGACAATTAATATATATTCTAAATTGCATTTAAAACTAAATCATAATTATAGAAAATCTCAAAATCACCTAACTACCACCATCAATTGGGGATTATTTCATAGAATTCTTTTATTATCTGACTTTTAAAATATATTTATTTTGTGATTAAAATAGAAATTATAAAAGATGAACAAAAATATATTAATAAAAGGATTGTTTGTCAGAATTTGGTTTTATTCAAAAGGTCACACTTAATAACCTATAAAACCAGGTTTCCCATATCAAGTGAACTAAATATGCACACTAACCTGATTCATATATTTAAGATTCTTGTTTATGCCTGGGAAATGGATTCATGAGATTTTTATCATATATCTCAGGTTTATTTAGCAGTTAGTATAAAAAATTACGAAATATTTTTAGCAATCAAATTTTGTAAAGTTAAATCAGCATCAGCACAGTGTTATGGATGTGGGGACACTGGCCATTTAATTAGGGCCTGTCCAAAAAGATTATGCACAGAATGTGGGAAAAGCTATAATGGATTCCACAAATGTACAATAACATCGAGCAATCCTTCATTTATAAATCAATAATTAGAACTGGAATTACAAGAATCTCATTTAAAAGATAACAAAGTGAAAACAAATAAGCTACAGTATAAGGAAAATCAAGAAACCTTGCACAGTAGATTTGAAGATGGGACAAATGCAGGTCAAGTTAGAGATATGGCCAAAGAGATAAAGAAACAATCAGCACAGGTAGAACTGATCAACCTCGAATCAATACAATCTGAAGAGTCTGAAGGCACATTAGAAGAAATTAGTCAATTAAAAGAAGCCAACATGTTCAGTGATATGGAACTAAGTGAGAACGGTTCAACTCAAATGGGTAAAATAACACAAGGTGCAAGTTTTAAAAGGAAAAATCAGAATGGCTCTGGCTCGCAAACTGATGAGCATAGTGTTATGGCCTCAAACATTGATGTGTGTGGTGATCAAGAAAAGAAAACTGAGGGTCTCTCAAGGAGAAAGAGAAAAAGGAAAAGAAGATGGAAGAAGAAGCTGGCTCAACAGGAGTCAGGGGATGAGATGGAAACTGAATCAGAAGGTCAGATAGTCAATGACCCAGAGATAATGGAACATGACATTTTAGCTCATCCCATGATCTTCAAATGTATTGTTGAATCTAAAGGGGCATGCCTTTTTTGGAAGGGGCATGTATGTAGCGAGAGTGAAATAGGGCAGGTAATTTCAGAAGAGGCAGATAATCCAGAGGAAAAAATCGATAACATAGAAGAGCAATGGAGTGATGAGGCTCATAGTGACAGGTCCGAAAGCAGACAAGGTGAAGTAGCACAGGTTATCTCAAAAAAGTCTGATAATCTGGTAGAAGAACTTGATAATGTAGAAGAGCAATGGAGTCATGAGGCTTGTAGTGACAGTTCCAGAAGCGAGGAAGTAGATGGTTGTCCAAAGGAAATGCAGCAACAAATTAGTACTAGCCCTGTGTGTACTGATGCAATGGAAGAAATCACAGATGATGAAGAAATAAGCTCACAAGAGGAAAATTTTGAAGAAGATTCAGAACAGGAAAGCGATGGAAATTCAGAAACAGTTTAAAGCATGAATTCCATAGATGGGGTTTGTACAAAGATATGGCAACATGGATGAAGTTCTAAGGATCTGTGAATTAAAGGACTTGGCAATTCAAAGATTCTTATGAATCAATGGAGAAGAGTAGGGTTATTGACTGTGCTATGATCTCAAGATTTCTTTAAACAAATGTATTTACATCATGTAGTGGGTGATCAGTCACCTGCATTTTTTTTCCCTTAATAAAAAAAAAAAAGTTAAATCAGCAAACAAAAGTTGTTTCCAGAAAGAAAAAAATTAAATATTGAAAAATGAGCTGAAGTTTAAATAGAAATCATAATGTGTAGCCTCATTGGGAGAAATGGTATAATAAAATTTATGTGTATTTGTAAATACTACTAATAAAGTATATATTGGATGGTGTAAAAGCTATTCATGAAACAGACAAGTCTGAATATGTTACTAAGATAATTTACAATTTTCTCACAGTATCTATTTAAATGAATTTGTAAATAATATTCAGTTTTTGTTATATCAATGCCAATCTACAAAATAGATTGGCATTTATATTATGAAAATATGGATGTTACTTACTAACAAGTTTATTTTAATTTTTTTTTTTTTTAAGAATCTAGTGTGTGAATTATCTTTGTAAAGTAAGCAAACTTGTTTGCTCTTTGAAATAGATCATATTCTTAGCATTATCTATTTGTTAAACTATAAAAATTTATTACATGCATATTAAAAGCATTACAATATTACTGGATTGTATAATAAATTGTTTTTCTCTTCACTAGTGAAAATTGTAATTATAAATATGGTGTAATCGGTTTGCTTAGGCTTTCAAGATTTAATGTTGGAATCTCATACTCATAGCTTTGTGAATGAATACTGTTGTTATTTATTGTACACATATGCAAATGAGTTTGAATATTTAATTAGTCCATTGTTTAGAGAGAGCAAAGCATGCCTCTCTTCTATTAATGGCACTGGGATCATTTGTAAACATATATTTTTTAAATATATATTGTAACCATTTGACTACATTGCTATATTAAAAATAAACAGTAATAATGGGTCTTCAATTAATTAAATATTTTTAGTCCAAAAATGATAGTATGAGAATTCTCAAACATTAAATTTGTTAAATAATAATATTATTTTGATATGTGAAAATTTTAATGAGTTATAAATGATCGTAGAAGGGAGAGAACATTGTAAAATAATGTAAACAAGTTTTTTTTTTATCTGTTCAATAATTTAAACTGTAAAAATATACTAAGAGAAAATAATTTTAACTTTAAAAGAGTGCTTGCTATAAATTATAATAAATAACAACAATTATATACAACAGCTATATAAATATATTAATAATGATTACATATAAAAAGCCTTTTCAGCATATGATTTCCAGCCCTTTTCAAATGTTATTCGTTTAGTTTAAAGTTAACCAATTATTGTTGACAGAATATCATTTAGGGTTGTATAATGGAAGTAAAATAACAACAATAACAAAATAAAACACCAGTAAAATAGAATAAAACCTTCATTTAGAAATCCAATATAACATAATATACAGATTAAATAATATATATATAATGCAACTTTATATATACTATTTTATACAATATATATTTAATTGACCAATTGTTATTTAATTTATTGAAGTTTTATAAATAGTCATACAATTTTTTAAGTAATGCTTAATGTAATATGTTTCATACATTTGTATTTTTTTTTTTATCTTTAATATAATTTAACGGTTTAATATTTTTTGTAGTGTCTATTTTACATTCATATCCTAAGTAATGAATGTATAAAGCAGATTTATCATATTGCCTTTTAACTGTGTTGTTATGTTTTTGGCTCTCATCTATGATTGTTTCCTATAGGACTATAATAAATCATATTGCGAAGAAATTATATATAAAATTAACTGTGATATTTGCAAAATGACTTACAATGGTCCTATAGAGAAACAGAGATAAGAGCCAACAAATATAATAATCCATTTAATAGGTGTGATGATAAATCTGCTTGATACGTTCATTAATTAATATACGGACATGAAATAGATGCTACAAAAAATATTAAACCTTTGAATTACATTAAAGATCCAAAGAAAAGACAAATATATAAAACATATTACATTAAGCATAACTTAAATAATTGTATGAATATTTATGAAACATCAATTAATTTAGTTAACAACTGGTCAGTTAAAAATAAATGTAAAATTGTATAAGATATTATACATATAAAGTTTATAATATATGTTACATTTATTCTTCTATATTGTTATGTCGTATAATCAATTCTTTGAAGTAATATTGGATCTCTATATGAAGGCTTGATTCTATTTTATTGTTTTATTTTGTTGTTATTTTACTGCAATAATTGGTTAATGTTAAAATAGATTATTATCATTTGAAAATGACATAGAAACATGCTGAAAAAAGCTTTTTATATGTAATTATTATAATATATGTATTTATGTAGTTGCTATATATTATTTTTAATATTTATTATAAATTCAAATGTGAGAGCAAAGATTACTGTACATTATATCAGTTTTGTTTAATGAAACTATTAATGTGACACAATTTTGTACCAAGACTTCAGTTTGGTAATGATTTTCACAATAAAACAATAATTCAAGAAAGCTTCAAAAAATGTTATTTATTATATAGGGTTATTCTCTGGACCAAAAAAAGCAGATAAAATATGTAAGGAAATTAATATAATAGGAACAATATAATGAGATTTCTCTGTTTATAATAATTATACTTATTTTATTTAACAAATGATATAAGCTTTATAAAATTGGTTTCAGCATGAATTGTATGATTATTTTAAGAATAATCATAATATATCAAAGTACACTATTTTTTCTCACATAAATCTGGTTACATAAAAGGTTGAAAATTTACCACTATATTATTTTTATTTAATTTTGTTTATAATTATTTAATAAATTATGCTAATTACAAGTCCATGTAGTGCCAGATAGCTTTCCAAGATAGTTATTCATGCAAATTATTTTAGATTAAATCTTAAATATATGAGGAAAATAACTTGAACAATAGCCTAACTTATTTTTCTCAATTATCTAAGGTTAGATCTATAATTATTTTTATGAATAACTTTCTTGGAAAACTGACTGTCACATCTTGAGGTTATAATGCAAATACTATGGACAACAGCATATTTTTTGTGAATACTGTGCCTTATTTTAAGAAGAAATTGTTTTCATACTAAATTTCTGGATATTCAATTAATATTAACTTGGGAAATGTTATTGGCATACTCTAGTCTTTTTTTTTTTTTTGCAGCATCTTCCTATTCTTAATGTATTTCTCTGTCTAATATCAGAAATTGCCTTATAGAAAATGTAATAGATTGAACTTACCAATAATTCAAGATATAGTTTCATTGCTTAAGACTCAGCTCAAATGTAAATCACCTCTCTGGATGTTCAATTAAAAATCTACCACAAAGAATTATGGCATAAAACATGAACTTGTAAGACAATATAGCCAGATAGATTTTATCTTCTTAGATGTAATTGATGTTACATCAACAAATTCAGGACAATTCATGGTCATTGTGCTTATTTGATTCTTAAATGAAAAAGCTACTCCAGTGGCATCTGTCTTCTAGTCAAAATCTCTGTAGGGTCCTTTATGATAATTTGTTATAAATAGTTAAGCTGTCTAAAAAACATACATATGCTAAATAAAATAACTTTAATGCAATATTGTAATTAATAAAATACAAACATTAAAAAAATGATTTTGCAGTATTTCAATTATTGTTATTACTACTGTATATATATTCATTTAAGGAGCAAGATCTAATTTTCTTTATGATGATTTTTGTTTGATGATATGATCCAATTCTCATTCTGTCATTATTATGAGATGCTACTGTATTGAAAAAAATAATCATCACTAGAAAGTTTTTTCTATTACTTGTTTGAATCTTAGCTGCAGATTGAGTTTGTTGTTTGTTATTGATATTAGTATTATTTCAGTGTTGACTTTTTTCATGTATATATATATCCACAATTTATTATCAAGTTAACTTCCTTATATAAAAGATAGACCTTATCTGTAGAGAGGTTGCTTTGACTGATGATTGTGGATATTCTATTGGATTATTAAGCTTTGGCAGTTGTGGTGTGAATTACATATAGAAATAACTATTGGCAATTTATGATTTTATATATATATGCTGCTTTTTAATTCTGATTGCAGGGTGAATAAATTTGTTTTTTCATATATTTGTTTTATTTTATTATAAGGTGCCTACATAACATCAAAATTATTACTCTGAGTGAAAATGCTTTTCAGTTTTATATTAAATGCATTAAGGTTATACAAAAGCCCATAGCTTGACCTTTTATCTTTATATGATAGCTCTATCTTCCCATTTCTTTTGGAAAATTTTGAAATGGTGCTTTTTACTTGGGTCACTTTTATTTACATTAAAGAAATTCGTTTTTAAGAAGAAATTAGAATTCATGACTATCACATTAAAAATTCATTTTTGTTGCAATTTCAAATCATAAAATAAATTATTAGTATTTTTATTTTCATTTTTAATCTCTTCAGAAGTTAAAATAGGGAAAGATAATAATTTTATAATAAATAAGTTTACCAAATTCTACTAATGTTTATGGAGATTTATTTTCAGTAAAAACAGAAATGACCGGGAGTTCTAGTTTGAATTATTTTTGTACTTTAGCAAAATAAATCTGCTCTCAAAATGTAAGTAACCAACCTTCTGCTCTGCTGAAAAAAAAAATCGCTTTCAGGGAAAAAGTAAAAACTTATTGCATAAGAAAATAATTTCTTAAAACAGATCATGCATTCAAGTAACATAGTCTTGATTATGATTACTGAGATATGTATTTTCTGAGGTTTAAAAAATATGATATATCAAAACTTTTGAATCAACATAATTCCTGAAATAAAAATTTTAAAAAACAATCCCGTAGGAAAAAATGTATTTAGAATTCATTTTAATTGTTTTAATATAGCATCATTTTTTTTTCTCTCATGTCATAGCATCAGCCAGGAAGCAAACCCGCTAACCCAGGACAACTGCTTGTAAAGCAGCTGTTGCTGACCTCTCGACCACCAATGCTTGACATCATTTATTATTATTTTTATTACTGAAGAGACAAAGATATGTGATAATTTCAAATGTGCTGATGATAATAGACTAGATAGTAAGTGAACCCTTGTTATCAGTCATCAATCAAATCTTATCCAAATGATAATATATTGAAGTAGAAATAAATATTCTCAAATATCATATTACAGAAACAAAGTAGTCATAAGTTAAAAATATATAAAATAATACTTTTATTGATAAAGAAAATGAGTGAATTATTTTTTTATGAAATGAGTGATGTAATCAGCAATTTAAAAAGCAAAATAATTTTAATCCTCAATCTCATATTATTAAAAATAGTTTTATTTAAGTTTAAAAAAGTTAAGTGCATTCATATTTTTCATATATACACCTAAGTCTTGGTTTATGCAGTACATAGGTTCTGCAGAAAACTCACCTTAAAAAAAAATCACACAAAAATAGACTTAACTTACCTTGAAAAATGGGGGATAGGTTCTGTAATTTTCAGAAATCACATAAAAGCAAAGCTACAAGGAAAAATTACTTTAAAATTTGCATAAAAAAAATAAAGAAATAAAGTATGACTAATAAAAAATTTCAAATATTTGAAAAAAATTGATACAAGACAAACTTTTTTTTTTTATTAACTACAGTATTTAATTTGACATTTTTTCATACATATTTTAATCATTATCGCTATTTGACCTTATGCGGTTTGTTTGTGAACTGGTAAGAAATCAGATTTGTCACAAAAGGAAATATAACTAATGCCACTTTTAGTCTTGTGCTGTGTTAATGGTTTTCTGTCGACAATGTAATTGGTGATTAAACTTTGAGATGATGATTTTACTAATTGTTTATAAAGCTCGCAATATCCAGACATATAATTATTTAGCATTCATTGGAATTTAAGGGTTGTTCATTGCAGTAAACTCTCTCAGATTTCAGCATTTTTTGATGTTTTGTTTTGTCTCACACATCAACATAAAATCTATGATTAAATGATAATTACTTAACAGAAAATAATAAATTTATCTTCATTTGATAGATATTCTTGTTTACTACTGAAATAAATTTTAAATGTTCACATTTTGTTTCTATATTAAAAAAATGAGATCGCAATCAAAACAAAAAGATTATACATTATCACTAGAAAAATTATTTTCAGTTTACAAAATCTTCGTTATTTATTTTAAAAATCTAAAAGAATATTTATTTCTGTTATATCTAACAAAGTATGCTTTAAAAGTTTAAAATTTTTGAATATTTCTTGTGATATTTTTTATACTTGTAAGTATAAATCTATTATTATTATTATTATTATTTACTCATAAGTATAAGTAGGTTATTTACGTAAAAGCTAAGATTCTAAATAGCTTCAGGCCATATTCATGTTAGCTGCTAATATAACATATTTTTGAAAAAAAAAGTATTTCAAGTCAAAATAAGTTATTAATAATTTAAATTTCTTGATATCTAATAAATATTGTGAAATTTGAACTTCTTTATCACATAAAAGAAACCCCGCATAAAAAGATATTAAGAAACATGAATTGCATAACTTCAAAATCACATTAAAAAAATTTGCATAAAACGAGACCCCCGTGTATTGCCTTTAGATTTTTTTGATCTATTGAAATATATACAATGGTCACATATCCAATATAAAAATAATTATTTCTCCATAATGTTGTTATTGATATATAATTAATATAATAATCAATCTAAATAAAATTGAAACACAACTAATTATATTTATAATTATTTAATTATCAACCCGGCTTTCATCTCTTATTGAGACCTTTTCAAGTTATAAAGTTTTATACATCACATGACTTATTATTACTCCACCTATTAGACATTATTTTATCTTCAACAATATAATTAACATTACACATATAAATGCACAAACAAATGACATAAAATAAAAAGTAAAAGTACATAAAAAATAATAATAATAACAACTTAAAACTATATAAAAAAGCACAAACAAATGACATAAAATAAAAGTACATAAAAAAATAAAAATAATAATAATAACTTTATTTTTTATTTTATGTCATTTGTTTGTGCATTTATTTGTGTAATGTTAATTATATTGTTGAGGGTAAAATAATGTCTAATAGGTGAAGTAAATGTAATTAATAAGTCATGAGATGTATAAAACTTTATATCTTAAAAAGGTCTCAATAAGAGATGAAAGCCAGGTTGATAATTAAATAATTGTAAATATAATTAGTTGTTTGTATGTGAAGAATGATTCATTCATATGAACATTATTTTTTAACTGTCTCAGGAATTCATTTGTTGCAAAAAGAAAAGTAAAAAAAAAAAATTGTTTTTCTATATTTCTCTCTATCCATTTATTTGTACATTGTAGCAAAGGTTTTCATGTTAAAAAGTGAATTTAAAATAGGCTTTGGGAGTCATCTTGTAGAAGTTATCAATGAGTAGAAAACTAAATGAAATTTCATTGAAATGTTAACCAGTCACTCTGTAGAGATTTTTTATATATTGATGGACATTTCGGAGGATTTTTCAAGATTTGCTGCAACTTGATAAATTCTGTGCAGAAATGAGAAATTTTTTCATGGATGAATTTTAGATTGTGTTTCTCAAAGCCTAATTTAAATGTACATTTGTAATGACATATGAACTATTATCATGATTTCCCATCAAGCATCTTAGGTTGAGAACTCAAAATGTATAACAGGATGAGCTACCTATTGACTCTGGTTATCTTTGTAGCATTCATAATCATATAAGAAGCCATTTTTTAATTGATCTATGATAAAGTTATCTATTCAATCAATTTATGTATTTATTTCATAATATAAACACTAGTTTATCTCAAAGATTACTATTTGCACTTGAACAATTTTTTTGTTCTAATTTCGTATTATCATAATCCAAATTTCTAGCACAGTTTCAAGAAGTGAGGATCAGATATATGTTGACTTGTAATTATATGTTGCACTATTTCCATCATTTTTATTAATTGTTGAATGTCTTCAAAAAAATATTTTGAACTCTATTTACATTTTTAAAATTCATTCAACTATTTATAATTGTACATGGTTAATATATATCACATTGTTCTGAATTTTGAACTCTATTTACATTTTTAAAATTCATTCAACTATTTATAATTGTACATGGTTAATATATAACACATTGTTCTGAATATAATAATTCTTTTGTCTTCTTTTTAAATTTTTTTATGAATCTAAAGGTTAAAAGTTTGATTTCCATGCTAGTATTGTCATTGTTAGGCCAGCAATGCCTGAAGAAGAAAAAATAATACCACTCAAAATATAATATACTAATATATGTGCTATTCGTATTTGAAAAGTTTAAATAAAATTTCTGCATTTTTAAAACTTCAACATATAGTTACAAATAAAGTACCATTCATAAAGATGGTACCACCTTTATTGTTGCCTTGACTACAGATTAAGATTGTTGGTATCATAAGGGTTTATTGTTATTAACCAACGAAGATTGTATACTTACATATATGAGAATTGTATACCTTAAGATGTATAAATAGGTATAAGGAATTATATGGGCAATTGTAACATTCTCCCTGGATTTTAATTCTGGAGCATGTGTGGGATCCAAAAGAGGGATGAGGTATGGATGAACTAGCCTAAATTATCTGAATTTAATGTGCAACCATGAGCTAGCCCATTGAAAGAAGACATGATCTTAATTTAGTTACAACATCACATCATTCTTGGCATCCTACCAGAAGACCCTAGGTCCGACCATAGCTAGTTGTGTTCCCCCTCTTCTAGTGCAAAAACCGGACTGTCACAATACATTTCAAAGTTTTGTAATATTATTTTTTATTAAATTTGGCAATGGAAATAAATCTGTAGTTTTTTTATAACTTATAAATGCTTATATATGGCCTATTGTGATTTCATATTATTGTTTGTATTCTATTATCTTATTATTTAATTACCACTATCATAAGCTTTCACCAAATCAATAAAAATCCTATTTTTTATATCTAGCTTCGGTCTTCTTCATTAACTATTTTATTGTAAAAACGTGATCTGTACATGACTTTCCCATTGTAAATTTAAACTTTTCTTTAATTGTTTCAATCCCATCCCCATGCCAAATAATTTCTTACAATTCTTGTAATGCATTTTTATATAATGCATTTTTATACATATTCCTCTATAGTTCATTCATTTATTTCTCTCTTTTTTAAAGATTGACAAATATATCCCAAAGATATATCTTTTGGTATATATGTATATTTTATAAAAGTTATGTTTATTAATATGGTAATAAATTTAAAAAAATTTTCCCTATCATGTTTTATCAGATCAAAAATACTTTTTATCAGTCCAAACATTTTTTCTTTTTTACCAATATCTCTTCCTCAATTGCAAATCTTTTACCCTTCAATTTATGTTTTTTTTTATTTAAAATTCTTTTACATTATGTAATTCATTTTTTTATTTCAATTATCATATTATTTTCATCTTTTAATATTCTTTTTTCTTTCAAATCCTTCATTATCTTCTGGCATCTATATCTCTCCCAGTACTTCCTCTTCACCAACCTCAAATCTTATTCTCTTCTATTTTAGTCTTTCATTAATTCATCATATCTTCTTTTTTACAATATGTAACCCATTTCATTATTCCCATCGTTATTTTCTTCATATGATATTTCTCAAGTCTTTCATCATCTTCCTAGTACTATTAATCATTGGAATCCCAATTTGACTTTAGCTTCTGCACACGTCATGTGTCATTCTTGTTCTTTTTTTCTTCCACTTTTGTATATATAATTCATTATTTAATTTCCTATAAATTTCCTCATATTTCGTCTTTTTTTAACCAATCCATCTTTAATATGCTTTCCTCTTTTTTTATACTTTTTCCATAATATTTTATATGTCACCATCATTTTCTTTTTATTATAACTATAAAGTTTATATTTTCATCATTCAACAATTTTATATTCACTTTCTGTTCTTACAATCTTCTATTTGTTGAAAGTGATCTGATGCTATAAATACTAAATAAAAGGATTCCATTGAATGTCAACCTCAGTCTACAATCATGAAATTCTTAACATCCTGTGACTTCAGCTATTGACTGATGCCTTGGCTGGTAATTTTACTGTCAGCTGGGAACAAAGGCCATAATTTAATTTTTATTATCATGATTGTAAAAATCTATATGAAAAAAAAAAGTATTTTCTTACTCCCACATTCATCTTGTCTTCAAAAAAACTCAACTGACAGTTCAGTTAATAATTATCAGGCAACTGAGAAAAGGGGTAATGGTGTTTCTTGAGCTTGCCAGTAAACTATGTAAGCTGACTGAGCATATTGGCAAACAGCCAATTTATGTTTGTTTCTCATGTGAAGAAAGACATAGTAATAATAATTATAATAACTAGGACATATGGAATAGATATTAAAAATGTGATTTGATCAGTCAAAGAAACTCAAATAGTCTCATTTTCACTTAATAACAGACTGCTTTCTGTTGCTAATGTACATATATCTTTTTTTTTTCCTAGAAATTTTACTTAAATTTCCTGTATATTTTAACATCCTATACTCCTATTCTTTTTTCTTATAATCAATTATTTAAATTCAATTTTTCAGATTTTTTGATTTGTAGATTTTTACATTCACTGAGGGGCTGTCTCAACCTTCTAATTATCAAATCAGAGGTTTCTATACGTATTTAATCTGATCATTTAGATTATCCTTCTAGCAACATTAACTTCCAATGGTATAGCTGTCAGATTTACTGCAACATGCAATTTTTTTGCAGCATATAATTAAATTCCTGTAAAACTTCTCAGTATTTGGAAAACAAGACCAATACAGTTAAAAAAAAATGTAATAAATATGCAATCTTAATTTTAGAGAAAGGTTGTTTTGAGCAGTATTTGTTGTACTTGTTAATTATTAAGAATTTTAAATGTCTCTCCTAATATTATAATAAATAAAATTAAAAGCGTATGAAGCGCTTGAAAGAGAAGCTATAATGAATGCACAAATATTAAATGTTTAGTGCTTTCGAGGCAGGTTGCCTCATATTCATAGCAATACTGAGCAGTGCAGAAAAAGGAGATAATGGCAATATGCAAAATACATGTAAATTATTTAGATATTCTAGCATTTGGAGATGTCAAAGCAGGCATCATGTCTATTGATAGAATTATTGTTACCAACAATGAAGTGCGCCACCCTAATTTTCCGTTTAATGTCATTTTTTTTCAATGCAAACTATCTTGGGATTAGAGGGTTCGAATATATAGACGGTCTTCTTAGAATGTTCCAAAAATGTTGATGAATTGTCATTATTTTTCTTAGCTCTACTGTAAGTGTATCTATGTTGGGCAGTCCTGTTGGTTATGCCGGCTTTGGTCTCACCATAATAAATGGCACGGAATCTGGGTTGAGGGCATAAGATGCTATAAACAACATGGGGGGGGGTCTGAGAAGTCAATTTTGTCTTTAGAATTATAGCTTTCCTTTCAAGCGCTACACACCCTTTTAATTTTATTTATTGTACTTGTTAAACATAATTTTAGAAAAATGTATAATTCACAATTGAAAAAATTAAAAAGGTTTTTGACTGTTTTGATCTTTTTTTAAAAAAAAATGGTTTTTGTACTTTCTTTTGCTTCATTTTGTTTTGATTGTGAACTTGGTTTAAATTGTTTAAAAAATTTAGATCAATTTTAAACAGATTAATTTTGATTTTATTATAATAATTTTTTTTTTATTTGAAAAATATGAAAGTTAAGAAAGCAATGAACTATTGTCAGGTCATATCAGATCATTATGATAACTAATCATCCCAGTCACATACACAGAATGGTCTACAAGATAAATATCATAAAGAAAAAAATAACAAGAGTACTTTTAGAAGAAAAGTGTTAACTAATACCTTAAACTTCAAATTGTATAATCTTTATCACATAATCATTAACCATCACATGACCAACATTGTCCGATGCTTACTTATACAAGCTGTTAAAACAGTATAAACTTTTCTCACAGCAGTGCCACCTAGTGCACATTGATTACTATGGTTTGAATTGGATGGTACTATTGTATGGAGAGTTTGATACTGCATAATCTTTAGATGTAGTAAGGGTTTTTTGCTTAAAAATACTGTATTGTATGAAGTTTGTCAAAAATTTGTAATTATTTTAGAATAAATACATGATTAAATAAGCATAGTGGTATGGATCAGAGACATTTTATCTGTAGTATCAAAGTAATGTCATATTGTTGATGTGTTTTATATATATATATATATTGCAACTCAGATAAAATATTATTTGGAAATGAACTAATTTAATCATTGTTTAGATTAATTATCTTTTAATTCACATCAACATCTAGTAGTTGTATAATTAGTATTGTTTTAATGACTTTCCATTTGTTTGGATGTTTAGGATTTCTAATCAGACACTAACAATTGATTTACTTCACCCATTTCATTTTTTTTGTCTCCTTGTTTATCTTCAGCTATTAATGCATTTATCATTTTTTAATGAGAGATCATTCATATGTCCCAGTAAATCAGTTTTAATGTAGTTATTTGATTTTCTGGCAATCACTTAATCAACCAACGTATATCATTCAAAATTCACCTCTTCCCTCCAATCCACTTTTCATTGTCTAGCATTTGTATTTTTGTTTAAAGATCCATTTTAAATCTTTAACTGAATATCACATCTTTAGTTAATAGACATAAATATGGGTGTATTTTATTCAAGAAAATAATTTAAGAAGGAAATAAAACTTTTTCAACCAGCTTTGCAACTTTAAAAGCATTTATTCTGTAATAAGATATACAGTTATATATCTAACTGTAGTATAGTTTTCAAACAAAAATTTTAAAAACTTTCCATTATGATGATTTTACAATAAATACATATACCAAACATTTAATAGTTTAAATTCAATTAATTATCAAATTATAGTCTAAAATATTGTATCAAATAAATCTAATATTATCAAAGAATATTATCTAAATCAATTAAAAATGGTAGTTTATTTTAATGGCCATAATTTAAGTAATAATAAATTATTTTGTAGTACTGAATTATTTATTTATAAAGAAATAAAACTATGTTATTAGAATAATTTTGATATTCATTAATTAATACAATGTGAATATGAAACCTGTTTTAATTGTGGCCTAAAATTGAAGCTTGCTATGGATTAAATCAATATAGAGATCAACAAACACTTGAATGTCTACTAAGTCAGTCTCTTGTGAACTTTACAAACTGAGCTTCTGTTTCAAAACTATTGACTTCTGGTGGGAATGATGTGACATGGAAGGAATGAGTTAACAATCATTCATTCATTAGTAGCTCTTATAAATTATGCCAATTCTGCATTCACAAGATAATAGGAAGACTAAAAAATCAGTCTTGCAATAACTATACAAATCTATCCTCATATTACAAATATAGCCACATATATCATAGTCTGTTAGTTTAATATCTTGCAATCCTGTCCTTTAACTTTACTTTTTAAATGATCTTAATACTCTTTAGAAATGGACTATTAATTACTTTCAGTGGAATAATATGGCTAATTATAGAATTCATTGGAAGTACAATTCAGCAAGCTATTGAAGGTTGTTTTTTTTTTTTTTAGCAAGAAAGAAATTTATTAGAGAAGTGATTAAAAATTAATATCTCACAATATTAAATAAATAAACTAGATGTGAAATATGAGGGATCTATTTATATTTCACAGATTGGTAGGTTTAGTACATTAATTAATTGTATTTAGTTTCAAATAACTTTATTCACACCTTAAGAAGATTTATATATGGATATCATTTTACATCTTTCTTATTATAGGTTACATGCTTACAATCGGCTCTACAATGAAAACAATAAATAAGAAAAAAAAACAAATGGTAAAAAAAAGAAAGGCCATCTGCCTGACACATCTATAAAGGATTACATTGAAATAAGCTACTTAATGTGTCAACAAGTTGACCATTAAAATAACAACAAAAGGAAAAACCAGAACTACAGTGGCTATCCAGGCGATTTCAGATAAAAGTTTTTCACACCTCAAAGCAGGTTATTGCTATAGTCTCCGCCATCAGCTTATTAATCTTATTAGATACTACTTAATTTAGCCAGTGACAATTTACTAGAGAATCTATGAAATTCTGATTTGATGTCACAATTTGTACTTACTATGGATTATATTAATGTAACAACTTTTAGACTCTGCATTTATATTGCACCTCTTTCATTATATAATTAATGTGAATAATGTATAAATCTTTTTTAATACTATTATTTGTTGTATATAGCTAATTTTATTCTTACTAACTCCTTTTCTCTTAACATTTTTGAACTACTATATTTACATTACATAAGAAAGTATTAAATAATGTCTGTTGTCTCCAGTATATGAATTCTGAATAGGTAATTGACTATTTGTCAGGTAATTCCTGAAGAAAAATGATAGTTAAAGAGATATCTCAATATAACTATAAAAATTCAAAACTGTTGTTTTACAATACCTATGAGTAATAGATCGGCACTATCTGTTATGTTTATATAAACTCAGAATAAACATGGACTTACATAAGTAACATCAAATATTTATTCAACTTATATACAAAATCTATTTACATATATAATTCATTAATAACAACTGATATAGTGCCTAACACTTTCAGCTATACCTTGGCAGTTTGCCTCATATTAGGTTTAAATTCTATGAGCTTCCAGTTCAACATGAATTTATTAGGTTTAAAGTCTAGCAGCTTCCAGTTCAAAATGAACTACTTTGATACTTGTGTTGCTATTCAGCTCTGACAGTTATTTGTTATCTCATAATTGACCTCCAAAAAGACTACCATTATATAGTTATGTTCTTTTCTTTAACATGAGTAAATGGGTTTACTGAACATCTTCACCTATTGACTTGTTTCTGTCATTTGTTATTCATTTATTGGATAATTTTATTTATCCATCAATTCTTTAGTTAGTCACAATGAATGCTGAAACTGGGCAGGTCTATTATTTGAAGATAAGTTGAGCCATAACAATGATTTACTTATTGGCAATAATAATACCATTGGTAAACTAAATTAGTAATGAATCCGTTGCAGTTTGAGTGACAGATTCATCGCCCCAAAGCTTCTGGAATGATATTTGTGAAGCTCAAGACTGTAAAATGAGTAAATGTCTAATATCTATAATTACAAACTTATGTGAGAAAGTAATTAATTAGGTTACTCCTATCATTAGAGAATGACTTAAATAATATGAAATGATCAGCCAGTCCTATATATATATCTGGATTCCTAACCAATGATTATTTAAATCATGAGCGTTATATTAATAGATTTCCCTTCTGATATTTTTTTTTTTTTTAAATTTATATCTATTTGTTCCTCTTGATGATTTTTTTATGTATTTTGTGATATGGTATGTGTTTATATTGATTCGGAAATCTTTTACATTTATAGTTTTGTCTGTTGCAATAAACTAATAAAATAATATTTAAGATTATCTGTGCAAATATTGTTACAAACAATTTTCTTTTTAAAAAAAAGCATATTAGTCAGCTGTCTGATAGATGGAATTAATTGATTTTATATATGTTTAAATGCAAGACTTGTTTTTGAAATTGCTGAAAGAATTACACATGCAATTCTATTTAATGTATAATATTGGGGACTGGGATTAAATGATAAATGCAACTACGAAAAATGATTTTATTTAAGAATCTCAATACTAATGTTATTAAATTTCGATATCCTATTACATGTTTTTTTTTTTCAAATTGAATATTTAAAAATATGCAAATTTATTCATTATTTTAAGCAGTAAGTTGGAAAATGGTTTATAATGAAATGTTTATTTATAAATGAAGATTTTTTTTCCAGAGGATTAAGTGAAAAGAATTTTGCTTTCTTATATGACTGAGTGCTCTGAAGGTTTTCATTTATAGGCCTAGCTTTAGCCACCAATAGCTTTAAGTTCATAATTATTTTTCACATAAATTTTTTTATTGTGAGTGAAAAATATTAAACAAACATAATTACAAGCTAGCTAGCTGGTCAGAGAGCTAGTTTAAATACTTGTAGAATTAAAATTTTAGTATAGTTTTTTTTTTAAAAAAATAATATTGAGGACAGCAGATTACAGTACTTTATATATTTAATTTAGTAAAGGAAGTTCAGCAGGAAATAATCTGAAAGCTTGTTTTAGTTTGTATATTAAACAAATTTAGTTTTGTCATTAAAATATAGAAGCTGTTGTTAACTATAATATTATTACATTATTTATTCATTTGACATTATAATTTAAATATTATATATTTGTATGTCTGCAGAAGTAATAATGAAACAATATTTATTTTCAATTTTGACGAATATTGATCTTGCTTTGTAAGTAAATATAGATTTTTCATCAGATTTTAAGGACATCACATAGATGTATATAGGGAATGTAATGCATTTTTCTATTCATTACTATGGTGAAAAGTTATTTGTGAGCTCATTTCAATGCAAGCATAATTATCAGTCACCATTGTCAGAAATAGTGATGTAACATATATTTCAATATTTAATTAAGTATCATTGCTAAATAGATATAAATGAAAACAGCACTTGATTGCAGTGAACTACAGAGTTATTAGTCAACACTTCATTCTCATTATTAGAATTTATAATAGATTAGTAATCAGAAGCCAGAGTTGACATTATTTTTTTCATGCGCATTAGCAGAGTACTAGCCTATATTGAAGAGTACTAATTAATTTATTGAGTGCACAGAGAACATATGTAAATAGTTTAAACAGGCTTTAGCCTGTACTCAATGCACTTTAAAATTCACAATAATCAAGCATATTTTGCTGATAGAAGGAACCTTCTAAATCATGACACAAGGTAGTGACTTTTATAAAGATAAGAGTGGTCATCTTGTTCCATGGTTTAGAAGGTTCCCTCTATCGGCAAAATATCATTGATTATTGTGAATTTTAAAGTGCATTGAGTACAGGCTAAAGCCTGTTTAAACTATTTACTAGCCTATATTTTAATAGTATGAATATTTAATATCTTTGTCTGGTAAGATCTTGAATAAAGAAAAAAAATTAATGATGGATATATATTGTGACTTATATATGCAAAAGTATCTAGTAGTATTTTAACTAGTATGAAATCTGTGTAAGGATATGATCAGATCAAAAACATTCTGTGTATCAATATCTCTAATGTTGTTTGTTTATTTTTTATTTATATTGAATTCCACTCCACTGATGCTTTCAATACTTGTGCTTTTGTTGTAAAGCCCATGTGCACTTTTCATATCACTTGTCGTTCTACAATAAAGTTCAACGATGTTCCATTTATTATCAGTTTGTTTTTCCAGTTCATATAATCATCCTTTGTTTGAAGGTGATCATGTGGATAGTTAAATAAAAGCTTGTCAACAAATTGTAGGCTGTATCTGCAAATCAGTGATTCTTTGCTTTTAATCTCCAAAACCTGCCTTTGCTGATGCTTTTATACTTTCTTGGAAATAAAAGCTATAAATTTATTATTGCTAATCAATACACTTATCTCATAAGGCATCTAGTAAGAAAGATCATAGTGTTTAATCTCAAAAGCAAAAGTGAGACTGCATTGATTAATGTGAGATCATGAATAGTCCATTCATGTTTGTTTACCATATGAGTAATCATATAATAATGTATACAATCTCCAGAAGATAAGAAGTGAACATTAAGAATTTATTTTGGTCATTTCTTTTAGTATATCCTAAAAGGAATTTAAGAGTCTCTTTCATGTAATAGCAAATTCTTTGTAGAAACTATTACTTGTATATGAGTATTTTATTTTGATTAGAGACTTATTTTTTTAGACTTCACATTATTTCTTTTTAATCTATGTCTTTTTTTAGATTTCACTTTTTTTAAAATTTATGTCAGATGTTAAGGCAAATTAATAGTTTATATTTACTTTTTTTTTTAGTCCTGTTTTTTTTTTTTCATTTATTAAACTTTCATATGGTCTTTTTTTTTTTTTTGTATCTCTTTTTTTGTTATTTGAAATATTTCTTTCAAGTATACATTTCTCTGTATTTTGTTTAAATATTATTTACAATTGACTGTCATCTCCTCCCTCTCCAGATCATTCAATATTTGTATTATTAAGTGTGTTAGCACTTTTTTTATAATACCAAAAATCGTTTTTTATGTGATGTAATTTGTATCCTTTATACTTATTTTTTAATGTAAATGAATTTAGCAATACTATTTTTCTTATGTAGGCTTTTCCTCGGAAAATATTCTGATTGATTTGTCTTTTTTTTTGGTTGGTTGCTTGGAAACTATAAATTAGTGTGAAAGTGATCATACAAATCTGCAGAAGTCAATATTTTAAATGTAGACTTGCTATTTGTATGTGAAAGATATCTGGATTTAAGATAATTAAATCATTTTACTAGTTTATTATTTTGACAATATCTACATACCAGTGAAGAAGTAATATTTGAATATTTGTAAATATTACTATTTATTTTTTTTAGTAATTATTTTTTTTAAAAAATATCTTATAAAAAATAAAGGAAAAAAAGAGGGCGGGGAGGGGGGAGATAAAATTGTTAGCCTCAGTTGCAAAAGGGAAGTGAAATTTTAGTTTCAAAGTACATTAAAAAAGAAAACGTTTCCAGATTATTTGTATTTGGTGAAATTTGAATCTTATAGTTTCATGAGAGATTAATTTTGGTATGTATTAAGTCTCTCTCTCGCTCTTTTTTTTAATTACCTTTTTTAAAGTCTTTATTTTAAAGACTAAAGAAATAAAAATGCAATTATTTCTCAGAGTCTGAGTATTCTGATTTTTCTCTTATATCAAATTTATTGGAGGCAAGAAGAGTACCTGTAAGTTAAATGTAAATCATAGACACTGCAACTCCAGGTGCATGACTCTTTTGTGATAAACTTATTGATATCCAATAGTTAAAAAAAAAAAAACTACCCAAAATTAGCTGGATTGGCTATAGAGTATATAATAATTTCATTTGGGAAAAACTGAGACATGAAATCCTTTTAGGGATGTAGATGGTTATGTGTAATTAATATGCAATAGTTCTAATGCAGCTTTTAAAACTATTAGGTTTTTTTTCTTTATTGTCTTTTAGAAATAATTTTTTTGTAATCTTTTAGATTAAAAATATTTTATTATTCATATGATTAATTTTATATGTGCTATATCAGAAATATTTTAATCCTCTGAAATTCAATATTTTATTTTATTTTAATTGATCCTTGTAGAACATAATTTGGGTGGATTTTTTTTTGTTAGAGAGAAAAATACATCCTAAATGCCAGGAAATCGTGATATATAGATTATATTTTATTCACTAGACTTTCCAATTGCTGGATAGTGAAGGTTGGTGTGTTTTTTAATTTTTGTTTTATTTACTAGCTAAGAATAGCTATTTATCCATTTACTGACCAATATTAGATAGCGTTGGCTGGATTAACTGTCAGACAGTTACCAGAAGAAGAAAAATCTATGTCTAATTGGAATCTAAAAACATTATCAAATCTTACTAGGCTGTAATTTGAATATAGGTAACATGTATATCAAGTGATGTTATAACACTATATCACGAGGAATAATGAGTGTATATAATATTGCACATATCCAGTTAGTGTAACTATTATTGATCAATATCAAGATAAAGTTTTTTTAAGTTTATTTCAGTTCTTCACTTGCATTGCTTCTCTTCTCAAGTTCTCTCTTGGAAATTTTTTATTTCATTCATAACAAAATTCATTGTTCATCTTTTGCCTCATCATCTAACTATTTGTATAGCCCAGCTCCATTTTAACTTTTTAATTTTATCAATGATATCTTTATTATGAATTCTTCCCCCTATATTTCATTTTTAATCCTTTATAATTCATTATGTGATGTATAGTCTGATTTTTTTTATTATTAAATATTCAAGTTTAAAAACTTACAGAATATATTTATTAAAAATCTATTATTTTAGCCATGTCTGCATTTTTTTAAAAAAATATGAAATTATTACAAAAAAGCATTCCATTTTAATTCTATGATAAATTTTATGCATTATGTTTTAATATATATTAATAACTCCTGATATTTCATTATTGTATATCTGTCTTGAGTGTTCCCTTTCATGTTTTGAAAGCTCATTGAATACTTTAGTCCAGGGGTGGGCAAATAGTGGCTGAGGGCCACAGGGCCACATGTGGCCCACTAAGAGTTTTTATGCTGCCCACAAAGACAATCAGAAAAATTCACCTTGAATTGAGAGTTCCTTACTGCCCGTGCATGACCGAAGATTCATCTCATATTTTCCACTAGTATGGGCATGTCAATACACATGCACAGTGTAGATACGAGGTGCAGTGCTTTTCCAGTTGATCTGGTTAATTTCAATTTTGTCTTTGCATTAGAAAATATATACATTTCCAACTTTAGTGAAACCATGAACCCACTGAAAAAATGTAAAATCGGTGATGAATGTCATGTGTTTAATGAAGAATGGACAAACAAATATTTCTTTGGTAATACGGGGAATAAAGTGGTGTGTTTATTGTGTCATGGAAAAAAGGGGCGGCCCTTCGTTTTCACAAAGTGGCTCCTAATACGGCCCTTCACTAACCTCTGAGGCCCCCAAGCCAAAACAATTGCCCACCCCTGCTTTAGTCAATTTGGTATCTTTGACCTGGTAACTCTTGAAAATGTTTTCAGTCTCCAATTATAACCTGAGTAAAGTCTAGATGACATAAGTAATAAATCTATTTATTTTTAAATGCTGTCCATTTTAATTTTCAAAATATTTCTTTATAATAGTGTGGTGTAATACTTGGAGGAATGAAATACTCTAATCATTGATATTGCACTTTGATAAATATTCTTCATAATTGGACAGTATTCTACACTTATGTCATGGTTCTTCAAAACTATAATTATAGAAGAAATGCATATAACAATTAAATGCCTTTTTATAACCTAAAAATGAATTCATCATGTCAAAATGTGATACAATTTTTTGCCTTTTTAATCCTTTGGCTTACAAAGTAGTTTTTTGTTCATGATTTTAGTCTCTTTGGTCGTGTATTCAAGAATCGTGAAAATGGGGGGGGGGGGGAGGACCTGATATATTGATGAACTTTGATGTGGACAATTTGTAATCCAGTAATAAAGCATTGTTTATTGTAAGAAAAAGATTAAATGAAGATAATAGCTTACCAACCAAAACAACTCTTGCTATTGATAATGTAATGGAACTTTTAATATTTTATAAAAAAAAAAAAAAAAACCTTAAAACCAAAAAAAAAATTGAATTTAAAGAAGAAAAAAGTAATAGTCATGGAGTTAATCACTGGCTCCTTGATTAACAACATATACATGGAAGAATGTGAAATCACAGCCCTAATTCCTTTTCCATCAAAAATTTTTTTTTTATTATGTTGATAAATACATTTATTGTGTGGTCATATTGTGAAATACTACTACAAACATTTTCGTTACATATCAATATAATATGTTCTATAATTAAATTTACTATAGAATTAGAACAAGAAAAAAAAATTGATGTTTTAAATATTTTTATAGTTAAGACTTCTTCATGACCAAATCATAAAAACCCAAAAAATGAAGCCAAAGAAGTTTATTCAGCAGCCACTGATTTGAAACAAAAAAAGTCCAAGATAGAATAAACTCTCATGAAGAATGGTTATCAGTTAGTTGTAATTAAGAAATTTTCAAATAGACAACAATGTATTTATACATCCAGAGAAAGCAAACAATCTAAAGAAAATCTGTAATATCAGAACAGTTTTCCAAAATTATAATACACTGTAAAGAATCCTAATTTCTACAAACCTAAGATTGAAATACTGAAAAATAAGAACTGCACCTATTTAATACCATCTGAATGGAGGACATAAGTTAGCCACTCTATCAAAAAAGAAAAGAATACAAAGAAAAAAACATGTGTCTAATGTAGCAGACCATATATGTACTAATGAAATTACGTTTAATTGCAAAACATTTCAATATTAGGCAAAAGGAAAAATTGAAAAGAAGCTGCTCACATTGCCAGTAGTAAAAAAACACCATAAGTCAATCGTGATAATCTATAGTATTTGAAAACTTCATTAGCCTTGCATTAAAAAGAACTAATGAAAAGGACTTTAAAAGTCACCAGCTCAATTCCAAAGATAATACTGCCAGTGACCAGACCAGTAACAGCCGAAGAAGAGAGAAGAATAATATCACTCAAATTATTGTGTTATATACTAATCTGTGTGCTATAACCAATAGTCATATATATTTGGAAAAATATAAACAAAAAAATGTAAATTTTTTTATAAGACATTTAACATTTAAACTTAGTGATGGAAAAGTGCAATATATAATTATCAATCTTTTCTTAATTTTTTCTTGCATACATTGCTTTGCTGCAATCAAAAATTTACTACTGAATTTTTGGTCTTTTACTCCTACCTTTATGGAAAAGTTTAATTAAATATCTTACTACCATAATTTAAATCTTTTAACATTTTTACCTCTTCAAGATCACTTTAGCATGTATTTTATAGTTTACTAATTTAGTACCATTTCTTGCATTGAATATATTTTAGTACATTACAGTCTTGAAGTGTGTATTTTTTTCTTAAATCAAAATAATCCAAGTTTTCTGTGTATTTATTTGGTGCTTCTATTCCCATTTCTATTTTTGAGATTTTTTTTTTTTCACTAGAAAGCAGAACCATATTGAACAGTCCACCCTACTATCTATGTATCTTCTAATTTTTGTTGTTATATCTAAATTTTCCCATTGCAATTTTATCCTTCAGATGATTTCCAATTCTAATATTAAAATTTTCATATGTTTTAAGCGTTTATAAACATCTACATAAACATGTTCTACTTTTGATCAAAATGAGATCTTATTAGATCTGATTATTTGCATTTGATATCTTCATTAAATTGAATAACTTCTTTTAGGTTTCTGTGATGTATCTATATCAACAGTTGTTATTTTTATCTCTTTTATTTAAAAGGAATCCTATTTTACTTATACTTGAGTCTATCACATGAATGGTAATATTTGTACTTTATGTAAAATGATCACCATATCACTTTTTCTTCTAATTTGACAAAATCTGATAATGCTTTATTTAATATTACACAGTTATTCTTCCCATTTTTAAATATGTAATTCAATACATTCATGGTTGGAAACTTTACAACCTTTTGAAATTTAAGGACCATAATTTATTTTTGTTTGTCAAAAATAAAAAGGTTAATATTCACAAATAGATTAATACATTCATTTTTAAGAAAAATTAGAATTATATCTTAGTCAGAAACTATTAGGTTTTTATGGAGGAAAAAATGATCATATTTTTTTTTGATTATAAATTCAGTTGTGGAATCCTCTAAATTCATTATACAAGCTCTTTCATGTTGGCAGATAGCCTTTCGTTATTGTTCCTCATTTGAACATTCAGCAACTCCATTGAATTCTTAATTAATTTAACATAGGAATAAAAAAGTTTTTTTTTTTTTTTTTGATAATATCAATATATATATAATGATTTTAATCAAATGCATTTTCAATATGGTGCCAATAATTGTAGCTAAAAATCAAAGTATCTAAATTTAATGATCAATTTTTATTTATCAATGCAAATACATTCTTGTCCATAATTTATTTCATGTAAAGATAATAAAGTTTCACCAATTATTATTTATATACTCATGTAAACTTTTACAAAGTACTACTGCTACCATTTGATAACACTTGATCATATTTGGTGATAATGTATTACTGCCTTTATTTCAACACAAATTTTATTGTAGCATCTTAATATTTGAATCAACATTAGAAACATAAGTCAACTTTTTATATTATTAAAATATATTGCTTAAATCAAATCTTTAAGAAAATTACACTCCTCTGCATAGGAGTTTGCGTGTTATTATATTACTTTTTTGTTTTTTAAAAACAATCTATAATAAATTAATAAGATATCTAACAATAGTAATATGATTTTATTAGTATTAATAATAGTGATATATTTTATTTAATCCTCCTCTACCTTTAATTTTTTTATCTAATTAATTTAATTAAATCTGTTTAATAAATTTATCAAGAGTGAAAAAGAAAAGAAAAAATGGAAATTTAATTTTTTCTCCTTCACTAACCAAAGTAAGATTCGTTTTTATTTCTATTTTAATTGATTGTTGTTTTTTAGTGTAGCTTTTTTAAAAATAAAAGCTTTTAAAAAATATGCTTTTTTATGCACATCCCTAAAAACATTTGCTCTGCCAATACCTCTAAAGTAAACAAACCAGGTGACCAATCTGAAATATTTTTTGTCATATTGCATTGCTATCAATTTCTAACATACATATACAATTTTAAGGAAATCCATCTGATTGAAGTCTGTGAAATCTCAATTGCAAAAGGTATGCTAAACAAATAGAGTAAGTTAGTTAAAAGCATTTTATAAAATTTTTATTTAAAAAATATGTAAAACTAAAAAAAAATGTTGAGAAATGAAACAAAATAAATTAAAATTTAATACATAATAACCTCATAGATTAAAAAATATATTTTGGATTTTATTGCAGCAAATAGCTTGATAGTTCTCACTTAACCATTTCTCTAGAATTATTATTATTTCACTTAACTGGGTTTGAGTTTTTTTTGTTCATAGTTTAGTAAAACTGCATTCTACTGCTGCTATAGTTACATGTTTGTTGTTAGTAAAATTATTTGGACTACAATATTTGCAAATATATATTCCAAAATCATTTTCACATACAGTATAAATTTCAAGGAAGATAATCGGAATAACAATTTAATTATCTTGAATCCTATTATCTACATATCTTTGTATTCAGTCGGATGAGAGGCTAAAGTTTAGAACTGCCTCTTTTATGAAGTTTCAATAAATAAATGGGATAATTTCTACATAACATTGAATATAATTTTTTTTTTTATCTCTGCAAGGTGAGGCTGAAAAGAACATTACCTTATACAAGGGCTGCACATTTTTCTTTAATAAATTTTTTATTAGAATTAAAAAAAAAAAAACGATAACTATTTTTAAAAATAGCAACTCAGGAATCAAAATGTTAGCAGTATTAAATTTTAAATTGTTTAAAATTTTAACAGTGAATTTAAAATCTATTTGAAGAATTGAAGGATATTTGATTAAAGAGAATTATTATTATTATCATTGAAAACACTTTCAAATTCTTTATTTTTTATTTAATTATTTCTGTTTCTAATATAATTAATATTATTTATTAAAATATTTTAACAACTACAGTAATTTACAGCTTAGGGTAAAAAAAGTCTTGTTGCCTCACCTATTGAGCTAAGCCTGTGTAGTGTGGTGCAGTTTTCAATACAGGGAAAGGTGGTGTCATATACCTATGGGCATTGTAACACATGTAACACTTGCCTTTAACTAGAATAGAATGTCTTAAAATAATTGTAAACTTTTAAGTAATAATGGTAATAAAAATTATTTTTTACTTTTTAATTTATCAGATTTTAAACCTTTAGAATTCATGGTCAAAAATAAATCACTTTGATTAAAAATATGATGATGCTGTAAAGTTGAAAACAATTTTTATTGAATTAGGTAATTTTTTTTTTAAAAAGCTTTAAAAGAAAAGAGAACAGCATTTCTATTTACTTTATCAAAATATTTTGTGACTTGCTTAGTCATTAAATTCAAACCACTAAAATGTTGCATGATCACCATTTCTTATGCTTTCATATTCTGTTAAAATAGTAGCAACTCTCCATACAGTAAAGTCACTAATGTAAGCCATAGCATCCATTGATTACTGTGGCTTGCATAAGGTGGTACTACTGTATGATGAGAGTTACTATAATTTAATTGTGTTCAAAAAAGTAATTGTTTTTTGACAAGTAATCAACCTTTACTTTTGTGTGTGTGTGTGTTTGTTTGTTAGAACATTTTTTTGTATTTTAATTTTTTAAATATTGTGTGTGGACCCTTAATTAATTTTTTTTCAAATACACTCAAGCATCCATTAAAAAGAAAGTCAAATTTTATGTAACTCAAAATAAATATCTATGTCTTGTTATCTCAAGTTTGCAGTTGTTTCCAAAATATATTTATAAAAGAAACTTTTTTTAAATAATGCCTTTATGCAAATAGTAAAAAGTACAAAATAATGAACAAAGTAATCTACCTCTTGATTAATTTGCCATTCTTGGAAAATATCAGAGATCTTAAGAATCTAGACTTTTTGTAAAACAATTGGAAATTGCAGGAATATTGTCATTTCATAAAAGCATTTGTGGACCTGAGATGCTAAAATAATGACAATATTCCTGTGATTTCCAATTGCTTTATAACAAGTTTAGATTCTTAAGATGTCTGATATTTTCTAAGAATGGCAAATTAATCAAAAAGCTAATCACTTTATTGATTACTTTGTTATTTTGTATTTTTTAATCAACTATTTACATAAAAGCATTATACTGGTGAACAAATTTAAACTGTTTTGAAGTAACATTGATGAAAATAGCTGTATATAAAGTTTTTTGTGGTCCTAAATCCGAAAATAGTATGCTAAATACTATAACATGTACAGTTTTTTTGTTACAGGGGTTGGTGGTCAGATAAAAAAAGAAGACATACTTTTGCAATGTAATGTTTGTTTAATAAAAATATATAAAACATGTTACATCTAAGCAAAATCATTTGACTAAGGATCATGTGCAATAAAAATTATAAAATGTTACTTGAAGATACCAAACAGTGACAAAATATTTCAGTTTTTTCTCTTATATTCAGTACAATCATCTCTTTTTAAAAGCCAGAAGTAGACACCCAAGATGGATTCCAGCACCCGTGGTATCATACTTCCATTGTCCTGATGTCTTGGTGAAATCTCTCTCCATGTTCATCACTTACTGCACCCAAATTTTGTGGGAAAAAATCAAAATGTGAGGGCAAAAAATGCATTTTTAAGGACATGTGACATCCTAGTAGTTCATAGGTTTTTAGACATTCATCTATGAGGATTTTATAGTTTTCATCTTTCTTTTTACCCAGAAATCCCTTCACTACATTTACAAAACAGTTCCAAGCTGCCAATTCCTTGTCATTTAATTTTTTTTTTAAAAAGAGAATCACTTAAAAGTTTGTTTATTTAAAGTCCAATAAAGATGCCTTCTTTTAGTTTTGCATCATTTAACTGAGGAAATATTTCTTTTAGGTTCTTGAAACCATTACCTTCTTTATTTATAGCTTTAACAAAGTTTTTCATTAGTCCAAGCTTAATATGGAGAGGTGGGAGAAGTACCTTTTTTGGATTAACAAGGGAGCATATTTTGCAGTACCTGGTTCAAAAGAAATTCTATGAGGCCAATCTTTTTTTAAAATGTTTATGTGTTGCTCGACTGTCCCATGGATATAAAAAACAACAGTACTTTGTAAAAAACCCTTGAAGCCCTAGCAATATACCTAACACTTTTAAATCTTGACAAATTGAATTAGTGTAGTAGCTAAGTTATCCTAGTGCTAAAGGAATAGATGATTTTTTTGCTTCTATTATGAAGCAAGACTGCTTTAAGGCTGTATATAGGAAAATCTATGAAAATATGCCACTTGGAAAGTGCATGTTCCATATTAAGCTCATTCATTAAACCATCAATATCATAACAGACACATAGCGATCCTTCCATTTTATAAAAAACTTAAAAATGTTTTATTCTGTTTTCGGTAAAGTGAAACACATTTTTATCTAACAGGTTCCACTGTTGAAGTCTGGAACCAAAAAGTTCAGATTTTTGTTTTGACAAAGCCAGGTCACATACCAAATTATTTAATTTATTCTGAGTTATTAAATGAGGTTCCTGATAGTTTGTAAAAATACAGGGTCACTATTGGTATTCTCAGGAAGTTGTGGATCGGATCCTGATGAAGAATTAGAATCACTGGGAAACATAACATCCAAGTTTAAAGGTGCAATCAGCATGGGTAATAATTCCTGGCTATGAGGAATTGGCCTTAATGTAGAAGGCAAATTTGGATACTCAAATTTTGTCTCTCTGCTTTTTTGAATACCATTCTGTTTTAGTGATACAGTAGTAGCAATCACTTACGTGGTCAGAAGAGTCCCTCCACATCATAGGAACAGCAAACAGCATAGAATTTTTCTTGTGATGTATCCGCTGCATTAGATTTATGTGACATTTCACACAGTAAACATGAGGGGCCTGACTTTTATTTTGATCATCAATTTGGCACTTAAAATATAAAAAATAGGCTTTTTTTAAACTTTCTTGGATATAAATCTAGTCTGTTTCTTTAAAATAAGTTGCCCACATATGAAACAAAACTTATCTGCTGTATTTTTGCAACATCGATGGCTAGAAGTTGTTATTTTATATAAAATAGGAGAAAAACACAACTGTTCACAAGATAGAATCAAACTAAACTTTAATGAAACATACAAGGGCCCTTAAAGGTTCATATAATACATTGGAAATACATTATCTCTCATGGTTATTCTTCCTACATTGGATAAATCCAGGTACAAATAATTTTAATAATCCCATCATATAAGCAACAAACAGGTACTCGAAAATAGGACATGCTAGGACATTTCTGTGAAAAGGTGTTTTAATAACTACCTAAATGAAACACAAAAAGAACATTTTTAGTAATGTTACAAAAATCATGTCGACCAGTGTTATTTTAAAAAAATTGTTTTTATTTTTATTTTTTAGTTATATTTACATAAGGAAAATTAATATAAAAACATTTAATTAATAGATAAAGATAAAATAAAATAGAATTTAAAATTGTTTACTATAGGTCAACAGTGTCTCGTAGGAAAATTGTAGATATCAATATTTCAATATCTATTTACCATCCAGTATTGGATGATTATGCCATTGATTAGCTAATTTAAAAGAAAAATATTTTATATTTTAGATAAATAAAACCAAATTCCTTCTTGTCAAAATTTGAAGAATCTAAATGAGTTCATGTCACTCATTGTTTTTTTCATATTACTGAATTAATTTATTCATTAAAAATTTAAATTTTCATCTTGTAAACTAATATAATTTTTTAGAATAACATTTTTAATCCTCCATATTATTCAATAAATTAAAAATATCAAAATGTCAGTATGCTAGGTTTGATCATTGGCTAATGTTTCAATCAAATTTTGTTGTTGCTGCTTCATCATTATTTTTTGCAGCATTTTGTTTTTCTGAATAGTACATTTTTAAAAAGACTAGAGGTTGTATGATATTTTGATGGGAAATAATTTATTCTATTGATCTTCTTATCAGCACAGCAGACTTATCACAAATGAGTATGGCTATTCCAATTCCAAAAAAATAAAAAGACGAAACAAAAGATAATAATAATAACTGACAGAATTGAGTTTCGTAATGCCTATATAGACCAATGTGTGAATCGCAAATTCATCCACATAGAGTGCACACTGACTCATTATTTGATATTTTGCAATACTGCCTTAATTTATTCTACAAAAAGCTTTCTTCCTAAATTACTTCCACACCACATCTAACTGTAGCCTTCTAATGAATTCTATTCTCTATTTATCTTAAAGAAAATTTTCAACATTGTTCTTTTTTAGAATGTTTTTCTATTATAAATGATGTTTACCTCTTCCAAGAAAATGATGCTGAAATTCATCGTAAAACAATTTTTTGAGAAAATCTTGTATTGCTCATTCATTTTATATGACCAATCTAATGATGTAATTTTATAGCAGTATTCTCTATAATATCATCTCCAGAATAGTGAAGAACATTCTAATTGGTCTTATAATCTTGCTCCGGGTTTTTTAAAATTTTACAAAGCATGCATAAATAAAACTTTTTAATGACTTGATATTATGTTGGTAGAATGCCCAAGTCTCATCTCCATACAAAGAATTAGATAAAATATTAGTTCTATATTCAACTAATTTAGTTGCAGTAAATATTTTATTGCAATGAAATAAATATTCTTTTATTTTGTTAAAAGCACAAGAGGAATTGAAGCCTGTGGTACAGCTCATTATCAAAGTCCACCTTAAAAATCTATCAAGATATTTATATATGCTTACATTCTCAAGTTGATTGCTATCAAAGCTAAAAATTGTTGAAATTTTTTTTTTTTTTCCATTATTGACTGATAAAGAATTTGAACATTTTAAACATTAATTCTTAAGGCAAATTCTTTATATATTGCATTTAAAACATAAAATACATTTTGCAGATTGTCTTTTGAACTGAAGAAAATAATACAATTATTAGTATATTATAAATCCAGAATCCTATAATTAATTGTTTCAAATTAATAATCAATCCTATATATTTTGATCCCTGAATCAATAAATGGCGTAATATAAAGACCTCATTTATTAAAATCCAAATCAATGATTAAGTTTGTATACATCCATGTCTTGCATTAGTTTTCAAATGCTGGAAATTTTCCATCTTTGGTAATAACACTTCCTCTCATTTCAACATGTAGATGCTGTAAAATGTAATTAAATTTTAGTGGACAACCAAATAATTTGAAGCAGTGCCATAGACATATTCAATTGAATCAAGTGCCTTGACTAAATTAATAAAAACAATATATAATCATTCTTTTGTTTCTGACATTTTTTTTTATATTTGATGGGCAAGAAAAATAATGTCTATAATACTTTTTTGATTCCCTAAAACCACTTTGAGTTTCTTGAAAATACCTTTGCTGTTGTGGGAATTTATGATATTCCTGATTATTTCAGTCTCTTACTTCAATCTTGTCTGTACATATTATTTTAAAAATTGAACCATAGAAATATCCTTAAGATCAGGCAGCACAACTTCATGAGACCTTATACTTCTAAAAAAATTACAGTATTTTTTAAGCTAATTTATTATCACTATATTTTAAAATTTCTCCAGGTATTTCATTTTTTAATATTACAAAGAACTCTAATAAAATTAATAAATCATGAAAAACCTTATTTCAGTTCTTATATCATTGTTCAAAAATTGATCAAAATAGTCTTTGCTCTTATTCAAAATATTATTGTCATCATATAAGAGAATGCCATTGTTGGATTTAATAGAATTGTGATACTGGTTTTTAGATTAATATGTTGTTCTAAGTGCTTTACAAAAAAGTCTGAGTGATTATGATCATTGATTGTCTGTATCTCCTGAATAGGTTTAGCTTTTTCTTCATATATTGAATTATATTTTAATAAGCCTAAATCTAAATAGTGTATTAATTTTTAGTTCTTAATGAGTAAAAAAATATATATCTTATGTACTTTAGTCTTTAATTGTATTCATTTGCTACATATAAGTTTATATTTTTGCAATGCAGAAATTAACTTTTGAATTAAAGTAAAATTTACATTTTTCTTGCCAGAACAAAAATGAAAACTAAAATATAAATTCATAATTTTTATAAATAAACTATAATCCGAATGAAATATGAGTTAAATGAATCATGACTACAATAATGGAACAATCAGTGTCTCTTTGAACAGCATTCAAAACTTAAATTGTCAATGTTTGAATTTTTGCCTTTAAATCTCTACATTTATTATGAATCCCACATTTAATTTATTGTTGTACCAAGAAGAAAATAGTTTTCTTTTAATGAAGTCACTAATCTTAACATCATTGTCAGAAAACTAGTTATGATTTTTCTTTTTAGTGAATCTAAGAACAGATTGACTTGTATTCACAACATATTCCTTAAAATAAATCTATGCTTCTTCATTAACATGACAAGTCCTGAAAGTCCAAATTAATAATTTTAGTGTTTAATTGTTCCTAGAATTTAGCACAAATAATACATAATTCTGAAAAATTGGATATCAATTTTATTGCAAATATGATTAAATAAAATTTATTTTTTAATGTAATTATCATTTTAATTTTAGGACAGACTTATCCATAATTCATTCAATAATCTGTCTTTATAATTGCATGTAATATGAACTTTTTAACTATTTTGATTCCTAATTATGATATAATCTATTAAATGCCATTGTTTTTTGAGGATGAATGCAGTTATGTTTCTGCCTAAATAAAGTATTTGCAGTAGTCAATTCATGAGTTGTGAAAAAATTAAATGATGTCACCCTTCCAATAATACCATTTTGAGTAAAGTATTATTTGTCCCAATATATATATATTAAACTCTCAAAAAATGAAAAATTAATTTTTAATACGATTGCTATAATAATATTATCTTACAGGAAATAAAAACCTTTTACTCTGTTAACTGTTTATATGTATCAGTATTTATAAGAATATGATGTATGCAATTTCAAGTTTTAAATTGTAAATGTATCTTGAAATCAATAAAATGATGAGCTTTTTTTTTTTCTTTTTAAAACTTCTATATTACTAAATTAAATCTTGATACAAATAAAATAGAACTTTTTTTTTCTTTTTAACATCTGTTTTTTACTAAACTAAATTTTAATACACATTTGTATATCTTCATATCTGGTTTAATTAGGTAGTATAATCTTTATCAAAGCAAATATTTTATAAATACTTGAGAAGTATGAACAAAAACAAAAAATAAACAAATTAAAATGTATCAAAAATTTGTAATACAAATACAAAAAAATATTTCTTTTTTTATTATTTTAAATGGAGAAAAACTCTTAATATTACAAAATAAACTTATCTTCTCATTCACTCATTTTACAAAAAGGTACATTTATTTTTTCTTTATATAAAACATATTTTTTAAGTATATTTTAATTCAACTTTAAATGTATTTTTAATTACTTAAATTTTAAAAATTGCTCTGTGTTAAATATCTAAAATTTTATTTCAAACATACAGATGTTTAAATAATTTATTTATATATTTTAGAAAACTAGAAATTTTATTAAGCATAAATTATTAAGAAAATTATCTAAAATTTTATATTTAGATGTATGTATTTGCTTGTATCCATATAGCAATATATATATGCTTTTTTTTTTTTAAATTTTTTTACAACAATTAAAAATAATAGTATTCTAATGTAAATATAGGGAATTCGAACCTGGAACCCAATTGTAAATATAGGGGATTTGAACTCAGACTTTCAAGCCACTTCAACCATCCACACTATCTCATACTACTGATGCACATGACCACACACTTGCAGAAAAGATAAATAATCACCAATATACATATTTCATGCTGAATCAGCACTCATCAGTTGGTCCAGATTATCATCTCCCATACATATATACAATCACTGCTCAGTTTATATTAAGATAGCAAATCCTTATACTTCAATGGACAGGCTTCAACCTACTCCAATCTCCAACTTTTCAGCCATCCATACCATTGATAATCCAATGGTAGAATTCCCAAATCCCATGCTGATGCTAATATTGTTATCATGCCCATGTTGACCTCTAGTCACTCTGCCCCCTCATGTATAGGACAGTAGCCATTTAAATACATAGAAGAGGGATGGGCAGAATGCAGGCTTAATATGTAAGATTTGAAATACCAGGTGCTCTTGTACTTGGAGCTCAATTGTAAATATAGAGGATTTGAACTCAGACTTTCAAGCCACTTCAACTATCCACCCTATCTCGTACTACTGGTGCACATGACTACACACATGAAGAAAAGATAAATTACCAGTATACATATTTCGTGCTGAACCAGCACTCATCAGTTGGTCCAGACTAGCAAATCCTTATACTTCAATGGACAGGCTTCAGTCTATTCCAACTTCCAACTCTTCAGCCATCCATACCATTAAAAATCCAATGATAGAAATTCCCAAATCCCATGCTGATGCTAATATTGTTATCATTCTAGTGTGGATGGTTGAAGCGGTTGAAAGTCTATTGGGCTCCAGGTATAAGAGTGTCTGGTATTTCAAATCTTACATATTAAGCCTGCATTCTGCCCATCCCTCTTCTATGTATTTAAATAAATGTTATCCTATATATGAGGGTCAGAGTGACTTGATGTCAGCATGAGTATGATAACAATATTAGCAGCAGCATGGGATTTGGGGAATTCTATCATCGGATTTTCAATGGTATGGATGGCTGAAGAGTTGGAGGTTAGAATAGTTTGAAGCTTGTCTATTGAAGTATACGGATTTGCTATATTAATATAAACTGAGCACTGATTGTATATATATAAATATGGGAGATGATAATCTGTACCAACTGATGAGTGCTGGTTCAGCACGAAATATATATATTAGTGATTATTTATCTTTTCTGCATGTGTGTGGTCATGTGCATTAGTAGTATGAGATAGTGTGGATGGTTGAAGTGGCTTAAAAGTCTGAATTCAAATCCCCTATATTTACAACTGGGCTCCAGGTATAAGAGTGCCTGGTATTTCAAATCTTATTCTAATGTAAGGAAATAGAAGTTATCACCAGATTGGTGCATTCACTTTAACAAGTAGATATTTGGGCGTAGAAGAAAAATAAATTTTTATTTTTTATAATTCTCTACCCTTCTTAGCTAATTATGTTTTTAATGCTTGCTCTTAAAAAAAAAATTGTGGATTCATTATTGATTTCATTAAGGACATTTCACATATTTTGCAAAGAATCATTTTTCATCAGTTAATTATTTACGATTATTTTTATACATTTCCAGTTTTATACAATAGTCTATAATTTGGGTATTAAGTTCTCTATTGTAGACAGGTTGAATCAACTAAGCAATAAGGTAATGTTATGACCAAATAGTAAAATTTCCTTTGGTATTAAGTTGTCATTGCTTGTACTTTCATAAGAATTTATTCTACCATTATTGAAAAGTGATACTATCAGGTTTGCTAGAAGATTTGTGGTTTGGGCATTTTAGTTGTTTTTATATGTTGGACTATGTCTATTATCTAACATTAAATATTGAATGTCTAGAGAAAAAATTTTAAACTTTATTTAAATTTTCCGATTACATTCAACTATTAGTAATAGTACAGAGATTAGTATATACCCACATTTTGAATATTATTCTCTTCTTCGGATGTTACTGCCTGACCACTGGCAGTAATAGCATGGAGATCAAACCTGGACTTAAAGTAACAGACCATGTATGTACCAATGAACATACATTTGATCAGAAATGTACAAAAACACAAGTTTAACTTTCATGTCAGGTACTGTAGAGCTGCTGGCATGAAGTAAACTAATATTTTCTAGTATATATTTATATGTAGTAATGTGTTAATATGTGAGTTGTTTTTATATTTAAACTTGTTTAATGAGGAAATCGGGACATTCTAATAGCTGAAAAATAAACCAAATGGTTTATTGATCGGGAATTCATGAAAAGTTTAACTACTGAAGATCGACTGAATGGAGTCGCGAGCCATTGATGATGGCCTCAGAATCCAGTACTCTACTATTACATTAATCTTGCAGAGCGTTTTAAAATTAATTCTGTAATTGAAATATATTTAAGAGAAATCAGTAATATTATCTCTAGTAACAATTTTTTATCATTCCTGTTTTATTAACACAACTTTTTTTTTTTTAAGTTCACGAATGTTTTTATAAAATCTAATATAGAAAAAGCTCTTTATAAAAAAATAAAACTGTGCTTATTAAATTTATCTAAAAATAATGTATTGTTTTTAAACCAGATTAACAGCAATCGGAAACTTTTTTTGTTATTTTAAATATAGTATATATTGGATTTTTTTTCATTATTAAAGAAAAAGAAGTCTGTGTGTATGCGTTTGCTGAAGCACTCTTTAGAATGTCAAATTACAATTGATTGTAGAATAATAACTAAAATATCTGATCCAGAGAGAAAAGGGAGGGGGATAGATGTGAAATAAAAATGCTGTTAAAAGAAAATTAACCGAACCTGTGAAACGTATATTGCAAGTTAATTAATTTTACTTCTGAAGGCTAAAAAAAAAAAAAAGTAACATTTTAGAGCTACTGATGTTATTCTGCAGCAAAAATTTGAGAAAACAAAACTAAAGCTTTAAAATAAATAGTCGTTTAAGTTTGGAATAAGAATTATCTTTGCTAAATGAAAAAAATTGCTAAACAAACATTTTCATCAGTTATTTTAATATCAAACTTACGTCACAGAGAAAGATGAGAGAATTCTAAGAGTAAAAGCCATGTAATTTTATAGTTAGTTTAAGTTAAAAACTGCGTGTGTGCCGCTTGCAGTATACCTGAGATAAATTTATTGGCTGTTGTAATATAACAAGGCACTGTTATCTATTTCTAATTTTAAAAGATTTTTTTAATGAATTCAATTTTAACTAATACTATTGATATATTATTATTAGTTTAATTTTTTTGTTTTTATTAATTTTGTTGTTATTGTTAATTACTTTGAATATTATTCATATAAATTCAAGTAACTATTTTTTTCTGTGGGTTTTATTGCTTTCCGCCTACAATTTTTATTGTCGGGAAAGCTGTAACATTTTGCTTATTTTGTAATTGAAGAATATTTCTCTATTATTTTTAAATAAATTTTCAATGGAAAAGAATTGATTTTAAAAAAATCTCTTATTAAATATTGGCTTTAAACGTTTTTTTTTAATCGCACCATAGTGCAAAGACTTCTCCAACCAGGAAAAGCAAACAGTGAAAGAAAAATCATTTGTTTTTTTTTTTGTTTCCCAGGTGAAATTTAGAATTTTCTTTCTTGTTTTACTATGTATTTATAAAGAGTAGCTGGATATTTATTTACTGGCAAATAATTGAATAAGTAGTTAGTTTAGCTATGGATTGACCACCTGAAAGAAAAAAAATGCCAAACCTTCTTGCAGCCTGAAAATATTTCCAGCATGTAATCTAGATTTGGACACTAGGTAGTGGGCATGGCAGTCTGATATACTTATCACTGCAATGATATCTTAAGTTTTAGTATAAGAGCTCATTTTATTTATATTGTTTTAATTATGAAAAGTTATTTTTCTTAATCAAATGTAATGATAACTTCAGTGGGAACTGTTCTCCATAATGCTTATTGTATTACAATACATAATATTTGTGCTTGATGCTTCTTCTGTAGATTAGTAATATTTAACACAAAACAATAGTTTCATCATTAAGTATGGGATTTAATTTGTCTTTATCTTCATGTGTATTGTTAAACATAATTTTTTGCTACTTGAATTAAATAAAGCTATGAAAAAATAAAATAACTTCATTGTTTATATACATATAAAATATTTCATGCATTACACTGTTATTCATTTTAGATCAGTGGTCTTCAACCTTTTCACACCTGCGGACCGGTAAAAATAAGGATAAGGTTTCTCGGACTGGCAAAAATAAGGATAAGGTTTCATGGACCAGCAGAAGTCTATAGATAAATTTTCTTAAAGATGTAAACAGCTTAGTCTTAGATGAAGTTATATATATATTCTAACCTAATTAAACGTGATACTTAACAGAAACAAAATAAAACGACGTACGTACGGGCCATTCCTATAACCTATTAAAACAGTGAGCGGTATTATTAAATATAATACGGACGCCTCCAACCCTCTATTATCTAATATGATATTTGAAAACTCTTCGTTAGGTTAGTTATATAATTCGGCTACAGAGATATGCAGCTCAGACAGAGATCGAATAAAAATAATTATCATTAATAAAATAGATTTAATAAAACCATTTAGAATAAACTAACATTCTCTCTCTATCTAAATACATTCTCTGAGCTATAAGTACTTGCACTGTTCGACAATGATGATGATGATTTTATTTCATTGTTAATATTACTGACTCAATAAAACATTCAGCAATTTGTCAATATGATCTCAATATTTTATTATTATACAATTTAAAAGTTTCCATCTCTTTAACCATGCCACACTTGTAATATTAATCATACTGAATTAATTCTTTCTTTAAGAGCACTTATAATACTGACACTAATCTCAGGGTTCTCTGTTATATTTAACAAAATGCTCGGCAGTATTGTGTTGTCCAATAGAACTGACATTCTGGTTGGCTATAGAAAACATTTAACTTATTTAAATTCCAGGTGTCTTCATCCACATATCAACTATTATAATATTTAGCAAGATGATGACCTTATTAAAGAACAACGCATAATTTTGAATAATACTGCCAATTTATAATCCAGAATCTCAGTCGGAATGATGAAAAGACAAGGGTGCTTTTGTGTCCTTCCATCACCCATGACAACACAATAATTAAACTAAGATTTAATACTTAGCAATTCACTTACATGTGTATGGAACAATGTGCAATTAAAACCTACTAGTTTGGGAATAAAGTGATTTTACACATCCATAAAATAAAATGTTTTGGTCTGAAGTTTCAATTCCATAAATAATTCTTATTAAATTAAAAATATAATGAAATATTCTGATCTGCTTAAAATTGTCTATCTAGTGTATTTAATTTGAGATTTCATAAATAATTTTTGGACTCAAGAAATTATTGCAAGTATTATGCAGATACACTTTTATTTAGCACATAAGAAAATGACTCAAAACAGCTTTTAATAAGACTATATTTATTATTAAATTCTAACAATATTCCAATTTATTCTTACAATTTAACAAAAACAATCCCTTAGGATTAACATAATAAACCAAAATTATACACTTTAGTTGATCCCATATGGATAAAATAAAATAATAACTAATAGTAATTAGTCTATGCTTTTAGACTGGGATTTGAACTACTTCTTCATCTTTGCTGTACATTTATTTAGATAAAATATAACAAAATAAATATTATTGTCGATACACTAACTTATCAGTTTAGTGTATCTTATATGAACGGCTGCTTAACTTTATTCTGACTATTTGTTTTAAAATAAAAATAATTGGATTCTAGGCAATGCGTACAAACGATTATTATCATCGTATCTTTAACTAAATGACAGTTTTTATTTAAATAACTTATTATAATTTATGGGTTATTTATCAGAAATTACATTTATTATTTTAATGTTTACCTGAATAACAACTGAAGTTGTTATACACACTGTTTCCTCCGTATAAGTTATATTGTGAGTGCTACTTAATAATTAACTTGAATTAAACTTAGTATTTGAACCCTCCTTTGGCAAATAAAATTTATAAATCACACAATTTTAAACTTATTTTCTCCATTGACTCATGTGTAGATTACCCGCACTAATCCGACGCACAGTCCAGACATTGATTATATATACTAGCACTCTATTTTTACTAAATGGATCGTGAAGAATTTACCTCCAGTATACCCGTTATCTTGCCATAACTTTTAAATAAAACACAATATTCTACACCTTCCGTGGTGGAATTATCTCTATTTCTCATGAGGAAAAGGGAATAATACCGTAGATACGAAGAGTTAACGACTATCTTAAAATAGTTTGGTGGGTCCTTGCCTCTTACCTGGGCATAATAGGAACACACACCAATATAATCCTCTCATGGGATTTTAACGAACGAAATGAACTAAATACGGTATAAATGCTGATCGTCCTGGCTCTGGGAAGCGATCGCTTGGGTTATAACCATACCCGAATTCTAGATTTATTTATTCCCCTCATGGAAAATAAAGCTTTTGGGGAGATTATTTTCCATCCCACAAATAAATACATACAATTGTTACTAATGTGAATATTAATCATATACTGATGCTATTCGGGGCAAGACAAGCAAATACACTAATTACACAAAATTTATATTCCGGGGTATACTTAAATCAACGTCTGTAATCAATGGATAATACAAAATAAACATAATAATTTTCACCTTTGCCAAAGAAACATTCAACAAGTAATTGGTTATATAGTATTTTGAACTAAATTAAGTGAATGCGTTAATAAAAAAAATAATTGGGAATAAATTCCGCAATTAACATAGTATAAATTTGTTTTAAACTTTAAATAAATAAGATTCTGTATAGCACTTCTCTTTAATTACTTCTGATAATTTTAACTAGATATTTTATCTATTAAGTATCTGAACTTTTATACTTTTACGTATTTAACATATAAATTTATACCCATAATTGCCTATCATAAGTAAACACATTTTATAAAATTATTTTCCATGTCAAATATAAATTTAACCTAGAATAATTAAAAGAAAACATACCTTTATGATTACAAGGTCATTTAAATACTACTTGAATATACATCTTTTAACCTGTTGATAAAAAAAAATATACATAATTTTTTCAAATAAAAAATATTACTTAACAAGTGTTTATTATCTTTCTAGAAAAATGTTTTTCCGTTGGCAATTTATTTAGATGAAGAATTTGATCCTTTCGTAGTTCACGAAGTAAAATTTTTTTTTTTTTTTGAAATAAGAAACACATTTATTATTTCATTTTGATAAAAGTTGCTTCTATTCTGGCGCATTTAATAATTAAGCAAAGAAAACATAATAGCGTTGGATATTAATTCTTCTTTGAATTAACTTATATAATTTTGGGATCCAAGAAAGACAATACATAACTTAACATGACGAATATTTTGACGCTTGACGATCACATATATACAATTCTTTTCCTTTTTAATATTGGCGATACGTACCATTTTATTTAGCTAGCTGGTTTAAGAATAAACTAATGCGCGACTTTTAGGAAATATTATAATTATAAAGACTGCAGCTGACTTACGTAGATAGAATTTTAAGGACTCTAGTTGAGGTATAATATAACATATTATATTATAAAGTTATAATTAAGTCACTTATATTGGTAATTTTTATTCCTACTCTAGGAATTATAAGTCTTCTTTAATAATGAATTTCCGTAATATGCACGCATACAAAATTTTCAATACTTGCCTTGAGAAAATTTATATTTTCCTTTTAAAAATTATGCAGGTGCATAAGTAAATATCCTTTATCATTCATATTATTTCTAGATAATTTTCATTGAATAAATTATATTTTAATGTGAGGAGCTTTCATTATTTTTAAATGCAGACAATGTCAGTTAAAAAGAGCGCGAAATTTTATAGTTAACTTTCCTTAGCTTTTATAATATGTCTTTTAAATTATAAATTTTTCTTTTATACCAAGAAAAAATTATCAAATAAGGTAAAGTTAATAAATAATTGTTTATTTGCTGGAAATTATTTATATTATTTACTTTAAACATAATGACGCTTTCAGTGATTACTGTAGTCAATACGGTCATTTTAAACTTTAGCACACGATAGTATAATCTTTTAGTATAAAAACTTTATAATAGGTCGATGGACATAGAAAAGCAGAATATCCTATCAATTAAGATTAGCCAAACATGATATTATCAAACATTTAATGGACTGATATTTATTTCTGCAATAAAAATTATAAAAAAAATTTGTTACCGAATTTCAGTACTGACTCCTCCTTGGACTAATAGCAGACTAACTTTTCTCCAGTTTTTTGGCGGTCTTGTTTTATTTTAGCGACCTCTTACAGAGAAAAAATCATTTAATTATACATAAACAAAAGAAAGGAAAAAAAACAAACTTATTACAGTTATATTTTGTTCTGTATGGTTTAAATGGATTACAAGGTAATTTGACAAATAATGTAAAATAATAAATACATGTAATTGACACTGTTTATTAGTGGTGTATATTTCTGTATACATTATTGTCTAAAATAATTTAAAAAATAAAATTACCAGAAGCTATGTTGTTATGATAAGATACTCATCTATCCCCCCCCCTGTCCATCTACAATCAATTACTATTTATAATATGCTTTTATACTATATTAAATTGCTCTTATGGTTATTATTTTTAATTAAACTATTTATGCTCTTTTCCAAAATGACATTAAATTACTAAATTTATTAGTTATTTGCTTAAAATACGTTAAAGTGAGTAACTAGAATACTTTATTAATCACTTAATATTATTACTATTTTATTTCTTTATTTTCTAGAAAAAAGATAGCATTGTTTTCCTATGGAAACGATGCTAAATAGACCAAGTGTCAATAACACTAGGTTACAATATATATATATGGAATTTGTATAATAAAAAACTTTTTTTTTTTAAATTTTGAATTTTTTTAGAAAAGTAATAAAAAATTTAATTCTATTCCCCCCCCCCCTTTCATAAACATCTGTGATAACTAGAAAAACAAATTAATTTATGTATGACTGATTAGATTTTGTTCTGTTTCTTTTTTTTAAATCAGGTAAAAGTGCGATGAAAAAAATAAATAAAAATTGTTTATATTAATTAAAAGTTTAAAGTCTTATTATTTTGTTATTAAAACTTTCTTGCCAGTCTATCGCGGACCAGCAACTTCTACGGCCCGTGGTTGAAGACCACTATTTTAGATGACTGTTATTAAATTTTTTATATAAATATTGATTGCTATCAATTTGTATTAACTTCTGATGATAAATATTAATAGCATTTCTTCATGAATGACCTATATTCTATTTAACTTTTCTAGTTTCTCAAAGGCATAATGAACACTATGATGTTGTACAGAATGTTTAGCTATTCTACCCAATGTCTAGAACTTCAAGACTATATAAAATAAAAGCTTTTTATGCTTTTCTTAGATATTCCATAATATAACAAATTTGTTTTAGACAAAATATAAAATGGCCAAACTGCAGCAAAGAGAGTGTAACTTACTGCTACCAGCAGATTGCTACGTATTTGGTATCAAACTTTTGTTATTTTAATAGCTTGCACACCTAGGCATCATATTGAATTTTTAAAAAAACTGATTTGAGTCAATTTTCACAACAACTTCAGTTTTAATAATATTAGAATAAAAAAAAATTTACATTGCTAGAAACTAGAAAAACTAAGAAAAATAATAAGGCTAAGACAAATATTGATTATCATTTAAAAAATAAGAAAAAAAGAAATTTCAACATCCGACATAATTATTACTTTATTTTTGTTCATAATTTCTAATTTATCATTAATTAAGTTTAAATTACATCTTTATTGATGGTTTCTTTGTATTCCTCACAAAATTATCTTTCAAACCATATATAATACATCTTACCTGAGATAATCCATAGCTTCAGAATCTCCAAAAGTATTCACATAAGAATTCTTCATTTTTATTTTGTACCCCAAAAGTAAAAGATACAAAACAAATCATTTCCAGAAATGGATATGCATTTGTCATCATAGCAATTGGCTTCTTATCTATCTAAAACTAGAAATTGTAGGCTACTATCTGCATCAATGATAAAATGAGTTTCATCTCTTCATTTTATATTTTTTGTGTACATCAGTGATGTTTATATTCTTTATACACATCAGTGATGCTATCTTGTTATATTTATTATCTCACAGAGATGTAATTTATTTGCATATAGCTCATTTTCTAACTATAGACTTGAAAATAATTTGTTGCAAGATGTAGCAAAACTACTGACTCCATGGCATGAATATCAAGGCATAGGCAAGAATCAGAATTTGATTCTTTGTCTGCATACAATTCCATGTGGTATATACATAACCACACCATTTGAAATCTCTCTATTGGTTTTAAGGATTTATATTTTCACATGATACTATACCCAGTAAATTTTATGATTGTTTTACTGGAATCTTTCTGTATATCTGATAATCAGTTTTTAAATTTACATTGCACTGCTCTATATATGTAAATCATTACTTGTTATACAAACATGCAAGTGCAAACACAGCTACACTAATACAAATACAAACACATTAATAAATAATTAAAACCTTTGAGAATCATTGTGTCTATAAAATAAATTTGCCTCAAACTTGGATTAGAAACTCAAAATTATATTGTACATAAATCACTTTTCCTATATTTGAGTACAAAATTACATACTGTATAATAAAGAGCATAAATGATTTAATGTTATATAAATTAAATGAAACTATTACTAAAAATATTAATAAAAAAATTCAAATTTTATCTGATTTCAACTCAAGATATGCCATTTCAAAGAGATTTTCAAGCAGCAATGAATGCCAGAATTTCTGTTGACATTGTGCTTATAGTTTTCACACAATTTTTTTTAAAAAAAATTCAACAAATCAGTTGATACAAGAATGACACGCTACAATGGAGCAACCTGTTAAGGTCAAGATTTGTGTTTTTCTAGCCTCTCCTTTCACAATTTCAATCAATTATCATTAAGAACTATTTCACAACAAAAATGCTTTCTATTTTCTTCTTTAATATTAATGCTTCACGTAATTAAAATTTTATCATCTCTGTTTGAGTATACAGGTTTAATTACTGTTGTCTTATGTTTTATCAATGAAATATCAAATCCTTGTATTAAAATTCTAGGTAAAAAATATAAAGTTATAATGAAAAAGGAAATAAGGTTTTTTTTTTTTTTATTGTAACAATTGGTTTTTTGGATAAAAAATGTAAAAAGGGAAAGTTTTTTGAGAAGGGAGTCAAGTAAGTGTGGTGTATGTTTTGTGTTTTTAATTTAATTGATTTTAATGTATTTTATTTATTTTTAAATTTTATGGGGTTTATATGCTTTATATTGTTTTTGATTATTTTTGTTTTTATTATGTGAAGTTTGTTTATAATGTAATGTTTTTTCTAGATCCTTGAAAATGACTATAGAGTAAAGATAGTCGAAACGTTGGAAATAAGTGGATATATATATATACATCAAATAAAGTTTTTGACAAGAAAAGAAGTGATTTTTAATTATAGAATTATATGGCTAAATGAAATAAGCTTTAATCTCATTCATTTACATTAAATTTTTTTAGTTATGTATCTTGCAAAGAAAATTAATAAACTCATTTTTAATTTTTTTTTATTTTGCCATTGCAAAAATACTAATTACTTTTTTAACACAAAAAAAAACACACAGTTATATATTCTAATTATTGGTTAAGTGTAATCAGACCATATTTTTCAAAGTGCAGCACTTTTGAGAAAAAGTAAAGTTCCACAAACAAAACAACCAGTCATAATTTTTCATCATTTTTATTATTGTATAATATACTGTTAAACTCCTTAAAACTATTTTTTGCAACTGTAATTTCTCATTGTGTTCTTTCAGCTTTACATTTTTGGAAAAAATAATGATAAAAACATAAGTTTCAAAAGAAAAGTAATCCTAAAACTAATTTATCAACTTTGCAAATAAAAAAGACTAATAAATAGAAATAAATGATCAAATGAAAAACTCCATTTTTAATCTTTAGACTAAATAAATATCATTTAACAAAAATAAATTTCTATCATTAAAATGACTTTTGATAAAGAATATTTTCAGGCAATGGAATTATTTTTAAAAAATATTAAAATTCGTCCTATAATTACAACAGTAACAAAAAAATAATAGTGGAAATTATTATTTCTTATTTAAAACTGAGTATTTCTAATAATATGCACTTTCTGTTTGCTTTTAGTAAGTTTTCACTTCATTAATTTTCTGCTATAATAGTAGATCATTTCAAATAAAAGCTGAATATATACATATATTTATTGGAAATCAAATATTTAATTTCACAAAAATAAATAAATAATATTTATTATTTATAATTATGTGTAAAGTTGCATTTTCAGGTTTTTTTTCAAAAGTAGCAGTTACACACATACTAAAATTCTTTATTATAAAACGGAACCTTTTATCCTATTAAATTGACTTTTTATTAAAAGATACTGATATCTAGATATTTTAGTTGTAATTATTTTTTTAATCCTAGTTTTTGGTGTCAAATGTAATAAGGGCTATAAAACAAATACTGCAGTTAGCTACACATGAAGTTCTCTGAGTCTGATTGTAGTCCAATGCAATATAGTATTGAAGCTGGTGGAAGAGATAATAAAGTATTGCCATTTTGCTCTTTCGCAAAGTAACTATAATTGGGAAAAAATGTAAAAATTTCCTAAAATAAATAGTACACATTTATTTAAAATTAATCATTTCTAAACAGAATAATATAAAAAATATTAATATTTACTTCTAACCCCTTTTTATCACGCATCTTTAATTGTCACTTAACTGTGCTTGATAGTAGTTAAACCATTGCTTATTTCATACTTCTTCCTATAAGTGCCACACATTTTTAGAATATCTGGATGTCCTCCATAATACTGTATTTCACATAATGACAAGACTATTGGAAAACCAGAAGTTAGAGTTGAGGTATCAGTTTCCAGATTTTCAAAGCCAAACACAATTGATGACCCAATATATGTACAAAGGTCTTGTGACATTTTAATTAAGACATGCACAATCAACTTGGTGTTTTTTCCATGTTTGATGTCTATTGCATTGTTTAATGTAATAGAATAAATGCTGTGATCACAGCTTTATTTTTCTTCAATATTGTAGATTCTTCATTTGAGGAAAATTGTACTTTGGGCTATCATCTTAAAAGTATTTAATTCAAAAGTATGCCAAAGAATAACTAATACATTTTAGCTGATTATCAATTTCTTACGATTTTATTACTTATTAGTTGAAGTTTATCATTTAACTCTTTACGAAATCTAATTTCAAATTAAGTATAATAGTTAATAATTTCTGTTGTAACACATAACATTAAAAAACAATGCATTGGATACTATTTCTATGGTAATATTTGTGATTGGGGTGCATTCATACAATATTTATTTTCTTATTGACTTTCTGGAAAAGTGATTAACAAGAAAGTTTCTGATAATGGTGTGATAATGTGATGGAGGTTTCTAGTTGAACAGAACATCCTTCTCTTTAAAAAATTAATATTGATTTTAAACAATGTTATTTGGAGTATTTAGGAGTTGGTTATACATTTTAAGATATGACTTCTCTTTGTATATTTATGCATGTGTATGATGTATGATAATTGTATTGAATATTGTTGTCCTAATATCCTGATTTATATTGTCAAAAATAAGTTATTAAATTATATATAAAATTTAATTACTAATTTTTAACTAATTGATAATCTCAATGTAAATATAACATTATATTTTTGTTATTTAGGATTTTTTTTTCAATATAGATTACTTTCATTAAAAGTACTGATTTATATTGTCAAAAATAAGTTATTAAATTATATATAAAATTTAATTACTAATTTTTAACTAATTGATAATCTCAATGTAAATATAACATTATTTTTTTGTTATTTAGGATTTTTTTTTCAATATAGATTACTTTCATTAAAAATACTTTTGTGATATATCTTTTGTAAATTCCTTCTATAAATCTTTTTTCTTTGCTTATGATATGTATAATTGAATTTTCCAAAAAAAAATCGCAAAAAAGAGGTTACGAATTGATTGATTTGACATTTAAAAGTACATGAATTAAACAAGTCTGGAGTTATTCTATGAATTTTTAAAGATATTTTTCAGTTTTATAAAATATTTTTTTATCAAAAAAAAAGAAAGTATATGCATTGACTTCTATGGACTAATAGAATTGAATAGTAGATGAGCTTTATTTTCATAATTACCACCTTCCATAACTTCATCTTCAGACTGGGAAAAAAATTGTCAATCGAAGATTTAGCAAAGAAAATATCTATATAGAGAACTACATTGAGATCCATTTGAAATAGTGTTGAGTGTATGTTAGTTTAATTTACAACTTCAAATAAATTTATTACAGAAGTTTGCAGGTAATAAATGTACAGAAGGCATAATCATGTATATTCACTAAAATTTTGATAGTGTTTTTGGATTAAAATTTTTTTTTATATGTATTCATTTAATTGAGCATCATTTTTTGTCTGACTTTTGTCATATTTTTTTAATATTCTCATTTTTCATAGAAATTATTCATTGTTCAGAATCTGCTTTTTAACACATCATGTCTGCTATTATCACTATTCCATATTGTAGATTTGTTGATATTAGATTCAATGCATGAGTTTATTATATTTTATAATTTATTGTTTTTATTATTCATTGGTACTTTTTGTTTGGGAAAGGAATTATGGGTTTCCCATTGTAGGATATTACAGTAGGTTGTAAAATCAACTTTGGTCTTATTTATGATATTTTCTTCATTATCTGAGGATAGACTTTTTTTTTAATGTAATTGAATTTTAGTAAATTTCTTTTATTGGATAATACAACTTCTTAATTGATTTCTTGTGGCTTAAAGAAAATGATTTTATCAAATAATTTATTTCATGTACAAATATAGGATTAACACTATCATGTTCAGATAAGACTTTGAAAACCTTACCTAATAGTATCTCTACTAATTCTATTCTCAGCCATATCTTGCCAATGAAAGCCATCACTATCACATTTTTATTGTGTCTTTAAGATAATTTTTATAATGGAAATGAGATTTGCATTTATCATTAATGTACAATAATTGATCAAATTGCAACACATCCAAATAGCAGAAATGCATACTTATTAATTTTTTATCATATTTTTAAAATCTTATTTAACATTCTTAAATGACATAACACCTTTTTGTTAGTTTGATAGATCCATGTTTTTTTTTTCTTACAAGGTAGAATTTTTTTTTTTTTTTATCATTGGCTGATGAAGAACTTGAATATTTTATATTAATTATTAAATCAAGTCTTTATAGATTGCATTCAAAATATTAATAAGATTTTACAAATCTTCTGAATTTGAAAAAATATTACAATCATCAATCTATTTTAAATCTGAAAGCCAATAGGAATAAGTTTTCTATTTTTGCTTTTAATCAGTTTAAATTAAAAACTCCACCATCTATCCTAAATCACATCTTGTTGCCTGCTTTATAAATTGTTTCAAAGATCACCAACATAAGTGGAAATTAATGTTGGAGCATTTCAGATGTTCCAGTTTTTCCACTAGCAGTAATAAAATTTCTTCTCATTCTTTCAAATACAAATTGTATAATGAGAATAAACTTCAATGAACAAGTATCTAATTTTCAAACATCACATCTTTTTAATTAACTCAGTATTGCATATAAATTATATCTTCTTTTTTTTTGCCTAGCAACAAAATCATTCCTATAGTGATTTTTTTTTATTTAATTCTGTAATAGATTATTTCCAGTTGTAGATGGCTGAATGCAAACTAATAAACAAACTGGATTGAATAACAATGATATTCTATGATAACTGTTGCAATCTTTTATATTTTTTCATATTTATAAATTATAAATAAGCATTTTAAGATTAGGTACACTTCTTCATGGGGCCCATATATTTTTCAATAATTCAATGGTTTTGCATCTAATGTATTACTATCATATTGTAAGTTTTCACCAGATCTTTCTTTAGGATATGCAACTTTTCATTTTAATATTACAAAGAGCTGTTTAACTTTATTATGTTTACTGGATGTATCATTAAAAAGATTTCATTGAATTAATTTTGTAACAAAATTCAAAAGGTGATGAAAATATGTTCATTCTGTCTTTGAAATATCATTTTCCACAAATGATTTAATATGGTTGTTATATATTTGTTTTTCCAGATTCACAATAGTGCCAAAAAACAGGAAGGTGATTGTGAAAGCACTACCCAATGTGCCATTATTGCACTTTAACTTTTCAGTGAATAATTTAAACAGGAATTTGATTTTATATTCAACGTCATTATTAACATATTATTAGATTTTGAATTTAAAAATACGGGATTTTTATATGTTATTATTTTTAATTGATTTAAGCACTAGGAATCCTGAGTAAGAAAAGCTTAAGAATAAAAGGTTTATTATAGTATGCTAAACAGCTTTTGATATCTTAATCCTGATATCATACTCATAGCAATAACTAGTGGATGAGAGGGTTGTGGGTAAAAGATATAAATGTAAATATATATAAATAAATTAAATGACCCATTTTTTAGAGAGCGGAAAAATAGGATTTCTTTTTATTTATCGAGTTAGCATTGTTGGCAATTTACCAAGCCTTCTTTATCTTGCATTTAGAATCATTCCTTTCTATACATGCAACACTAACTGATGTATACTTGATTGTATGGCCAAATTTGTTTTCATGTTCTAGAAATATAGATTTGTGGTCTGCTTTGTTTTTAAACCTTCTGTAGAGATATTAATGTTGGGACAGTCTTGTTGTGAGACTGTTATGGGATTCTCTGAAATAAATATCACAGCAGTTAATTTGGCTGCAAGAAATCTTGTAACCAATATGGGGGTTTGGTCATCCACTAGTCATTGTTATGAGTATGATCTCAGGATTAAGCTACCGAAAGCTGCTTAGCATATTGTAATAAAACTTTTATTTTTAAGCTTTTCTTACTCAGTTTCTATGTCAATTACAATTGTTTAGGAAAAGTAAACCAACGTTATTATTTTTAATAAATAGATGTAAGATAAACATTGTGAACATTAAAAAATATTTTCGAATATTTGTGTTTCACCCTCTTTTTTCAATTTCAACTCTTCCAGATTATTTTTAATGTACAATAAAGAAGAAAAAATTATAAATCACCTAATTAAATATAATACTTTGCTAATTAAGACTTTTATGATAGAAGGGGGAATTCAAATTGTTATTTCAGACGCAAATTCCATTTGAATCAAGTAAAAAAATAAACATTTACTTAAAAAAATATTTATTTATAATTAATTTCTAGTCTGAAATTTGGGATTTTTATCTCATAATTATGATTTCATAAGCTAATAAAATTCTCTTTTAATATAAAATGCCATAGAATCAATCATATTCAGTGATTAAATAACTATATGCTCACATTTTAATATATATATATAACATATTTTGAACAAAAACTTAAATTATATATCGTAAGAGCTCTCATTCTTCCTTTTTTTTTAAAAAAAAAAACTAACAAAAACTTATACCTTTTTATTTTACCGTTTTCAATCCTATTACTTGGTTTTTCTTATTAATTTAAAAAAATATTTATATATTTTATTTTTTTAAATAGTATTTTTTATTTTTATAAATAATTTTTTTAATTGCTATTGAACAGAAATAAGTAAAACCATATAAATTATGTTTTATGTAACTGCATAGTTTACTGCATAGTGGATAATGGTTTCAAAAATGACCATTCCAAGATTAAGTGTTAAATTGTGAGTAATATAACTAAAAAAAAAAAACTCAACAAAGATTAACTGAATGTTCAGTTATTCTCATATTGTCCAAAGATCACACAATCTTTAGAAAAAATTACCATATATTTAATACTTTATTTTTATGTAGGTGAAATTGTATACAGGCTACCAACAGTCTGATATGAAAGTCATCTGTAAATAACAATTAAACAGTATCCAAGAAAAGGCTTCTACCACTTTGCAGAATAAAATATTGGTTCACCAAAAATTAGGTAGGTTCCAATATAAAGTCTTTTCTGTGGCATGGAAGACTAACTCGAGTCTTTCATGCCACCAGTTGTCTTCTTATAATAAACACTGATGATAGGATTATGTGTTTAGGCAACCACATTTCCATTTTTTAATTTTATGTGCAGTGTTTCTAAATCTAATTTGTTTTCTCTTTTTTTTTTTTTTGGTTCAAGCTCTTGAAAATTAAGAAAATAATAATGGGTATAAACTTAGTAAATTGGCAGTACTTATTTGTGATTTTTTTTCAAGGCAATACAGTCATTAATGAACAATTTGAAATTGGATTTTAGACAGGAGATTTATTGTATGTTTAGGCAGTTTTATTAAGGGATCGCTCTATCTATCTTGGGAATGGAAACAGCCTAGAAAATGTCTAAAAATGGTCTGTCTCACACAGTCTGTCTAAAGTGCCATTCCTAGGGGATTATTTATTACTGGAATGATGATGATGATTAGTAGAATAGGTGAATGGTTTCAGTTTTTTTAAAGGGCACATCAGTCAGTGAAAGGAGAAATGCATTGTTGGCTCTGCTGCAAAGTCTGAGCATTTCTATTGTTAGAATCCCTTGTTGTATGAATGAAAGGCTAATGGTGCTAAACTTGCTTTGCATAATGCTACTAGAGCTCAGTTTAATATTGTCTATGCTCCAACCTTAGATTCAGAGAAATTTAGAGAAAGCTTTTATGCCTTACTGAATAGTATTACAGCAGTACCATTAAAAAAGCCAAAATTTTTGGAGACTTTAATGTATATGCAGTACAATAGTAAACTTTGGTCAAAATTTGTTGGAAATAATGTTATTGGTACTGTAAATTCAATTGATCAGTTGTTATTGAATTTTTGCACAATATATGGACTGATTATCATAAACATTTTGTTTAGACTGAAAAATCACTCTAAAGGAATATGGATTAGACAGCTAATAGATTAGTACACTCCAAGATTAAAATATTTGTATTAATTATAAATATATTCTAATTATATTCACAAGAAAATTGGTATTCTTCCTTTATGAGAATGTCCTATATATAGCTTATTATTAAACCCTAATTTGGACCTGAAGATTATCATATTATTGATGCATATAATTCTCTTAAAGTGTATGTTATGGATATAAGTATGACTGGTTTTCTGACAATAATCCTATTATAATTAATTTTTTTAAAAGGAAATGTGGCATTTTCTGCTTTTATAATATTATGTCAAATGTGGAATTTCATAATAAATATTGAGATCTGAAGGCTTACAAACATTTTTTAATTTTGGTCTATTTTAGAGGGTGGGGGGTTGCACTAAAAACAACATATTGACTTGAGAAATGGTATCACAGTCCTAGTAAATCCAATAGTGGCACTTTTTGATATCATGACAGTGATATTTTAAATGGATGGAAGAAGTCTTTTGATCATCTTTTGAATAATGGTACAAGAATTAAGATGATGACTTTTAATGATGTGCCCATTTTTATCTACTCATTTAGATTTGGATAAAGATATCCAATTTAGTAAAAAAGCCTGTTTTGTGAAAAACTCTGTAATCTTAAAAATGGAAATACTGTAGGTCATAATGAAATACCTGGAACAGTTTTAAAATACATTGGTAATGTGCTAACTTCAAAAATATTCGAATTTTAATATATGGATTAACAAAGTTATGCTGCTTTATCTTAAGGATGTTTTTTTTTTTTTAAAAAAAAAAGGAGTAAACAAGATCCCAGTTATTTTGGTAGAATATGATTACTCTCCACTACAGCAAAAATACTTTCAAGGATTTTGTTGAAAAGGTATTGCTCCTAGTCATAGGTGAAAGATTCTGAGATTCAGTGTGGTTTTAGAGAATCAAGAATCACTATAGACATCATTTTGTTGCCATGTAAATGCAAAAAAACCTATCAAGAATAGAAGTGTGATTTATATATTGCTTTTGTTAATTTTGTCAATGCATTTGATTTAATTAATTAAACAAGCTTATAGCATTATTTGAAATTAGTTCATTGTCCAACAAATTTTTTTTTTTTGAAATTTTGTAGTTCCTACATGATGGATTAAGAGGAAAGCATTTGAGATAAAAATTGGTGTTAAACAAGGATGTGTACTTTGCTCTAATATTGTTTTTAATTTTTGTGACAGTTGTCTTTGCTTAATGGTAGAATTTTTGCTTTACTTTGAATTGATTAAAAGCAATAACTTCTGTTTTTCAACTCTGGATCTACAGTATGCTGATGATTGTGCTATTTTTTTTTTTTACTACAAAATGTTATTTACAGAATGTACTTAATGTTTTAAGTGCAAATTAATGTTAGAAAAACTCAAGTTTTTTATCAGCTAGCGGTGGAAGAAAAAACTTCAGCAACTTTTTGTTTGAGTAATTCTTAATTTCAAAATGTAAACCAATTTAAATTATCTTAATAATATTATTATAAGTAGAAAGATGCATGTAGATGTTGAGGTATAACATAGACTCCAATGTGCTACTGCTGCTGCTTTTAACAAATTAAAATATAGGGTACTATGTTGTAGGGAAATAATTACCAAAACTAAGCTGAATATAGATGCCATTTTATCTAATTTACCACATGAAAATCATACTTGAACACCCTATCAATATAATATAAAAGACTTAGGAAGTTTCAAGGATACTCCATACAATTTTAAAAAATACAAAGGTGCATGATTATAAAACTATTAATATGTTCTTCAACTTTCTGGATTTGATACTATAGAATCCATTATTATAAAATCACATCTTCAATGGATTAGACATGTAATATGAATGAACAGTGTGAGACTTCCTAATAGGATGTATTGTGGTGAACTTGAGCATGGTTTTTATGGGAGAGATAGATCCAATCTACATTATAAGGATTATCTGAAGGTCATTTAAAAAAGTGGAATATTGTTGCTATTGCGAAGACATGGTAGAGAATAGAATGCATTGGAGAGCTACATGATGTTGAGGTATTTCAGAAAGGAAAGTTTTCTGTTAAAGAAATTAAAATACAGTACCACAAAATATCAAGTAGAAAAATATATTCGTTTTTTATGAAACGTATTTGTGGTCCACAGATTAGTTTATATAATCATTGTAAAACTCATTTCAAGAGCTAGTTTTTTTTTTCTTTTGTTGGAGTTAGAATGGCCATATTCATTTTGAATATTTAGGAAAATGCACAATAATTACTGTGGTGGTGATGGTGGTATAATTGATTTTGAAACAATTTAAAAATAACCTATTTTTAATATTATATCTATTTTTTTTTATCCATCATGTAATGGTTGACTTCAAATTTTTATCTATGGTCTCAAATTTGATGGATAAGTCATTCCTCTGGTAAAATACTTTTATGTCATAAATAGACAAGGACTGTAAAATATATAAGTTATCAATGAATGTCCACAAACACTGCTCAAATAAATCATAGAATTTTCCATGATAATTAAGGGTTGTGAGAATGTGAAATCTTCTATATTGTAAGTTGACAAAAACTTTACAGAATGATAGCATTCGGTGTCCATCATTTGTGATGAGATTTTTCCCATGATTATTAATGTTTTGTAAATTTAACATATAAATAAATAAATGAAATACTAGATATCTTTCTAACTATAAGAATGTGCTTGTTCCTGAGTCTGATATGATATGCCCAATGTATGAACATTAGCAATTCTTTCCTTATCACTAATTTTATAATTGACTTGCCTAATGCATAAATGGTAGGAAACATTACATAGAATTTACTGGACATTGTGAAATTTCAATGGCATTTTATCTTTGTGATATCAAAATATTTTGTCAAGTATTTAAATAAGCAGTGTAAATTTATTAATATTTCTACTAGAAGCACTACTAATCTTATTCTTTTTACTTTTTTTTGTTTATATAAAGTAGAATTGTTTTTATTTCTGAATTGTTATTATTTTTTTGTCTTGTTGCAAGAAGTAACTCTGTTAGAAATGTTGTAGCCATAAGCAATATTGTGGTAATATGAGTGGTCTCTTAAAGATGTGTCTCATTATTATGTTTGTTAGTTGTATATAAAAGGGTTTTAATCATTTCTCAACATATATTTACCCATCATCCATGATGGTCAGAACTGGATTTGTTTTATATTGTCCACCATTTTTGTAAGGGAAAAATCAGTCTATTTTCTATTGCACAACAGTTTTTTTATAACATTAAATCATCCATCATAATAAATCCAATATCATCTCTTTGATTGCCATATTCTCTCATCATATTTAGAAATATACATATTTAGTGGCTGCCCATTTCCAACTCTAAGTCAGAAAAACTGTGGGCCATCTTCTTATTTAAACTTTTTTTAACATATTACATGGCAGTGTTGCAAAGATAAAAATTTAATAGTCAGGATTAAATAGTAGTTTAAATATCACATGTCAATTACATAATAATTGTTCAAAATATTTTCTAGCTCTCACCATTTAGACACCAATTTGTTTTTGTTTTTGATATACCAACATTTTATTGAAATCACTATATACAGTGCAGTAAACAAAATTTTTAATTTTATAATGCCCTTATTACTGAGCATACTTTGAGGAACATGTATAATATGGAGCTCTTTTGTATCTTATCATTAAAAAAATATATCTCAAAGAAAGTCAGTCAAGAATGGTTCTGACTATACATTAATACTATATGAGAAAATCGGTATTTGAACTGCATAATTGTTTATTAACAGTTATTTTCTGAGGTTTTGGGCATTGTTCAGAGTGTTTTGTACCATTTTCTACAAGTCACTTTTAATGTGGTCTAAATTAGTTCTAATAACTTACCTTTATAAGAACAATTTTTTTAAATAAACAGTAAGACAGGTTTTAGATTGCTCACTTCAAGGTAAAAACCTTTTGAGAATTTCTTGACAAACAATGAAAGAGAATATAATATTCACTAACTTAATTTTATACTAATAGTGAGACTCTCTCCTTGTTTTCTCCTGTAATTAAATACTCATTTACTAGTCAATAATTGGATGCTTTAGTTGGGTTTGGTCAGGAACTGAAAGTCTTAAAATAAATTTTTAATCTTGCTTAGTATTGGGGAAAATTACAAGATTTCCCTAGATTCAAACTTCCATGATAGACTTAGCAGTTCAAAATGTTAACTACTACACCTTTTATAGATTTTAATTATTATTTTAAACACCTGATATATGTAATTTATCATATCATTCTTCAAAACACTCATCCTTTTGTACCATTATAATATATATTTACACACATGTGTGAAAATTAGCACTGAAGGAATTTTGATTTTTCACTTATTTAGAAAGTTTATTTGTAATATATTTAGTTCATATATAGAGAGGTTAAATAAGTGATAAAGAAAATTTTTATTAATTTTTCATAAAACATTATTAAATATAGTAGCACTATTTAAAATATTTATCAGTTGATATGCTGACTTCAATTCATTTCTAATTGCTGATAGTTAAAAAAGAATGTGTGCATATTTTATTTAAAACTGTTTATGTATGTCACCAGCAATAATCTGTACTTTGCTTTTATATGTTAATTATTTTTGTTGTGCACTTATGTTCTAGATTCTTCAGATTTATGATTGATATTGTAATTTTTTTTTTTGTCTCAGCATTATTTGACTTTTTTAGCCTACTTTTACAGAAAAGATGATGTTATATGTGATGTGATGTATTGTGGCTTCTCCTTAAACGAAGTCAAGAATATCTCGGCAATTATGCCCAGATAAACCTGTTATCCACTTTATTTTCCATTCCCACTCTAAATTTTCCCATATTCTGCTCCATCCTATTTCCACGACATAATCTTTGTCAACTCTATAGCCTTTATATCTAAATCCCCCTTTTCCCAAACCCAGCATAAAAACCAATAATTCACTTTCTGTATAATCACTTTTTTCATATTTATTCTTCCATAACTTCATTATATGTACCCTTTCTGTTTTCAAGCATTTATATTCAATGATTAATCTGGCTCTAAATTAGAAGAAATTTTCTTGCCTTTTGTTTATTCATAAGATCCCTATGGTTCAGAATTTAGCAAAAACATTCTAAAATATTTAGGTTTAAGTATTTTATTTACAATGTTTGGCTGTAAAAGCAAATATAATTCCTAATCAAAAATGTTCCTAAATTTTACAATCATTGTGTCTATTCCTCATTTCCATTATTTCTAGTTTGGCGCTAAACTGTGATTCATTTATTTTATTTAGAAGCCATTGTGAGAGGTTTTTTTTTAAAAAAAAAAAAAAATGTTTGAAATAGTGTAATACAAAACTTCAGTGAACCCCCCACACACACACACACACACAATAATCATATTTGCTGATATGCATTAAATCTTGTATCAGTATTCAATAATATTATATTGTTTTGATTTTATACTTTATTAATATAACTTAATTTTATATTAAACTAATGGTACACGTAAATTATTTTACATAATATACTGCAGCATTTAATATTTGCAATAATATCATAAATTTTATTGAATTCTTTACTTTTATGAATATAAATTATTTTTTTCTGAAAATCTTTGAATTAATATGCAATGTAATTTTTTTTTGTGCACTCATTAAGATGAATTTATCATAACTATCAATTTGGATAAGTGAATATATGAATGTGTGTATATATATTGTGGTGGAAATATTTAAATTAATGAGATATTCCGTTTTTAAATTACTAAAAATCTGCAGCCACGATATATATATTTTTTAAAGATAACAGCCTATTATTAATTAAATAAGGTGTGCAGACTCTCTTAGCACACTCACTGTCAAGTTAGAAATTAGTCAAAGAATTGAAGTTTTTAATTTGACAATGAGTGAGTTATCTGAGCCTGGACACATGATTTAATAGTTTGCTACCTTTCAAAAAAAACATCGTGACTATGGATTTTCAATAGATTTAAAAATGGAATATCTTATTAATTTAAATATTTCCATCTATGTTAAAATAGCAAATTTTCATATATACATTTGATCATCCATTATTTATGAAAGACCTGTGGTGTAGCAATAGTAATACACCTATCTGTCATGACTACAACCTGAATTCGAATTTAGGAAAGGTAAAAAATTAAAACTTTTCCGATTAGGATTTTCAGATATCCAGTTCTTACTCAGCTCATCTAATTATGATTGATCATTAACTAGAGATTGAAACAAGAATGGAAAAACAATCAAATTTTCACTACTTGTTAGTTGGCAAGCAAGGGGCTGATTTGATATGCCTTTGCATTTCAATTTTAAAAAGCCTTTTATTCACTATCCATTAAAACTGATGTGTGTGCATATTCAATTTGTGATAGTATTTAATTAAATAATAATTTAAAGAAATTATGAGATAATTGTTATTACAGTTTTTTTTAAAAATTTATTCTAATTATGATTAAATCCAATTACTGAAATGTAATAAACACATGCAATTGTAACAATGCTTCTTAAACGTTTGCCCTTTGAAAAGGGTGCTTTGACACTGGGAAATGCATTAAAGTTGTTCTTTTTTGTTTTTAATATTTTTTCCATGTAAGAAGCATTGTTATAAGCGTGTGTAGTTTTTCTAATTATGACTGTTGATATTCAATATATGAAATTCATTTTTTAAATTTCATTATAAAATATACTTAATTATATAAAAATGTTAATTAATTATGTTATACCATTTGTAATTGCATAAGAAAATCATTTAATTATTTACTAAATGTTACTTTGTCAGCGTGAATGCCCCCCCCCCCCATTTTAGTTAAAAAAAATTTTTTTTTAATTTATAATAAAAACTTTATTAATAAAATGAATATTTACAATTTCTATAAATAATTAAACAAATGATAAATATATGTTACAGTTTTGTATACCAAAACCCAAAGAATTTGAAATATTCCACTATTAAGACAAAATGGCTCCAGGCTATTAAACATTTATCTTCAACTCAAGGAGGTTGACCTGTAACAATGTAATAGAAGGAGATTCTAAGACATCAAGCAAATGCAACTCAAAAGAGCGAAGCACATAACAAAATGTTTGATTAGCCTAATGAATAAACCACTCAAAAGAATTCCAACTTTTACTCAAAACAAATGTGTATCTGATAATCTCACATAGAGTTATTCCGGGAACACCCCAGATTCAATTCATCATCTTCCTTGGCAAATATTTCAGACATTGATGGAAATAAGCCTCCCAATCACTATAGAGTTTTCTCAGCAAGTTGAATTTCTTGTTAGCAAATATCGTAGTACATCTTATATACCATATTGTCTTAAGGGTATGCATAGTTACCATTGCATTATGGGGGTTAAATTTGTCAATGTATTGACTAAATTAAAGCTTTAAGTTGATGATCGGTCTGTGGAATAGATGCTAAAAAGTTTCATCACCAGATTTACATAATAAACAGATCGGATCCAAATTCATGCATAGTCTTTCATTTAGAACCTTAGCTGTTGGAAACAAGCCATTCATCAGTTTGAAAACAAATTTCAAATAGGTTTCATTGATCAATGCAGTAGTATCATTACCGGTGAACAAGGAGTATATTTCAAATCAGGATATTCAGAATGAGATTAATATCCTCAAGACACAATCAATAATGGTGAATGACACAACTGATTAAAAAATCTTCACCTTGCAAATCTGAGAGCATAGTCAAGCTGTTTATAAACAGAGGCTGGAATTGTGTCATTCGCCATTATTGATTGTGCCTTGAGGATATTAATCTCATCCTGAATATCCTGCTTTGAAATATACTCTTTGTTCTCTGGTAATGATACTACTATATTGATCAATGAAACCTGTGCTTATGCCAAATTTCATTTTTAACTTTTCAAATATGTAACTATCAACATAGATTCCAGAGGCAATGCTATCATCATCTTTGGTGATGCTGGCTATACCCCTAGAGTGTGGGATGTATAATCTAGCATAGTTTATCTTGGGTTTTGATAATTTACTCAAGTTAGGAATTAATTTCCTAAGCCATATAGTATGAGCATCTTGATTTATAAGTTGATATAAGCTATTGTATTCTTCTTGTAAACTATTTATTAATTGATGATTAGGTCTGAGGTTAGTAACATTGAGTAAAACTCTCTGAATTTCATAGATTCTATTTTTCATTTCATTCATTGATAAAATATTCTGCGCATTCTTGTAACATATTCTAGAGAGATCTTTTTTAATATTAAACCAAGCAATACAGGGTGATAAGTCTGAACATTTTATATAATAATTAATGATAGTCAAGATAACAGATAATTGGTCAATTGAGGACAGAACACCATCTTTTATGTTTCTCCTAATAGAAAATCTATATTGATTTTTGATTTGACAATAGTTATCAAGTTATAATTTTACACACAGATGATCTGAAAAACCAACAAGCGATGTATTAATCATTGACTCATTGAGCTTATGCCCAGACACAAAGAAAAGATCTATAAGAGAAGAGAATCTGCTATTGAAGAAAGTATATGCATTATCTGGATATTTTTGATGCAATGGATAACTATGAAATTTTATTTTGTAATGCACTAGGAAAAGATCGGAATTTACAATTTAAAGTCACCACCCAAAATTATATTCCCTGGTTTTTGCAAGAGCCTATTCTGAACATTGTGGATTATATTTACAATATCATTACCCTTAACTACAGAGTATGCAGCAATCAGATAATGCAAGTCAGCCTGATAAACAAAGGAAAGCACAATATAGTTTGTTGGTAAAGACAATAACTGAATTTTTCAATCTTTGAATGCATATATATTAAAACAGCTGCGTCTTGGGCCGGTCTATCATTAGGTTTAAAAAGCAAAATATTCTATTGAGATAATTTATCAATAATATAACCAGGTGTATTATGATTAACTTTAGTGTCAGTTAAAATTACTACTTCATATTTTTCTTTAGATAGATAGTCAACAATTTTATCAACTTTACCTGGGCTATTTAAATCTCTAATATTAAGAGTTAGTATACTGAGAGATTTGTTCATAATTACTGGAATTAATTGACTCTTTATCCACCAGTATATCACTTATAGTTTTATTAATCATTTCATTTGTATCCTTGTGATAATCAGTTTTGATATTAAACTCAGAATTACTACCACACCGATCTAGTATCGCAGGGTTATTCTTAATATCATTGGTATTGACATCCACTCCTGTAATTATTCTAGAATCAGTATTGCTATAAATGCACTCAATAATGGTATCACTATTGATGTCTATTCTTTCACCAATATTTATATCAGAATTTACATTGTTTGAAACACTCTCAATCTCACTGGGGCATACCACCTCATCAACTTCTTGAAGATAACTATTTACGTAAGATGATACTTCAGTAGGCTCAGAAGACTGGCTGAGACTCACACCAATGTCATCAACATCACAAAAATCATTATCAATATTTTTATCAATATTATTATTTACTATGTCTGCCCATGTCTTAATGTTATTAGTTCCACACAAATGATTGCTTCTATCGAACTTATTGCATTTTACACAATTCCCAGTAATGCACAGTGCAGCTATATAATCATCTCTATTGCATTTAAAGCATGGGGGGGGTTTCCCTTCAATATAATAGAAATTGGCATTTGGTCTTTGAACAACTTATGTGGCATTTGATCTTTCACAATATCTTTTTTTCAGCTTAAGGACAACTTTCCATGAGTTTGAAGGAACTTGGAAAGAGATACCAGGGGTCATCTCTCTTTCCAATGTAATTACTTCGGCATAATTGTTTAACTGGGTTTTAAATGACTCTATGTTAAAGTTAGGGGGTATATGCAAAACCTTACTGAATACTAAAGGATTAGGATCTTTTGATACTTAATATATCTTATGACCATGTACTTATTTTATTAGACTTTCTGCTAGATCTTTCTATTCTTTATTAAAATATTCGATAGAAATAAAGCCACTTTCTGGAAAGAATGCAGTGTGTTTAATCGATTGTATTAAACCATTATTACTCAACAAGATTAGATATTTATTTAGATCAGGCTTCTCTAAGATGTTTTCACCATTGTTGTCATTAGTTTGTATTATTAAACTAAAAATGGAAGTATTAGGGGACATGCAGTTAATAAAAAAAAAATTTCCAATATGAGTTTAACTTTATGAACATTTTTTAGGGTAGTCGCGATAATGGTTGAGCAGGCAATAATTTATCATTCAGTTCGGCGAATTGGATCGGTTTGTTAATATTTTTCTTTGATTTATTTGATTCAATTTTATCATATAATAACTTTGTGTTATTTGCTGGCATCATACTGATTGGTAGGTTGATTTTCGTTAATCAAAGTTTGAGGTTGAAAATTTTCATTGTGGCTATCAGTTTTCCTTTTTTATGCCAACAGAGGACATTCCAATCAGCACCTTGACAATCTTTAACGTTACCATTTAAGTTTGTAAACTCTGGAAGGCCAGTCTCAACAGCAGATAAGGTAGCATATCTTGCTTTTTTAGAATTTATTTTCATATTCACATCATTTTGGGGAAGTATTAAATTACTAATTACTTTTTTTAATTTAAGCTTAATATTGTTAGCATTAGTAGAAGGCTGCTGAATGTTTGAGCCGTCATTTTCTGTCATGCTAACATTGACCTTTTTGTTCAGGCAAATATATACAGATTGAGCTCCCTCCTTATTCTCTTTATCTTTTAACTCACTCACCTTCTCCTCATGGGTCTTCTTGCCTTTTTTTCTCATTGGCAAATTGTGCTGGGGAAAATACGATATAAATTTTCATCAGCTGCAGAAACTTCTCAATTTAGTGTAATGCTGAGCATCCTCTCTCACTAGTTAAAAATTTTAAAACACTGCAGAATTGCCAATGAATGCTAAAGTTGTTTCAATTTTTTATTAAAATAGAGAAATGGTAAGTGTTCACTTTTTAATCTGCAGTTCTAATTGACTACTTCATGTACTATCACTTTTTTCAATCTCATGCAGTATGTATATATTATAACCCTATGGTGAAATACACAGTCATACCTGGATTGATGGTCACCAGTATGTGAACATCAATTGCCCTAAATTGATTAGCCATTTGTAACTCTACAGAAAATTGGAATTTAAACTGTGAGGGATCTGATGAATCGTATTTTTATCCCCAAGAAAAAAAATTAATCTCAAAAGGGATGAGCATAATAGATCACTATGAGAGATCAGCATATCTAACTATAAGTTCACCAAAATCCCCAAAAGTAATAATCATTCATCATCATTGAATGATCTATCAAATAATCAATCAATAGATCATCTTCTGGCTGGATTAGAACAATAAAAAAAGTAAATCAATAGTCAATCTGGTGACTGGATTGAAAATGAGTCTTCTGTAGACCAGGGTTAACTATTGAGTGTTTGGCAGCTTGGGAAATCATTCAAACCATAGTTTGGATGCACAAACATAAGTGTTAATCCATAAGAATACAACCAAAAATAATAATGGGATATTAAAACATGCTGATCATCATCAATGCTGTGGCCACTTAGTACCATTAATGTACTGATGAAGTATAAAATTGATTTCTAATAGAGACCAAACTAAATAAATGTAATGCATGGACTTTGAAGAATATCCTCTTCACACTAACCCAGGAATCATCATCATCATCTGGATGTCCATACACTAATTATAAACCCCCCATCTCATATGGCTGTTATGCATATATCTAGCTCAGGAAGCAAGAACTCTATAATTTATTACTGTGAATAAGAGGGAAATAAATCAACTTATTGTAAATAATCTTAAGCAATTCATGGGCTTCTCTACTTCTAAATAACTAGTTTTATTAGGATCATCAAGAGAAAAAAAATTAAATCTTAGAATATAAGCTGTCGTGATATAAGGTTACATATACAACATTTCATGAAACAGCAGTTGGATAGAGTAAAGTAATTAAGACTAGAAAGAATATTTTTAAAACAATTATTTAATATCTAATTAACAAAAAAAAATGATTTGATAGTAGATCATTTCAAGCATCGATTTCATCATAAAAAATAAATAAACATACAGTTTGATAAAATTATATTAACCTATCAATTAATTTTTATTCATGGATTAACTTTCAATTCATTAAGTTATTTTTTAAAAAATAACTTAGATTTTGTTAAACATTTTCAAAAATCAAAGATATGAATCTTTGATTCTACCCAGAGAGCAAATTGGGAGAAAAACAAACATTATATTTATGAAACAAAAAACAGATTTTTAATTAATAAAATTATAGTGTGCACACATAAAAAAAAATATCTATAGCCATTGCTCTCTTGTTTATAAAGGCCTTTCCAGTTACAATTTCAGTTTTTTCTGATGGAGTTTTTTCTTGGAGCTTTTAAACTTGGGCCTAATTAAATTTATCCTTTCCTGGATCTGTAGTAATCCAGATACATGGAAAAAGCAATTTTGTCCATTTGGTTCTCTTAAAGTTCCAGGTGAGGCAGATGTTGACAAAGACATATGTTCTTGGTTGAAGGCAAGATTGCAGACTGCTTAAAGGGTTTTTTTATCTTCCTTACATTTTCTTGCAGTGAAGATAGATTACATTGATGAAGATGATGCCTAGTTTGTAGCTGAACTTAGCACATGGTTTTCATTCTACAAACCATTTTTAGTACCAAATTCATAGTATGCTAAAATCTTGATACAAAAAGAGCTATTTTAGTCAATAGCTTGGTATCAGCTGGATTAAGCTTGGGCTGCTCTCTTCAACAGTTAAGTTAGCAATATTTTTTTCTGTCTTTTGCAGCAGCAGAATTAAGATTTGACTGCTCTCTTCAACAGTTAAATTAGCAATAATTTTTTCTATCTTTTTCAGCAGTAGAATTAAAATTCAACTTCTCTCCAGACACTTGGGTATAATCCCTAATTCATCCCCCATCCCCATATATATATTTTTAGAACAATCTTGCCTACTAGCCAATTACAATCTGTCTCTTACTTTATCATTTTCATGACAACCAGTTAAATTATTATTATTATTATTATTATTATAATAATAATAATAATAATTTGATTTTACTATATATGCATACTTTATGTATAAAAAAAGCATCTGTGTTGTATATGTTGAAATATACTATACACTTGCTGTTCAATACACAATTTTAATCTAAGTTTATTATTAAAACATGAGCTATTATATATGGCGTATGAGAGGGGGGGGCTTAGAACAAAATATAGCAGATACCACAGCTCCACTGTATAATGAATTCCAAATTAATTATATTTTAATCAGCTATTGGTGGTTTTATATTAATTATATAACAGATACTAAAATCATTAGCAATTGTTAAATAAATATTATGCTTAATATTTAATGAAATAGTTTATTCTTCCCAGTCTTAGTTTGGTTATTAAATGACTTTTGGAAAACCAAAATAAATAAATAAAGCCTTAGCATGAATCATATGATCAGCAATGTTTTTATACAATTAATCATTTATAATTCTGAAACTATTAACTTATTTTTTTTTAAAAAAATTGATATTAAAGATAATAGGAATGATTGTGAGTCGGAATTATAGAAAGTAAGATTTTTTTTTTTGTCTTATATTGCTTTGCTTTAGAGAAATCTGTCCTGGCATGAAATCATCGATAGTTGGATTTTAATCAAGAAAATGTTCAACTTTTACATATAAGTTTTTTGTACAAAATTTGTATATATGTAGTGTAAACAGAAATAGAATGTATCAGCAAAAAAGAATCTTGCTACCCCTTTCTAAAAAGTGGGTCATTTAGGTCAACTCAGATACATATAATTTACATAGCATTTATATCACACCTCTTCTCTAGATTTCGCAGACACATTGCTATGATTATGATATGCTTACAAAATACTGACAGCATGCGTAACTGATTACATTAAGTGTATATAAAATTTTAAATAACCCACCCTGAGCGAGTTCATATATTTTGCTTCCCAGTAAACAATTTTCAAGCTTTTCTTTACTCCTGTCTCCTGGATAAAAACATTAGTTATATATATTTATAATTACTGAATATATTTTTATAGATTAAAAATGGTTTAAAAATATAATTCAAATATGTTTATTTATGACAAAATTGATCATAACTATAATATGTGTGTTTTTAAAAAAAATAATATTACATAATTAATCATTTTGTTATTAAAATGTATATCTAGTTGTATAACCAATTATATAATTAATACATTACAAACCATACTTATAGTATTATTCTAAATGAAAACATTTGTGCCTTTTATTATGTGAGCTTTTGCAGTTTTCATTTGAAAACTGTGACAATACAAATTGTGGCAGTGAAAATGTTCCTCTGAGTCTTATATTGTCATAATTTACAATTCAGAAGTTGACTATTATATTTAACAATAATATATATGTATATTAGTTAAACAATAAGCTAATAAGAGATTGTTGCTTAAATGCTTTCATTTACAATAATATCTATCTATATATTGGTGTGATCTGTACTTTTTTTTTCCTACATTATTCATTATCTGAGTTAATTATCAAGCAATAATTATTGAATAAAATCATAAATGCTTTTTATATAATAATATTAACTGAATTCTTACCCTTATAACAACCAATTTGAATAATTTTTTATTGCTTGCTTATTTGGGATACTAGTTGTCATTATGAATTATAAAGTAGTTGTACATTGTTTATAAAATAAGTCATAATATATAGGTATACATGAAAATAAAAATTTTCACAGGCAATTGATATAAAAGATATACTATCTGATTCATCCATGTGCACAGAACATATACAGTTATATATGCACTAACATATAGAGGTTAGAAAAATATAGCAATAACTTATTGTGTTTGTGCCATATTTTTGACAACATGTATCACAGAAATAGTATCATAAAACTTTACAGATATAACCTTAAAGTAATAGTAAGAAGAATCTGACAGTAAATTGATATCAGTTTCATATAACTATGAAAAATATTAGACTTATCTGATTTTGAACTTTTTTATTGTTTTCGTTCATTTATCTGGAGGAATACTATCTACCAAAAAAACTGAATTATATAATGTTACAAGATTTATAACCTATAGCAAAAACTGTTTTTATTAAAGGTAATATAATAAATTTTCCTACAATCGCTGTAATCTGAAATAATGATTAACAAACATTATGAAGGGTTGTAATAAAAACAAATCACTGCAGAATTTAACATACATCTGAATATTCCAGGACCTGTCAAAACAATCTAATGTGAGTTTTTTAAACAGAAAAATTTATGTCCAAGGTGCTAATTAAAAGCCATAATTTTGAAGTGAAATGCAAATGGTGATTTATGATTACATGAACTGGATATTGGATGATTGGAAGTATTCTTTTATATTATATATTAAATAATTATTTTTTACTGTTCTTGATCATGAGATTTTTATCTAGTGATCTTTAAATGAAATATTTCAATTACATTATTTTTTCCCCCCAATTGAAAAATACAATTCTCATGATTTGTTCACCATATTACTAGATTTTTTTGACCAATTATTATTCTACATAGATACATCACTGTTGAGACTATCTGATTATTTTAGAAGATTATATTTATTCCTTGGTGAAAATTGTTTAAATGATTTATTATAATTATGGTTTAGGATCAGGAATCCACTCTATCTAATTTAATCCAGAGTCATATATTCAGTGAAGAGATTTAAGTTTCCTCTAATCTTTTCATTAGATATCTTGTTAATGATTTAAAATTTTCAAATACTTTACAGCTTTGAAGTACTTATATATTAGACCTGTGATTTCTTTTCACATTCGTATCAATCCGCTGATAACTTTCTATTCTTATGATCTGACTAAATAATGTTTACACTTGGATCTTGTACAAATTTAAAATGATAAATTCGTCAAAATGGACTAACATCCTCGAATGTTACAACGCCATTGCTTGTCCAAAGTGTGGATGTACTCGATCGCATTAATCTCAGTAGCGGGTAAATTCATCATTTTGTTCTGTTTTTTTATATATATAAAAAGAAATTGTAGTATTAATCTGAAAATTGAAAAAAAAAAAAAAATCACCATTGAAATAGAAAGCACTTTGAGAAGAACTTGTCTGAATGAAATCTGGACAATAAATGAAAGTGTAAATTTATCACGGCTAAGATCGGATGAGATCACAGGGTTTATTTGATGTGATCACAAGGTAAGACATGAGCCCAATCCAATTTTTTTGTATTATTATATGGATTTATCATTGTGTAAATTTGTATAGAAGTATTACTAATAAGCAATTCTGGAATAGGATAAGTAGAGTGTGCTTCTAAAACTTATATTGAAAATAAGCTGAGAAATTTATGTGCTGCTTGGTTAGGAATATGTAATTATTTGTATTTTGTTTTTAGTTGATATATATATATCAGATACATCTATAATTCATAAGTCCAGCCAGATAGAACTATTATAAATATAAATTTAACTTACTTTATATTAGCCATGACCCCTATCTCTACAGAGAATAACTATAACTAATGGGGGGGGGGGGTAGTGTGTGTACGAAAAAGTCAAATAATATTTTATTCTTATATATCTTATGAGATGCTTTATAAAATTTTAAAAAATATATAAAAGAGCAATGTTAGTATCGAAAGGAAAAAGTATTATTCACAAAGCCAGTTTTTCTCACTATATACTAAGGATCTAGAAACTATCATTTCTTAAAATATTTGAATGTATATAACTTAGCAAATTTTCTCTAAAGTTAATTGGATTTATTTGTATAGATAGTGAAAAAAAGAATAATGAAATATCAATAGTAAAAATTTTATAATTTAGCAAATAATTTATATATATATAAAATCCATTGATTGTGTGAATTGACTTATTTATGAGTGTATGATTAATGGATATATATATATTTAGGCAAAAAAAAAAAATTGTAGAGATTTTTTTTTTGTCACAGCTTTTAATATAAAATTTTAGTACTCGCAATAGAACTAAATTCTGGCAATTACTATCTTAGTGGTAGTAATGTCAAAAAAAAGAGATAATGTTTATAAATGAAAAAATATCTAATTAACATTTCTGCATCAGCATGGGATTTGGGCATTCTATCATCAGATTTTCAATGGTTAAGGAGTTGATATGGATTGAAGCCTGTCCATTAAAGTATAAAGATTTGTTCTCTTAATATAAATTGAGCACTGATTATATATATGGGAGATGATAAACTGGACCAACTGATGAGTGCTGATTCAGCACAAAATAGTATATTGGTGATTATTTATCTTTTCTACATGTGTGGGGGCATGTGTATCAGTAGTATGAGATAGTATGGGTAGTTGAAGGTTGCTTGAAAGTCTGAGTTCAAACCCATTACCATCATTGATATTGTAAAACATATTAGAAAAAGTATTATTTAATTATAGTAATAAATCTAGAGGTCATGTTTAGATAATGAAATTTAAAAGCTTGAATTCTGTAGTTAGGTTGATAAAAATAAACCGTCAACAATCATTAATAATTTTTAAATGGTTTAGTACAATTGTGGAAGCTTTTTGGAATCATGAATTCAAAATACATTCAAATAGTTTTAGCAGTGGAAGACCTATTGCAAAACGTCATTAAATTATGTTATATATGTAATTTCTGCAACAAAAGTTTTATAAATAATATTACAAATGCCAATATTTTAGTAGTTCTCCATTATTTTATTGATAACACCAATATGCTTAAATTTTTATCCCTAATTAGTGTTTTTTATCATATAAAGGAATTTTCTATTCCTTAGTTTTTCATTTTAAATTTTGCAAAGTATTCTCAAGAATCTTTTAATGAGAAATAAAAATTAACTGTCAAGTTTTATTGTTACTAATAAAAGTCTTTCTGGTTGTACATTAGCTTCAGTTAGTCATTCTAGTTATATTGTTATGATAAAAAAGAATCTTTTTTAAAAAATAAATGTTGGAAAGATATTTGCAACTATATCTACTAAAACAGTTTCTTAGAATAAAAACCAAAATGACCTTATTTGATTGTTAACAATAATAGACATTTTTCTTTTTCCCTTTTATGGTCACTATTTACTATTGGAAATGATCTGTGAAATAGAAAAATATTATAATTTAAACTCTTTCACAAGCCAGTAAAATATATTTTAATGGATATTGTAATGACTCATGCTTAAAAGATTTCAGAGGTTTAAAAAGTTTTATATGATCTAAGCTCAATTAGAAAATGTCTGATATTAATTTTTTCATTGTCTTTTAAAAAGATATATGTCCTCCAAATTTCCTCATCATATCAAGAGTACCTAGGCTACAAAGTTTTTTACTTCCAAATAAAAACTGTAAAAAATTTTAATATTCATTTATAGTCAGTTGCTCTAGAGATCATATGATTTTTGAACATCAAAGTTAGAGATTGAGTTTCAAGAATTCCATTTAATTGATCACACTTTTTTTTTACTTTCCTCAACTAGGGATCTTTGCCTTTTGAGACTACCATTCTTGTCATTGTTATAAACTATGCAGATTAAATTTATAACAGCATTAAATTGTTAAAACTAAATGACAGAATATGAAAGGATTTTAATTTCAATTGTATGTAATAAATACCCAGAAAAATGAATGTTAACTCATTAGCATTGTCATTTTATCAGTAAATATGTCAGTTGACTATTCCTGCACATAAGTTAGATGTGGAATTTTTACAACTAAATCAAGATAGGTGATAAATTTATTGTCAGAAATGTAAAAGGATAATATATATCAGACATTGTGACAAAAAAACTAAACTAAAAGGAAAAGATTGAAAAAATAATAGTAGATATAAGCATAGATATAGTCTTGGTATCAAGAATACAATTTTTTTCTGCTACTAAGTATAAATTAATAAAAAGCAAATACTTCTGTTGTTATTTAGCAGAGATGATGTTATTAATATATATATCATTTAAATAATTGCCAAGCACTTTCAACATTAACATGTCTTTATCAAGGCAAACTCTGTAAAACATGGACTCCTTACAAACTTAAAAGTGTTTAACATTAATTGCATCTTCGTACTTCTTAATTAAATATGATTCCTTAATCTTTCGTTTCTTATCATGTGGCTCATGCATCAATTTATTAAACTTTTGCAGAATAAAATTATGACCCATTGCACATTGATAAATATATAATACTGAATATACTACAGTATCTTCAATTGCTTTTTTATATGAATAATTATGTTGTTACAAATGACATTTCATGTTCGTCCTCGTTTCTACAATATAAATAGCACAACATCCTGGAACTTGGCAAACAATAGAATATATAATTTTACATTTATCCTTATCAGCCATTTTACTTTTAATATTATTTAATTTCCTATTTACCATACTCCAGGCTATTTTATAATTATTGTTCATTGATGCTAACTTATCCCGTATGTTAGATATATATGCCATAGACACCCATTTTCTATGGTCAACTTTATCAAATCTTTTCTGATAATGCTCAGTTACAATCCTCCAAAGCATATTATACTTATAATCATCACCTATTAAATATTGAATATATTTTCCTATGTTATCCTTTCTATTTGATTCATGAAAACATAATAACTGGTTACGATGTAAAAATGACTTAAATCCAGCCATCTTATGAGAAATAGGAGCATATGATGTAGGATGTATTAAACCCCAAACATTTAACTGCTTGAGTAATATTTTATATATAAAAAATTTATCATTACATGATATCCTTAAATCCAAAAATTTAATTGTTGAATTCATTTCCTCTTCTATCGGCCATCTTAATCTACCAACATTTTGCATTTTTTTTAGTATCAAGAAGGAAGAAAATTGTATTGTAAATTATGAAAATGTCTGCTTATTGTTAGGTCCTTAACTATTCTAAGAAAATTTATTGTAAGGAATTATAAATTGAGCCTATATATGCGAAAAAATTAAAAGGTTGATCATTTTTATAAATAAAAAAATCATAGATATAATGAATTGATGTGGAATTTTAGAACTGATCAAATCATGTGATGAATTTATTAACATAACTGTAAAGGCATAATTTGTATCAGACATTGTGATAAAATGGCTAGACTATATGGAAAAGAATGAAGAAAGTAACAATAGACAAGCATAGAATGTACAAAATTTCATTGGAATTTTGTTTTAGATTGGGCTTGACATTCAACAGTAGTTGTACTGAGACTAATTTTTGAGAAAATAAGATTTAGTTTAGTCTACCAAGTTAATGGGCCATTGATAAATTAAAAGTTGATACTATAGAAAGTATTTTAAATGTGTTAGATAAGAAATTAAAGTTTAGATAATATAATTTCAAATAATTAATTTTATTTAATAGGTTGAGATGTATTTAAAGAAGATTTAAAAGCAGCTGTAATACAGATAGTTGTGAAGTAGATAGAACATCAAATCTTTAATATAACATTGAAAAATAAATTAAGCTGTAGAGAAAAAATGGAAACAATAATGGAGAAAAAGGTTTGTGTAAGAAATTCAAGAAAGAATTTGTGATATGAAACAGGATTATTATTAGAAAAAGATTGTAAAGAGAAAGAATTGGATTAGAAAGTAAAGACAGGTTTATTTAAAATATAGTAGAATAATACTTTGAATGAAAGTAGAGTTATGGGAGTGAAGCACTGTAATTGGAGATAGAAATGTTAAATTATTAGTAAAGAAGATTAATGCATTGAAAAGATAGAGGAAATGTGTAAATGATTGTATAACAGAAGTTATAAACATTTATGTGTGTTACTTGAAAAGATATTGTGATGAAGTCTGATAAACACAAAGAAATGGTGATTCCTGTTGAATTATGAAAGACTTTGGAAATAGGCAAGGATTTGAGTGTATAAGTTCATGTTCACATTGTATTTTATGAGGAGGTATCCAAAAACTCAGAATTTTGTAATATAAAAAGTATATATTTATTTTTAAATGTTACAAATTTTAGGTGTTATGAATCTCTTTCAAAGTACTGTTTAGTTGCTATATACCAGTTTAAATGTGTTTTCATTTTTCAAAGCAGTCCTGAAATTCTTGTAAAGGGATGCCTTTTAATGCTTCCTTTGTTTTTCTTCACATAGAGGTTAAACTTTCCATACAGTAGTGCCAGCAGTGTAATTCAGAGTAATCAATGGATGCAAGATGGTTTATAAGCATAAGAAATGGTGATCATGTGATATTTAGTGGTTTGTTTTTTCACCTCTTCCAAATCTGCAAAATGTTTTTTATTGAGGCATTTATTCATTTGGGGAAATAAAAAGAAGTTGCAATGAGCAAGATTGGATGAATATGACAGATGAATAGCTGACAAATATTGTTTTTGATTAAAAATTGTACATATTCAAGATTTTGTGCACTGGTCAAATTATCATGGTGAAAATGTCACATCCCATTTTACCACACATTGGGATGTTTTCATTTCACTGCATCAAGCAAATGTTTTAGAACTTGTAGGTAAAATTATTGAATGAAAAATACCATTTGCATAAAAAAAGAGTAGCATCTTCTTAACATTGGATTTCAATGCTGCACTCTTTTGGGACATGTTGAATTTAAATTCTTCCATTAAGTTCATTTATAAATTTATGTTTTCTCCCCAGAATAGTTTGCTTGTAAGCTGTTTCAAACATTATATCTGTTTCCATTGTCATTTTCTCATAATAGAAAACAGAAATACCCTTTGTTTCTACTTTTAAACCATCACAAAAATTAACAAATAAGCAAGATGCACTTAACAAAAGAATTTACTATGTGGCATCATGACTTTCCTCATTCATGCTGGTTGGCAAACTGTTGCAAGGGGTCCCCACAAGGCATCTAGCAGAGGAAGCATGTACTACAATGGACTTGCTCTCCAGAGAATGATTCCAATTTTTTGGTTATACCCTCACATAATTCAGTAAAGTTATTAAAATGGTGTGATTTTCATTAGAGAATTTTAGAACATTTTATTTAATTATACATTCTGCTAAAATATTTGTTGAGAGTTTTGATAATTTTCAAATAGATTAGATATATGTGAAAAGATAGTTTAATTTTAAAAAAGGACAAGAATTAAAAAAATATTGAAAGATAAATAGAAAAAAAGAAAGAAAATTAAGACATTTTTTATTGTGAATTGGGTTGCTTTTTTTAATATTGTGAATAAAAGAATGATAGCTTGGAAGAAAGATAATTATTAGGAAAGTTGTATTTGAGAAGATATTTCAAGATTAAATTGTCTTCTTTTAAAAAATATGTATATAAAAGAAAGGTTTGAAATGTATATAGTTATAAATGGTGGTGAATTTATTGTAATTCATTTACTGAGTCTTGGAAATTATGATTTGGTAGTAAGAAATAAATTGATGAGTTTATTGAAGTATAGAACAATTTCAAAGATAGAATTGTTTAAATTGGTTAACAGGATTTTTGGGTTTATGACATGTGTGCAAAATCTTATTAGTCTATCTAAGAAGATACTATTTTACATCACATTACCTTTTAGGAATTTATTACATTTATAATTTAGTGCATTGATAGAGTAGTGAATTCAAGAACTAAAGATTCATGGGTCACTTCTAGAAAATTTTCTGAATTAAAAATCATTTGATATAGAAAGTCATAGAGTCTGAAAAACTTAACTCTTTTTTTCCAACTCACTACAGCCATTATATATATATATATTGAAACAGATATACTGTTTCACGTATATATTTAGAATCCCCCCCCCCATTTAAAAGTCTAATAATATTTTAAGTCAGACTAGTAATATTTTAAAAAAATACTAACAATATTTTTTTTAAAAAGAAAAAGAAAGAAGTAATGAAATTTGACTGCAATTAAAAATATACATTTGGTCAAATTGAAAGAAAATCATCTTTCTTTATTAAAATTAATAAATTCAAGTGAGAAAAACAAAATCATTTAAATAAAAATCTCTTTACTGCTTTTCAGCTCATTCTATATTTCAGAAGAATGATTTGTGAAATAGAATAACTGTAGGTGTCAAGTCATTGCCGTAGGCAAGAGAAAATTAATTAAAGATTTTGAAAACACCCAGCCAGATAAGTAAAAACAGTCTTTCCACCAAAGAGAAACTGTCCAATAAACTGGGGGACTAATGGCCCCAACATGGATGAAAACACCAAAAACCAATTGGATTCAGCAGGCACATAAGGTAAATCCATTCTGATAAGAGAGAAAAGGTATAAATAGGCTGCAAATTCATTAGAAGTTAGTTAATTGATTCAGAGACACAGGATTTAGCTACAAGAGTACTAACTAAAAAGTGACTAAATGAGACCATCAAACAGCATAATGAAAAATTCTAATATGACCATCAGCTAGAGACCGCTTGTCCTCTCTCCATCTGCAAATTATCTGAACTCCAAGCCTTGCCTAGAAGTTTTAATGTGCCGTTCAAGATAGACCTCCAGTTATTTAGTAATGCAGTAATAAATGAAGACATGAAATTTAGAAGTAAGCAATTAGAAATGATTCAATTACAATAAAATATAAATTAAAATTATAGCTATTAATTTTTATAAAACAAAAAAGTTTTCACAATCAATTATTAACTTCAGTCAAAAGTTGACAATAGTTTTTTTTTTTTTTATCTTTATTTAAAAATAAAAACAAGAAATGAAAATAGTTATTAGATGTGTTCAAATAATAGAAATACTTCTAATAATAATTGTAATAGTTATTTCAAATGAACCAGCTAAATGGAAATGTCAATCAAAGATATAGTAAAAATAATTAAATGCTATATGAATCATAAATACTTATGTGCATAATATCTATATCTTAATAAAATAATAAAATATATGTGTATAAATAAATATACATCTATACTGGATTGGATTATAAATGTTCCACAAACATGGAATTGCTGATGTTACCTGTTTACCTAACTGTAATTATTCTTAAAAATAATAAAATGCTATATGAATCATAAATACTTATATGCATGTTAGCTATATCTTAATAAAATAATAAAATGTATGTGTATAAATATACATCTATACTGAAGGATTGGATTATAAATGCTTCACAAACATGGAATTGCTGATATTACCTGCTTCCCTACCTGTGCTGATTTTTAAAAATAATAAAATGCTATATAAATCATAAATACTTATATGCATGTTAGCTATATCTTAATAAAATAATAAAATGTATGTGTATAAATATACATCTATACTTGATGGATTATAAATGCTCCACATGGAATTGCTGATATTACCTGATTACCTACCTGTAATGATTCTTAAAAATAATAAAATGCTATATGAATCATAAATACTTATATGCATGTTAGCTATATCTTAATAAAATAATAAAATGTATGTGTATAAACATACATCTATACTTGATGGATTATAAATGCTCCACACAGAATTGCTGCTATTACCTGATTGCCTATCTGTAATGATTCTTAAAAATAATAAGATGCTATATGAATCATAAATTCTTTTGTGCGTGTTATATATATATCTTAATAAAATAACATGTATGTGTATAAATATACATCTACCTGAAATACTTTCACATACCTGGAATAATAATTGTAATACTGATATTATTAGTTCATCTACTTTAAAGGCTTCTATAGACTTGAAATCAATAATCAAAAACATTTATTTATAAATTGTGTGTGTGTACCTGCTTAAAATGCTTCTACAGACCTAGAATAAGTGGTTAAAAACATTTGCTTATTACTTGTATACGTATATCTATCTGAACTGCTTCTATCAGCATCAAAATGTGATTATTAATACTTTTATATTAATTGTATATGTATATCTACCTGAAATGTATCTTTAGACTTCTTCCCATCATGTGAACTAAGAAAATGGGTTTTTGCTCAGATAACCTACATGAAATATCTTTAGACTTCTTCTCATCATGTGAACTAAAAAATGGGTTTTTGCTCGGATAACTTACAGGAAATATTTTTAGACTACTTCTCATCATGTGAACTAAAAAATGGGTTTTTGCTCGGATAACCTACAGGAAATATTTTTAGACTACTTCTCATCATGTGAACTAAAAAATCGGTTTTTGCTTGGATAACCTACAGGAAATATCTTTAGACTACTTCTCATTATGTGAACTAAAAAATGGGTTTTTGCTTGGATAACCTACCTGAAATATTTCGAGACTTCGTCTCATTATATGAACTATATTAGAAGGACTTGCTAATGAATTATTGTTAATAAAATTGTTGTTATTAAAAATTAATCTAATTGTTTAGTTCCATTTTTGCATCACTAATTATTCACTGCAGCTTGCTCACAAGAATCTCGTGTCTCCTGAGTTATGTTTGACATAACCAGACGATGGTAAGTAAGGTCGTAGTGAAATGGAACTCTATTGGCGCCATTTGAGAAAGCAAACACATAAATTTCTAGATGCTTCCAGTCTCTATGGTGTTACATCCGCTGATGAGCAGGAAATATTGTTGTAGGTGGAATGACATCTGCATTGGGGAATGCCAATCGATAGTTCTTTCCTGCAATATGCTCATCAGGAGATAAAACCAATGAAGAGTGGGGTTGGTTCTTGTCCGAAGAGAATTCTTTCACTTGCTAATCCATATTTAGTTTAATTTCCATTAACAGCTATTGTTAGTTCTTGTTTCTGTTATTTAAATCTTACCTATGTAAAGCTGCAAAGACTGCTTTTATAAATTTATATGATAAATATTTAAAATTTTATTAATATGAATTTAACAAATAATTCTTTATTATTATAATTATTTAAATATAAACACCCTTAAGGGTTATTTTTATATGAAGATTTGATTAATCTGAAATTTACTTTTAATATTTAATGGATGTTTGTAATGAAAATCGCTTATTTAAAAAAAGGTATTTGCTTTGAATCCATTTTTTGTAAATATTATTTGATTTTTTTGACTAATGAATTTATTTATATTTATAGGAAATAACATGACAATATAAATTAATGAAGCATTTTTTATTGTGTAGCCTGAAACAAAATATCAGCAAATATTGTTGGCATAGCAATATGCTATTACCCACCTGAACATTTATAATCATTTGCTTCAACACAAATGTAATAGAAAAACTAATAAAAATAATAGCAATAATGCTTGTACAGTAGACTTCTTATATTTTTACAACTTCTCATTCTAAATGACATCATGGATACTGAATTTCATTGATAATAGTGAATCTTATTATAATGTATTTTAACCCATATATACAAGTGTATATACATATTTTTATATATGTTAGAATGTGTATGATGCAGTTATGTATAGGTATAATATATTGCATATGCAGCAGAAACAATAAAATTAAAATATAGAAAATTAAAATTTATTATTTATTCCAAATTTTATTTTATATTTTATTCTTTTTTTTTTTTTTGAACTTCAAATTATTAAAGCAATGGATCTAGAAATTACAAGGATAAAATACTGTATTTTAGTATGAGTTTCTCATTAGTGTTGGCAAATATATCAGAACTTAAACTTAGTTATAAAAAAAGTAGAAGAAATAGCATGAGTATAACTATAATTTGTAATAATTATCTATTTGTCAGAAAATTATTTACATACTAAGGCAATGTCTATTAGATTTATGTTACTATCACTTTCATATGATGCTTCTCTTGAGAATTACCCACACTTGCCATTTATTATTGTTTTTCTTTTAAAAAAATCAAATGTTAATAATTAAAGTAGAAGTCCAAGGATATGTATTTATCTCTAAAAAAAAAAAGAGGTTGAAGATACATCTATTTTATCATAGTTATTATTACTGAAATGCAAACTGGTATGAAATTTAACTATATCATCATCATTGTCAACCATTATCAAATCACTGCAGGATAAAAGTCTCTCCAAATTTAATTCATCGTCTTTGATCTCTTGCCTCTCTTCTTCACATTATTTCTGCACATTTTATTTTATCCATCCATCTCAAATGTGGTCTTTTTCTGGATCTTTTACAATCTCTTGGAATCCGGTTTAAGATTTTAATTGTCCATCTATTATCATCTCTTCTGGAAATTTGTCTATCCAAACTCTACTTTACTTTTTTAATTTTGTCAATGATGTCAGTAACAGCTGTTTGTTCTCTTACCCATGTATTTCAGTCTTTTCTTGTTACTCCAAACATCCATCTTTCCATATTTTTGGGGGTTGTCTAAAGTCTTCATATTGGTCCATAAGTAAGAAGTAATAAAACTCATTTATTAAAACTTTCCTTTTCAAACATATAGGCATATTTGCTTTTAATATTAAATTATTTCTACCAAAAGAACTCCAATCAAGTTTAATTCTGTAATTAATTTCAGCCACTATGTTTTTATCTGCAGTAATAATCTGACCAAGGTATTTGTAGTTGTTAACTTCTTCTAACTCATCATTATCAATCTTTATTTTCATCTTTTGAGAAAATACATTGAACATTATTTTAGTCTTTTTAATGTTTACCTTTAGTTCTACTTTTTTACTTTGATCTGATAACTCTTGCAACCTTTCTTGAAGCTCTGAAGCATTATTTTCAAAAACAATTACATTATTTGCAAAATCTAAATGACTTAAATAATCTCCATTTACCTTTATTCCTTTAGCTTCCCATTTTAATCCACAAAATACTTCTTGCAGTACTGCTGTAAAAGTTTTGGAGATATGGAGTCATCCTGTTGTACACTCTTCACGATGTTAATCTTCCTAGTATCATGTAATCTAATTGTAGCTGTTGTATTTTTATAAATATTCTTCAGAATATGGCTATCCTGGGTCTATGCCTTGATGATCCATTGCTTTAATTAGTGAAGAAGTGCTTATAGAATCAAATGCCTTTTCATAATCTATAAACCCAAAGCATAATGGCAATTGATATGCATTGAGCCTTTTTATAACTTCTCGCAATACTTGGACATGATCCACTATACTAAAACTACTTTTCTATAGATGAGTTGTAATTATCTTGGTAAAATTTTTATATAAAACTGATTAAAAAAACTGATAGGTCTGTAATTTTTAATATCTTCTTTATCACATTTTTAAATATTAATATTAATACTGCATTTATATCTTTTAGACATTAGGTATATAACTGTCAATTTTTTTTTTCTATTTCTTTATCTGCTTCTTTTAAGATATCAATTATAATTCCATCATTACCTGGAACTTTTTCTGCCAATTTTTTTTTTTCTATTTCTTTATCTGCTTCTTTTAAGATATCAATTATAATTCCATCATTACCTGGAACTTTTTCTTCTTTTTCATTTTAATTGCATATCTCACTTCTTCATTTAAAATTCTTGATAATTCAGAAGATACAGTTTAACTATATACAACTTTATAAATTAAAAAAAAAAAACTTCTTAATACTTGATACACTTTGTCATTTGTACAAATTTTTTTTTTTGGTAAAAATTCGTATCATTAATTTAGATCTTCATTTGTGAGTGAAATAAACAGTCTTTAGGTAGCCTACTGCACAATAAAGGACTCAGCTCTCCTAAAAGCAAAAGTGGAATAGAAGTTAAAACTCACCAGGTTTACAATTGTCGAGATAAGAGTTTTAGTTGTTCTTTGTTATTCTTATCTCTAAATTTCCATATATCAATGAATTAATTGAATGGCTGAGTTGGATGCTTAAGACTGTTTAGAACTTGTCTATTGTAACAATATATAAATATGTCATTACATTAATTTAAAATAAAAACTTAAAAGTTCGCAAATAAAAGTAAAAAACTAAACGCTAAAATTAAAATGTTTGTTAAACGTATATATTCGCACAGATGCTAAACTTTAAAAATATTTTTTTTTAATAAATAAAAAAAGGTATTTGAATGTATTTTTTTTATAAAAAAAAGATTTAAATATAAAAATAGTTTAAAAAAAGAAATAACGTAAGTAAAAATAAAAACATGTATTAATTAATTCCTGTAATCTGTAAATGGAAATGATTGTTTATAAATTGTTTGAAAAGCAAGCTAGCCGTGGGCTCTTGTATAATTAAAATGATCTGATGAAAGATAGATAAGAAAAAAAAGAGAAATTAGCTTGACCAATGGAAGCACTAAGCCTTGGCTCGGACCCTAACGAAAGTGATGGATTAGTGACGTTTTGTTGATTGAATCCGTGTGGATTAATATAAAAAGGGAAATACAGTTTTTTCGGACAGTTCCAGCGTTGTGTGTTTGAGAGTTGTGGTAGGACGCACATACCACACTCTCTATTTAAAAAAAAAAAGGAAAAGACTGTGATACCTTGAACCAGCTATTGCCATCTCCAGAACATTATCTTCCAATGGAGGCGTCACGGGAATTAAAAACAGGAACCTGGACTCTTCTACCATAAGCTATATGAAATGAACAATTATTAAAATCAATTAAAAACTTTCGTCAAGTTTTATAAATTGATAAACAAGCCAACTTAAATGTTAAAAACGGACTCTTATCTGACTTTTGTAAGTTTTTAAATCAAATTAATAATGTTTAATTTTATATGTTTTCCGATTGATAAAAATCATTTCCATTTTTTTTTTCTCTTATTGTATAAATTATTTGTTGTTTAAATTTTAAATGATGAAATTTAGGTCGGGTATAGACGTTGCATAGATTCGTTAGCGGTTGATAATGTTGTGGTTTTCACATTCCATTAGAATATATGTCAACGATATCACTGCAAGCATCTTACGATGAATGCTAATGGGATTTGTATATTCCCTATGCAAGTGACGTTTATCGATGACTTTGTATTTTGATCGGTTGTGTTTAATTTGGAATGTTTTTGACCGTGGAATCTGTGCAGCTGATCTGTACTCAACATTTTAAAACAAATTTTATAAAATGCATTTGTGCGAACGTATCTAAATGTTAAATTTAAGTCGGGCGTGAATGGCTATATAGTTTTGTAAAGTTATATTAAGGGAGGGTAATCTTAGGTTATTCGTTTCGTGGTTGAATTGGCTCAATGGATTGGATATATTTGTGTAATTAGTAGATGTAGTATGAGGTCCGCTATGGGCAGGATTGCATATATACGCCACACACCTTCTGTTTGCCTATGGATGGGTTTGTAAGTCGGCAGAAGACCGCAGTCCATTCCTATGGAGTTTTTTGTTTATTGTTCTACTTGCCAACAGATGTAACATTCCTGTTGGTGGAGAGTCAATGTCTTCTCTAATTCTACTTACTGTTCAGATGTACTTTCCTGACAGTATAGTATTTTGTGTTGTCGTATCATGCTACATTGAATACATGAATGTATCAGATGGATTGGCGCCAGTTTGGTTGCGAAATTTGTTGCCTAAGGTTAAATCAGGGAAGAATATTTTCTTTTCAAATGCAGATCTATGTAGTCTATTCATACTTGACTATCTAAATAAAATATTAAACTCATTGAAACTTAGTTAAATGTAAAATTAAAAGTTAATATAAAAATCTAAAATGTTAAACTTATTCCTCAAAATTTAAATGTTATTTTATATGTGCGTAAATAAATATTTTTACGTGTTAATTTCTGGCAGTGGTTTTTATTTATTGATATTTGAGATATAAATTAAGATATAGATTTTTATCTCTGCGTCTCCGCTGAGCTAGTGACTTGGGCTAACGATCGGAATATTTAAATAAAGTGGAATCTTAACAGCGCGTATCTGCCTACTCTATAAATTTTTCTAGGTTTAAATGCCTAGATGGCGCACCGTAGAGTAGATATGTAGTTTGCGGTTAGATTCGATCTTCACTTTCATTTCGATCGTTATACTATATTCAGACTGGATTCTAACCCAAATCAGGGGCATGGCAAGTAAATACAGTAACTACTGTAGCATGAAATCTTTTTTTCTTATTGAAGATCCTTTTGTTCAGGTACTTTTTCTGCTAAATAATATTAATTTAAAGCTTTCTTCAATTCTTTGAATAAAAATATTGTAATCACTAATTTTAACAATTGTTAATCCAATATTAATAAACTGCCTCTAAAAATTTTCTTTAAATAATAATATGTAAATAGGCATTTATTTTTATAGCGCTATGTTTATAATTGTGACACATTTAAAGATCAGCCTTTCAAACTGTTATGCATGCACTTTTTACAAGTGTTAATAATAAATGTAATACTTTCACTCCCAACACAAGATATAGTATTTTTGAAAGAATAAAAGTGCATGCATAACAGTTTGAAAGGCTGATCTTTAAATGTGTCACAATTATAAACATAGCGCTATAAAAATAAATGCTTATTTACTTATGTTTAAGTTTCATTTGAGAGTGATGTTTAGTAAATTCTAGATAATTTCGTTGATGTAATTCATTCAGATATTGTAAACAGTAATTTAAAGTGAGTAGTCTCTCCTCATGCTTTCACTTCCAGTACTTAAGATTTGCCCATATATAAGCATTTGGGTCTGAAAGAATAAGTGGATTCATTTTATTCTTTCAAAAATATTATATCTTGTGTTGGGAGTGAAAGTATTCATTTATTATTAACACTCATAAAAAATGCATGCATAACAATTTGAAAGGCTGATCTTTAAATGTTTAAATAATAATATAAATGTTAATAGATATGTTGTAGATATCTATTTTTTAACACTTACATCACTATTAGAATAAAATTTTTGATGGTAGTTTGCAAATATTGGCATAATACCTAGTAAAGATAGTTTTTACAGTTATATTTTATTAAGTTCTTGATTATTAATTACACAAGAAAACTGATCTTTATAAAGCAAACATTTTGATATTAATAACTGAAAATAAAAGTTATTAGCTCTTTTAAGCTGTAGATTAGGAATATATATTTATAGTTTGTTTGTTGTAATATTATATTTTAGATAAATGTTTTACTATGAATTATTTATTTTTGCCGTGCATTGTAGAATGAACTATAATGATCCGGAAGAAAGATTTTCTAGTATTCAAATAAAATTAGCTTTTCATCACATGCTTGTTGGATATAATAAAATATGGCATTCAGAATGAATCCTGCAATTTTATACTCATAACTTAATGGTACTTCAATATGTAATGGTTGACCCATAGATATTTTGTTGTGCTTTATTACATCCATGTAAAATATTAATACAATAGCTTCCTTATATCCACAATTTCAGTAATTCATTGTTTGAAAAAATATTAAAATGTATAAATTTAAACTAATATTTTATCTCTCATGAATCACTTCTCAATCAACTATTTCATCTTTCATACTCAATCATTCATGTGATTGCTTTTTCTCACTTGATGTTTTAATGTGTACATTTTGAAGATTAAAATGCACCATAGAAATGTGTATTTATATGTTAAACATATGTCCAGGAGTTACTAATTTCATTTTTGCATCCATAAAAAAATCTTAAAACAAATGAAATGTAAATAGATTGGGGGAACTACTTTATAAGCAAAAAAAAAATCTCTGTAAACATTTAAACAATTAATATCATATATATATATTGTTTTTAGTATAAAATGCTAAATAATTTTAATTTTTATTTAAACATTACTAATTATAAATAAACTAACCTTAGATTACATGTACAAATACATTATTAATTTACAAAGAGATTTTTAGTTTTAATTAATTATCAAAAGGTAATCAAACCTTCAATCTGCGTTGTACTATAATATTCAATTAGCAATGTGAAGACTTTGAAAAGATAAGAATGGTCATCTTATCTTCATACCTAAATGCAATTATATAGGCAAATCTTAAACATCTCGGAATGAGAGCTTAAATATATTAAATTATTCACTTTACTTACATTTCTTTTTTATATCCTATTAACATTTGCAAAATATTAAAAATTTACTATATGTCAATGTTAGAAGATATTATACTTAATGTAAATCAAGAAATTTTAGTAGTCTAAGTTCAAGCTGTAATGTAAGGAAAAGGTAATCAATCAACATTATTCAATGGCAGTATTTAAATTCTTTGTTCATATGATATAAATAAATAAACTTTGAATATACTCAAATAAAATTAACCCTCCAAAAAGCATTCTTTTCATGCAATAAATTGCTATCTAGAATCATTATAAAATCCTTATATTAGATATCGTTGACCGGCTTTATTGTTTGAGAGTTCATAAGAAGTTGGAAAAGGTTTGACTGCCGGAACTGGAATCAATCTGAGGACTTTCAGCTCATCATGTGACATTTGACCACTACACAAAACTACATAGAGCATATATTAAATAATTATCATTTATGGTTTAAATTTGCTTATGATTTTTTTCCCCCACCTGCAATTGATATCTTTAAAGAACTATTATTTCAACTAGAATAGACTTTTTGATTTTAGTTTGAGTCAGTCTTAACAAAAAAAAAATATGATGATTTCAAATATTTTGTGATATTATTTAGCATAAGTTATTTGTGTGTTAGCTTTGGGGCTGTTTTAAGAAATAGAAGATTAAAAAAATATTTGACTATTGGAGCTGATTTTTTAACTTTATAGAAATCATATCTAATATCTTTTTTTTTTAATAAGCTTATAATGGATGTTGTGTAAATTTGTATTTGTATAAAATAATGAACTAAAATGTATTTTTAACTTTATGCCAGGAATTCACATTTAATTTTAAAATCAGTGGATTAAACAAAAATAAATATTTTTATAATTTTAATAAGTAAATAATAATTTAATAAAATTTACAAAGTAATCTGTTATATTGACTTGATACATTTTAAAGTGGAGCAAACATAATAATAGCACATAGTAAGTGAACTAAAACTTAGGTTCAATTGCATTATTTTTTTAAAAAAATATTTACCAAATGTTATGCTCAAATAAGTAGAACTAATTGAAAGTAAATAATATTTTATAATTTTAATAAATTAAAAATTTTAATAAATGGTAAAATTTATAAATGTGAGCAAGAAGTTGAACTAAAATAAATTTGAGAACAGTAAAATAAGTAGAAGCAAAGAAAAGTATTTATAAATGAAGTTATATTTTTTATAAAATTTTAATTAAAAATAAAATGATAAAGTATAATGAAATCTAAAAAAAAAAAATCATTCAAATTTGTTGTATTTTTATTTGTTAAAAATTTGCATTATATATATAATGAAAATTAAAAAAATATTAAGTGAATATAAAAATATAAAATAGACATATTTTGGTCATGTAATTATTATCATTAATCATCTTCTTGGGTGGTATATCATTTCATATTACTTCCCTGTTAATACTTCTAGATGTTTTATTTTTGCTTTTTTTTTTTTAACTATTATTTAAATATTTTTGGACATCTAATATTTTTTATACTTTCTCTGCATTTTTGCATATGCCCCCCCTCCAATATTTCTATATTTGTCACTGCACTTTTTCAGGACATTTATCCATGTCACATTGTTGAAGATTCCAATTTTTTTTTTATCTCTTAATTATATAATTTTCTGCTCCATATTAAACTCTAAAAAGACTAATTTTTTTGAGTCACAAAATAAACTTATTTTTTTTCAAATGTTTGTTTCACCATTGCAGATTTCATTCTAATTTTTTTTATAGTTATTTCATCATCATTTCAACAATCTTTTGTGTTAAAATGTTTTTTAACTTTTTACCTAGCATTGACATAAATCTTTATTCTCTCCATATATCTTAATCTGTTTTAGTTCCATTTATTTCCTTTGATGGAATACCTATTTTTTTTTCTTTATATGTAACTCCATTGTTATGAAATAATACATATTCTGCATACAATATGATATAAAAATAGAAATTTTTGAGTAATTTAATAAAGCTCTCCAACATATTTAGCTTTGAACAGAAGAATTTTGATATCACTGCTATCAAAATTATTATAATTAAAGTGATGAAGATTGTTAAGCAAAGTACATGCAAGCATGTAAACGAATAAATGGCTAGTTAGCCATATCAATGCACAGACAAAAAACAACATTAATTTTGTCACTATATAATATCTTATTCTGAAACAGGGATCTATCTTATCAAGTTATCTTGGAAGTTAACCCGATTCTGTTATATGAAAAAAAGTTAATAGAATTTACTTATATATTTTTCCATGGAATTACAATTTAGGAAGGAAAAATGTCTCAGAATTTACTCATCTAAAAGTGTTGAAGGAATCCCCCCCCCCCTTTGTTCTATGAAGTTACAAGTTTACTATTTAAGATGGAGATCCTTTTTGATATCTGAGAACTTTTTAATTTCTCATTTTTGTAAACATTATTAATTAATCATACTGTATTCAGAATTTAAATTGCTAATCATTTTATAGCTTTCTCTTTTAGAAATTATCTTTTTTTCTCTCTCTTTCACTTTAATATTGATAAATTTTTTGACACTATTTTTTTGGCTCATGGTTAAGCAAAAAGAATTAAAAAAAAAAGAGTAATAAAATTGACCAAATTACTGAGGGGAGAAAATGCATAGAAATTCACAAAATACAATAAACCAAAGTCACCACTTTCTTTATTTTGCTGTAATATCTTATATAAATGCAATTATCCACTACTTTGTACACTTTTTAGCAAATACCTTTTATTGTATCTATATGCATATACAATCTTGTTTTGACTGTCCTGCAGTCTTCTTCAGAGCTATGATATAATGAACAATATAAAATAAAATGCATAACTATATAAACAATAAACAAAGCAAAACTCCATATAGTAGTGCTACCTATGCTAAACAGAGTAATCAATGGATGCCAGAAGGCTTGTGCATAAAATCCCTATCTAATGCCTTCAGGCATCCATTGATTACTCTGTTTAGCACAGGTGGCACTACTATATGGAGTTTTGCTTTGCTTTGTTTATAAACAATTATGTGCTAGTATTGGAGATGTGATCCTGTGATGCTTGCTGTTTTATATAAATAATACCATGTAAATGTAAACAATAAAATAATAAATAGTAAAAAAAAAAAAAACATGAAATGTAACAAAATATAATAAATCTGAAATAAATATAATCAAACCCAAATAAAATAATATAGTTAATATAAAATAAAATATACAATATAAAATAAATATAAATTATACATAAGTATTCCTCACTGAATACTTACATATTCATGAACAACTATTAATTTAAATATATTAAAAAAATAATAAAAATAAATAATATATTTAAATTAATAGTTGTTCATGAATATGTATGTATTCAGTCAGGAATATACATGTATAATTTAGATTTATTTTATGTTTATATTGTATATTTTATTTTATATTAGCTGGATTATTTTATTTAGGTTTGATAGAATTTATTTCAGATTTATTATACTTTGTTATATTTTATGTTATTTTTTTATTTTATTTTATTGTTTACATTTTTTATGATATTACTTATATAGTTATGTATTTTATTTTATGTTTTTCATTATATCATAGTTCTGAAGAAGACTGCAGGACAGTCAAAACATAAGGTTTGTGCTAAAAAATGGGTGAAAGTAGATAATTGCATTCTCAAACACTGAAAGATATTATGCACATAGTTACTATATCCATCAGTAGCACTTATTGTCATATTTCTATTTCAGCAATAGTATTCATCAATCTAGTTATTGCATATTCAGTATTTAGATTTTCACCATTTTTTATTAGACTTTCATTTTGGATTTTGTTTATTTAGCATCAACATTAATCAGTTTTTTAATTCTGGTTTTATGAATCATAGCTAAATTGCTGTATATGCATTTTGAAAATACTTTTAAAGAAAAATATGTGCAAATTATTAGGTTTAGAAAGAGCTAAACAAATTAAAGGGATAACTAAGTTTTAACATTCACATTTATTCTATTTTCACTGGACTTTGTTTTGAATTTTTTGTGTGTGTGACAATATGGATCAGCTTTCAAAATTCTGATTTTATAGCTAGTAATTAATTAAATATCCATCTAGAACAAAAGTGCAGCTTGCCAATCACATAGTTTTTTGACCCCTAGTATGCAACCTTTTTTTGTCACAATAAAACATAAATACATTTTTTTTTTTTTATAATTTGTAAATATTTTTTTTTCTTATCAACTCCTACTTAATTGTCATATAATAAATTCACTGTTTAATCTATTAACTGACTTTAAATGTAAGCAGTGGTTTTAAGATAAATTACTGTCAGTGGCTCTCAGATAGATTCGTAATTTCTTAATAAAATCTTATTTTATTTCTTTTTTTATTTAATAGAAAAACATGAAAACTGTTATCATGTGGTCAATTGCATTGTGAATCTCTATAATGAACCTAGAGTCTGAATGTGTTAACCAGTCATAAGCTTTGCTTCCTATTGGCACCACTGTAGTTTCTAATTATATATTGGACTATTTCCATCTGCTAATATTAAGTATTGAATGTCTTTAGAAAAATTTTACTTTTATTTAAATTTTTCAATTACATTCAACTGTTACTAATAGTACACTGATTAGCATATGCACAACAAAAAGATATTATTCACTTCTCTTCTTCAGGTGTTGCTGGCCTGACCAATTGCAGTACTAGAAGAGAGGAGAATATTATCACATGAAACTATATGCATATACTAATCAGTGTTCTATTTCTAACAGTTGAATGTAATTGGAAAATTCAATACTTATGGAAATAGTCCAATATAAATACTATTAAAATACCATTATCTCAAACCTTCAGAAAAACTATATAGTTTCTACTTTCTATCTCGCTAATCATAATAGCATTCAATTATATATTTCCGTATTGCATTCTGTAGTCATCAGAATTCATTCTTTAAGCTATTATAGTATATTCTATATACTGTAAATATTAAAGAAGTAATTCACTAGATATTAATTAATATTTAAAAATTAATAAAAAATAAAGAAAAATTGATTAGAATTTAAAACCAAGTGGACAAAGAATTGTGCATTTTATCAAATGAGTCTTATAACATGTTTGATTTGGAATGACAAGTTTTCTAGTAATAAAAAAATCCAATACTGAATGCTATCTCTTTACAAAGTTTGACACATTCTCAGAAAAATATCCTGCCAGAGTGAAAAAAATATGGAACTAAATTGACTAATTAAACAATCAATGTGTATTTAGCAGTTGCATGCACTCTTCCAATAATGTAATGACAGCTATTTTTTCTTTGTCTCAAGAAAATTTTAATTATGGAAAAGCTTTTACAGATCAAGAAACATATTAAAAGGAATTTCCTGAGTATAGCAGAATATTGTTTCAGTTTATTTAAAAATAAAAGTAACATAATTAAAAAAAAATTATGGACACTCTACTAACTATAGAAATGGCTACAAATCTGACAACTATATCATTGTCTAATCAAGTAATTAAAGTTTTATCATAACAAGCAACACCCATTGTTGTGTGATAGTACTTGCATTTTATCTGGCTTGGTATGATTTATGTGATGCAAAGAACATTGCACAATTTGGACTCTTGGGTAATATTTAACAACTATAGATTTTTATGCCTAGTTATTAACCTTACTATTTCTTAAAGGTCAAATTCGCAGTGAAGATATGTACTACAATTTTACAAATTGGTATCAATAAAGTAGTATCCATATAGAACCTAACATAATTGTTATAAAGACTATTTTCCTCTTAAAACAATATATGAAGCATGATGCATTTACCTTTTATTATATTGTACTTCAAGAGATTCTATTATTCTCAAACATTTTCTCTAGAATCTGTAAAGATCATGAACTTAGTAGTTGAAATAGTAAACCTACTGTTAGTGAAAGGACTTTATTGTAGATGGTTTTTTATTTATTTATTCATAATAAAGTCCTTTGGTTATCCAGAGATATAGTTTTGAAATGATTTGTTTTGTCTTGAAGATATCAACACATTCTTGCGTCAAAAAGAGTTTGAATATCCAGAGTTAAATAGCCATGAATAGTTGCAAAAAATTTATTCTACTGTCAATATGATATCTCAATTAAATCACTTCAATTTAATGCTATAGAAACGGGTCATATGGCCAAAACCTATTTGGAAATAGCACTTTCTTTTAAAAAATATCTTCAATTATTCTTGAAAGATATTGAAAGTGGAAACATAATTTATTTTGAAATCTTAAAAAAAAAAAATATTGAAAAAATATGCTTGGTGACGTTAGTACAAAGTTTTTTATATCAACTGTAGAAGATATTGAAGAATTTTTAAAGATTGCTTTAATAATTTTAAAGCCAGAAAGTCTTCTTTTATGGTTTAACAAGTCATTAGATGCAAATAATGGTGAAGTAAATACCATTCCCAAAAATTAATTGATCTCATTTTGAACTGCAACTAACCGTTCTAAAAAACAGCAATTTATGGTCTTTAAATTTTTGGCTTTAAAATCCAATTTTAAAAATCTGACAAAAGACAAATTTGGCTATAGGTCACAAATGGATGGAATTATTCAATTGCTACAAAGAAAATCAAAGTATTTTGAAACATAGAATAGCCTTCTGGGTTGTTACTATCTATTTCAAATAACTGCTTTTGCAATCTTGATAGTTTTTGGATTGATTGATTTTTATGAACGAATGTTTTCCAATATAAATTTTATAAAAAGCAAATTATGAAGCCAACTTAGCAATACAAGCTTAAAAAGTTGTTTACAATTTCAAATTATTCTCTGAAATTTAGATAGATTTTGTGCCACATTAGAATATCATTTATGAACGAATGTTTTCCAATATAAATTTTATAAAAAGCAAATTATGAAGCCAACTTAGCAATACAAGCTTAAAAAGTTGTTTACAATTTCAAATTATTCTCTGAAATTTAGATAGATTTTGTGCCACATTAGAATATCATTAATTTCAAACTAATTTTTTGTTTTTATGAGAATTTCAATTTTCATTATATAAAGAATGATTTTCTTTATGTTCTATTACTAAAATAAATGTTCAAATACAACTATTCAGAAATCTGTTATGGTTCATCCTACTTTTCAAACTTTCTCTCTTGGGTTTGTCTAATGACATTGAATATTTAATATTAGATGATGGAAATAAATACAACTTCTCTTTATATCTCTTAATTTTTTGGTTGCAATATTTAAACAATATAGCTTTTAGTACTTAAAAATATGTTTAACATTTTTACTGCTAATTTAGCAAGAAAAAGGCCCTGATCTAGTAATCATTTGCTCTAAAATCTGTGCACTAGATTTTACTGAAAGAAGTTGTCTTTCAAGAATATAATACTCAAAAAGTTGAGATACGCAAGTACATAACTATATGGAAAGAGATTACAGTTTGATGTTTACATAGATTCAGGAATATGAAAAACTATTTTATTATTGGATATATTTTTTTTAAAAATAGCATTTTTAAAGCAGTATATGAGTAACATTGATTCAGAAATTCGTTACAAAGTAATAAAATTCTTAGAGGATGAAAAAAAAGAAGAAATTTTAGAAAAGTAACATTTTTATATATAAAAAAAGACTGCACTTTCCATACAAATTGGTGAATGCATAGTTCTTTAATTAAGAAAACATTAATGGACAATGAGTGTCAGTCTAGGATGTCAAACTTCTAAGTTCAAGATTAATATAATCAAAGTATAATCATTAAAATGTAACAATGGTTTTCTAAGCCGTATCAGATCAATCAGTAATGAAGAATGAACTTGGTCTTATTTTGAAGTATAAAAAAATTTAACATATTCTCAGGGTTTCTAAAAAAATCTTAAGACTTTAAAGACATAAATTAAAATACACCTATGTATAATAAAAGGTACTGTTCGAAGTGATTTGTATAAATTGTATTTATATAAGATATTATAGCAAAAATAAAGGAAAAGGGTGATTTGGTAATACTTTATAAGACATGAGAATGCTAAAACTTTATCAGCATTATATTAAAAGAAATTATCTCAGAGTTTTTGCATGAAAGCAGAATATCATAACAAACTGCAAATCTAATAATGTTGCAAAAAATTATTAGCTAATTTAAATCACTATTTAAAAACAGGCAAAACTCACTATACGTATGACGTCATGTGATGTTTATTAAATCACTATTATTACTGTATCTTTGAAACAAGCATTTTCATAATAATAGTACCAGTAAGTGAAGACCTATTAGCATTATTAGAATAGATTGGACATAGACACAATGATAATTATGATGATCAAATTCTAGACTTAATTTTGATATCAGAAAGGATTTCTAAAATAAACTGAAGACTTGTCCCATCCCCTTTCAATTTTTTTTATTATTATTATTATTATTATTGTTGTTGTTGTTGTTGTTGTAGTAGCAGTAGCAGCAGCAGCAACAACAACAACTTTTAAATACCAGAAAACTATTACTCTATTTACAAGAGTTGTGGGTAAAAATAAGTTTTATTAAAGACAAAATTTTAATAAAGATACTTTCTCTGAACTTTTCTTTCAGTTATCTTACATTTGGAATTCTAATTTTGTATCAGTTAATGATAGCTGAAGTGTGAAAATAGAGTTCTGAGTTTAATTAAAATACTACTCAAACTATATTTATTAGTCATAGTTGTCTAAGAAAGATTTATTGATTTAAATTACATCGCAGCAAAAATATTTTTTGTTGTTAATTTCTAATGTTTACATGAAAGAAAAATATATATATATTTTATGCTTAATGGTGAAAATATATAAGTAATTTTGTTTTAGTGGACTAATAATTTAACACTTAATCAATATAAGGATATCTGCTATAGTCCAATTAATATGTGTATCCATTTTAAAATTATTTACCATACAATATTTAGACTAGCTTTTTAAAATCATTTCTATATTTACTGGAAAATATAAAAAATAATTATAATATTGTTGTAATTGCTAATATTTACCATACATTAGCAAGCATCATAATAGCCTAGGAAAGTTGGTATTGATTGTACTTAAAAATACATATTTTTGTTCTTGTGTCAAGTTGCCAAAATGATTTTTTTTTAGAATGAATCAGAGAATAAGTAAAAGATTGAAAATTATTTAACTTCTTTATAATTATAAAAATATTGACTAATCCTTGGACAAATAAAATATCATTGACAAAATATATTTTGGGGATTTTAGCACAAAAGTATAATAGTTAAGTGATGTCTATAGTTCATTTTAAATTTGAAATGAGTTCATATGGCTGAAATGAATGAACTGTATGTACACATTTAATTGTTTAGTAATAATTTTTATTGTTAGAAAGAGAAATTGATTTTCAGGAGCAATTGGATTCAAAAATTGTTAAAAGATAATATTTTGGCTTAATGAAAAGCTGAGTTGAAGTCATTTTTAGATATTCTGTAATCCACAAGATTATTTTGCTTAACATATATAGTTAACTCTCAGTAATCATTTTGCATTGCTTTTTCTAATCTTAATGAAGTGCTCCTTAAAGTTTGTGATTTACTGAGATTTCTAAAATATATTGGTGTTAAGTGTGTGGTTTGCAATAACCAATTATTATTTTGTTAAAGTTATCATAGCACTTATAACCTTGTAATTTCAACCTGTCTTTGGCAGAGAATTTGACACAAACACATATAATCTATGTATGTGTGTATTTGTATATGCTTAAAGGTCTATAAACACAAAGTAGATAGATAGCGCTGAAATTGATTTGAAAAATGGATTTTTTTTCCGTTTTTGAAATCTTATAGTTATTATGGGATAGTGAGCAAATAGATTTTCTGCTTGATTTCAATAACTTTATACATCTGGTATTAATATTTCTTCAAGAAGAAAATGGATTTTCTTTTAGATAAAGCCATCATAATTGATTTTCTGAAATTTTAACTGTTTAAATATACTTAGTCAGCTGATCTTGATGTTTGTTGCCTTGATTAAAATAGCATTGGCAATTTATTTGTCTAATTTTTTTTTACTTTTTGAAATACATATTTAACAATTTGATGAGTTTATTTTTTACTAAAACAATTTTGAAATAATGTTCAGAGAATTTTATTTATTTATTTGAAAACTGTAGGTTCTCTATTTTAATATATATTTTATAGTTATACTTCTTACAAAAAAAATGTGCTGTATATTTTATTCCATATAAAATTTTAAACTGGTTGATTGATTTTTTTTTTTTTTGATGATAACACATTTTAATAATTTGAAAATTATGTTAATAAAAGTTCTTTATTGTTTTAAAATCTTGTTTTTATCATTGTTTTTTTTTATTATATTAAACTATTTTAAATATCTTAATCACTATTATTTTCAAAATTTTATTAATCTTTTAAATCCATTATTTAAAATCTAATGAAAAATTAATCCTTTTAAATTGCAGTATTTTGACATATTTTATAATGTGAATAGTATAGGCATTCAAACCTGAGCCAAATGAAATTATTTTCAACAAAGTAGGATTTTTTTCCTCAGATAATTGTTCCATAGTCAATCTCACTAACCATCTAATATTATTGGAAATGGGTATTTAGCTATCTTTAGTTAATGAATAGAACTAGGATGGAAAAATGCTCAAATCCTTCCTGCTCAGCATTGGCAAACCTGCGAAATACTTCATTTTCCTTTAGTGTTTCTTTATAGAAATTATGAGAAAGACCTTTGATTTATAGTTGACTCTGTATTTAGAAGCTTGTTTTGTTCCATTTTTTTTAATCACTATCTTGCAAGGCCTTTACTTTATGGTAAAGTTTATTGTAAAACCAGTGCTGCTAATAATCAAGTGTTATATGTATATCATAGTAATCTGTTGATTAAAAATATAATGTTGCTTTCACTTAGAGAAAGTAGATATTAACTGCTGAACAGGGGCACTAAAGTATTCAACAGAAGATGCAAAGGACTTAATTGTTTATTTATCCATTTAACAAATGTAAATAAGTGTTATCTACATATTAAAAAATTCTCAAAATACGGTCTTATTTATTGTTATAAGGCATTATTCATTGTTCCTTTCTAAATGTATTTCTTTAAATCATGAATAGTTTTACATAATGTAAATTGTGAGTGTATGCATAGAATGATTACCTATTCTTAGTATTTGGGGATATTCCTGAGTTCAAGCTTATTATTGTAAATGTCTTAGAAAATAATTAAGATTTTGAAAATTGGTGTATTTTTAAGATCCTATTTTTATTTATACAAATAAGATGACAAAACCTTTAATAGCCCACTACATCTTCACATAGAAGTACAGATGATGAGTAATAAATAGCATTTACCAGGCTTGCAAATTGCAATGTTGAAGATTATTTAACATTTTGCTGTCCTTACTTTATCTTCTAAATAGGGATCACTAACTATCTATTTACTGACAATGTTGTACGGTCTGGATTAACTATAAACTAGTTATCTGAGAAAAATTCTTAAGCCTCTTGAAACTTGATATGGTTTTTGAGTTTCACACAATATAAATTCAAATTCTATTTAATAGACATGGTAATAAAATGCACTTACCATATTTATATATATTTAAAAATTGTAAAAAAGCATCATCAAAAAATAAAATAAAACTTTGAAATTGTCATATTAAAATTATAAGTTTTATTTTTTATCTGTCAGTAAAAGGTCAGACAAACAGAATTTTCATTTGGATCACAAAGGAAAAAAAAATTATACTTTTTCAAACAAGAAGTTCACACACTAAATTGAAGTCACTGCTTTTCACAATGTAATAGTAAATTGTGTGCTTTACCTGATTAATATTAGTGGATTGATGAGAAACCACAGTTGTAGCTTGAAACTTTCAAAAACTGTGATAATTGCAATGAAGATGCTTAAATCATATAATTTTTTTTTAAAAAAAGAAATCGATGAAGATGATTAATATTTTTTAAAAAATATATAAGTTTACTATTTCACTGTAACACAAAACTACTGGAAAAAATTCATTTGAGAATATACTGCAATATTTTGAATTTTTAATGGCAAGACTTAAAAACCAGTATTGAATCCATTATTGTAAAAGCTCATATTTATAGATTGAACATATTTATAAAAAAAAGTATTTTGTGGTAAACTTGAGAATAGTTTTTATGGAAAAGTTAGACCTCTTAAATACAAAGTAAGACGTAAATCCTAACCAACAGTTACATAATTTATAGATATTTCACAATACTAAACATAACAGTAAATAAAGAGTCATATAATATTAATAACTTTTCAGAATTGTTGAATATATAAGGCTTGTAAAAGAGTTTGAATTTCTTTTAAATAAGCATATGTATGTTGTAATACAAAAGTATTTTTTGTTGAGATTTTGCTTTAATATTGTAAAGCCATGTAAAGACATTTCTCCATTACAATTTGAAGTCTTACATAGTATAATAGAAGATTTAGAAAACTTAGTTGTGAGATATTACTAAAATACAAACAAATATTATTCATTTAATAAAATAATGTTAATTATAATCATCTTTATTAGTATAAACAACAATAGAATGCTGCATAAATGAAGAGTGTTTTCATTTTCTCATTCCTTAGTAAAATAGGAAAATCATAATTATAATAATATGAATGCATTATGAACGATCATAAGATTTCATGGCAACTTTAACTTGTAAAGCATTAAAAACTTGTGATAAATACTTGACATGAATTTTATATAATGTCATAAATGCTATATTCTAAACTGTAATCGTGTGGTAAGGCTGACATAATAGCAATTCTAAATCATCATACTCTAAATTTTGTCATTACATTAAAAGCTCACTATCATACTATATTAACAACAAAAATTATATGAAATTTATCATCAAAATATTACATCTTATTAAATAAATATATTTCTGAGGTTTAGTTGGAATGTACTCATAGACTTACTTTGATAGGATATGCTTAATTCTTACATACACATAATTGTTACTGGTCATTTATTATCAACATTACTATTATAAATAAAAGTTATTGTTTTTACCTGCTATCAAATTAAATATTCATTTCTATTTTTAGTTTAAACATAAATTCTGAGCTTTATATATATGTATTTAATGAACTATTCACTGTTGTTTATTTATTTTTATGATTAAAGATTCATGTAGTAAAATTCTAAATAATAATAGCAGAATGAAAAGAATAATGTGCTGTTCTTTAGTGAATTTCATGTCATAAAAATCAATTTTTGCCCAAATATTTATTTCAAAATATTTTGCAATCTTATTTTATAAATGAATAACAAATAAACATCAATAAAAGTTGATATATATTTTAAATAAGAAAATTTTATTTTTAACAATAGTGTACTTTATTTAAGTATATAATATTGACTAACAAGTTTTTCATCTCCTTTTTTTTTTTTTTTCAATTATATGAACATTAAATATAGTACATTACCTGAATCTGTTATTAGAATAGTCTTTTCTCTGCTTTCATATAAGTGATTTCTCTCATAATATTTTATTCCTGGTTTAAAGTTTTTCTCCATGTTGATGTTATTGATATAAAAAAAAAAATGTAAATAGTATTTTATAAATAAACAACATATCTTTTCTTTTTTCCTGAAATATATGATTTTCATTTTCAAGTAATACTTTTTATTGTATTTTATAATTTATTAAATGTATTTCATAGTTGACATTTATCATAACTGTATTTTGCAATATTTCCTTTTTACTGTGGGTATTTTAACTATTATTTTCCTGAATGAATTATGTATTCTTTTAACTAATATAGTTGAATATCCTATAATGACATTTTAAAATCATATTTTGAATGGAAATTTTTTTTAATAAAATATAAATGCTATTTATTCCCTTTAGTGTTGTAATAATAAACAAACAAATCATTATCGAATTATTTTAGGTTTATGTTGATTAATCTTATATTACAATTACCAAAGTTTTATTTGATATAAAATCTTTTGAGTCGCAGTTATTATCTTTTTCTGCTGTTAAAGAAAACATTTAATGATATTTTGTTGTTGTTATTTTTGTTTAATATAAGATATTTACCACATGAATTCTTACATAAAAATATAGAATTGCCCATTTTTTTTATTTATTAGCCAAATCTCATTACTTCATTAAGTAAACAATTATTACAGATATCTATTGAATTAACAATATATTAAAATTTTGATAATGTACATGCATTTTTATACTGATCTTTTGTTTCTTTAAAGTATATAGTGTGTTATGTAGTAAGTTTATTAGTCATATAGCATCCCCTCTTTTTTTAATAAACCAAGGAAAAATTTTGTCATGTGATTCACAGATAGACTAATATTTTTACAGCTTTTATTTTATAATATTGAATGATCAATTGACTTACTTTTAAAATTTAAATCTAAACAAATATTTTATATCAAAGTAATATTGGAAATATTTGAACATGCGCACACATATATATGCAATAAGTTGTGCGAATATAATGTAGTCTATTAATTTTATTGATCTATATAGTATTTATCTTTGAGAAAAAGGAAAACTAATAGATAAAAAATAAAATGTCCACATATTTTTGAAGTCTCGAGAATATATTTAATAACGTGAAGAAAAGAATATATTTTGTAACAAAAATATATTTACCAAATCAATATCAATGATTTAATAAAAAATATATCAATGAGAAATCAAATGTAGGCAAAAATGCAAACTCATGTCCACATTTGTTTTTGAACTTACAATGTCTTCATTTATTATTGAATTTACAGAAAGTAATTATTAAATATTCCTTTCTTTTATTTTATACATTCTTTTTTATTGTAAAATATATTCTTTTCTTCATTTTATTAAATATATACTCATAACAGTAAATTCAAGAATAAATGTGGATGTCATAAATTCAAAAAATAAATACAGATATTTCTTATGGATTTTCACTTCGGCATATCTCAGTGTTCATCCTATAATCAAACTGCAAGTATTGAATTATGAATGACCAGTTTTCTAATTAATCATCTTTTTTCTGGTATAAAGCATTCATTTGCATAATACTTATCTACTGGTCACTGAATTATTCATATTCATTGATACTCTATAACTTTCATCAATACTTGAATGTAATCCTCTATGGTAAACTGCTTTTACATCCATTGTTTTGGTAAATAAATTATTTTTATTTTAAAATATATTATTTTTTTTGCTTTTACTGAACATATTTTTGCAGTGATAAATTCAATAATAAATTTAGTCATTTTATTTTTTACAGATCAGTTTTTCTTTCACTCTATGGTAAAATCTTTGTAGATACATCAAATGTATAGAGTGCACATTATATTGTTATTTGATGATTTATATATTTTACTAATACTCTTATTTGTATTTGTATGCATTCTTTTTGTAATTAAAATAATATTATAATAAAATAAACCTAATCTATTACTTATTAATTGTACAATTATTAATTTAAAATGTAAAAGTTGTGTAAACTATTAATTAAAATTGGCTGTTAAAATTTAACTTCCATTATAAAAATAATGGTTTAGAGCTGTATAATTTGTCATAATCATACTTTTTTTATCTCAAACAGTTTTTTAAAGATCAATGTAAATTTCTATACTGTATTACTTTACTAAATTTATCATTCTCCCACTTATATTACTGTTATTTATTTTTCTTAACAATACTGCAATTATAGCTACATATCTGCATTTTTTCACAAATCTTTCTAACATTGAAGGTATTTGATTCTTTGTTAACATACGGTGTTAATCACTCATAGCTTGAGGAAGAATGGTATATTCATTTTAATTACATATACATTAAGCTATGCTGATTTCATGTTTGCATTTGTGTTATAACTTATATTTAATCATTAAAACAAAGTTTTAAAAAATAAAATTCTCTGTCCATTCTCATACAGTTGTTTATTAGTTTAATGGCTGATATATTAATTTTATTCTGAATTTTCACTATGGTACTGATAGCAAAAGTAAGCTTTTAAACATTAAAAGATTAAAGCAGAGGTGGGCAAATAGTGGCCCGAGAGGTGGGCAAATAGTGGCCCGAGGGCCACATGTGGCCTGCTAAGAGTTTTTATGTGGCCCGCCAAGACAATCAGAATAATCTGCCTTGAACTGAGATTTTCTTTTCATGTGCGACCGAAGATTTGTCTCGTATTTTCAACTAAGATGGCCATGTCAATACATATGCCCATTGCAGATCGATGTGCAGTGCTTTTCTAGTTGATCTGTTTAATTTCAATTTTGTCTTTGCTTTAGCAAATATATACATTTCCAACTTCAGTGAAACCATGAACCCTCCGAAAAAATGTAAAATCAGTGATGAATGTCATATGTTTAATGAAGAATGGACAAACAAATATTTCTTTGGTAATACAGGGAATAAAGCAGTGTGTTTATTGTGTCATGAAAAAAAGGTGTGGCCCTCCGCTAACCTTCGCTTCCACAAAGTGGCCCCCATTGTGGTCTTCTGCCAACCTCTGTGGCCCCCGAGCCAAACAATTGCCCACCTCTGGATTAAAGAATAGGTGGATCTATTTTTTTGCTTGATTCTTTACCAACATACTGAGTGATATTTATTCATAACCTGTGGGAACATGGTTTACTCTTTTTATATATAAAATGGGGGGTGGGGGATAGTAATATGTTTCATTGATTTTGAAAAATTACTTAATAGAATATTTTGAAAGAGAAATAATATAAACTGAAAGAATAAATATCAATACTTACATATTTTTTTGGACACTTTGCTGGAAGCTTGACAGGCATTTTTTTACTCATAATCCATTTTCAGGGGCATAACAATATAGCTGTTTTTTAACACAATTATATTAAATATTCCATTGAATTTTTTTTAAAGATGGGTATAAAAACACAAGAAATTATACAAACTTCAAATGATTGTAATTAAAAATTAAATTTTAATATAACTAATAAAATAAAAAGTATAACAAATGTATATGATGAAAGTATAACAAACATGGGTATTTTATATCGGTGGACAGTATTTACTAATATCCTCCAACATCTTGTTGTTTGTGCTGTCGCTGCCATATAAATTCTGCTAAATACGAATCTGTGTATTGTCTGTCGTGCAGTTCCCCAGTGCTTTTTGTTTCATCATTTTACCAGATCCCACAATTTCTATATATTGTGCATGCACATTTGTACTTGGATCCACAAAGTTGTAGGTATGATTTACTTTGAAATATTCAAATCCATCATAACATAATCTTTCACTTTTATAATCCTTCCAACAGTCTGAATGGATGGTAGGTCCGTTGGCAATATTATCTTTACTGGTATCTATAGGAATCATTTATGTTCTTTTTGCAACAGTTACAATGATTCACTCGCTGGTGTCTTTGCACCAGCCACTGAGGACTTTAATATATTTCAACAATTTTGTTAGGCCCTCCAATTTTTGCATGATGGCCTAGCTAAATGGCTGAGGATACAAACTTCACCCAAGTAGTTGTTGCAGTCAATAATAATTTTGTTTGATAAATCCAATTGTTTTTTGCCCATTGTATGGTTGTTAATTCTATGCATCAAATATAAATAAATCTAAGTGTAGTAATAAAGGGTATTTTGGAGCCTTCTAATCACATTCCTTTATGAACAGATATTTGCTTTGAACACATTTTGATATTGCACCGCCATTGGATCTTCACTCGCACATATTATATACCATGCCCACATTTTTTGCAGGGGTATTATTCCATAATTCTGAAAGTATTCAACTGTCTCTTCTTCTGTCTGCTGGTAGATATCAAATTTTAATCATTTTTGCACAAAATAATTAAGAAAAGTAATTAAACAACAGCTTAAATTAAAATGCTACAGTAAATGCTGACAATGCTAGGATAAATACAAAAATTCTTACAGTGGTGGAATGTGTTAATGATTGCGCATTATAATGTACCTAAAAAAAAAAATTAATTAAATGTTCTGAATGGCATTTCTAAAAAAAATTAATAGTAAATTTTTTAAATTAGTATTAATTTATATTTGATTTCTTAACATTTTTTAACCTTAACAAGTATAACATTTATGATAAAATAATTTTGAGAAAAAAAAACAAATATTTCAACACCTCTGAAAATGGATAATTAAACAAAAACACTTGTCAAGCTTCCAGTGAAGGGAATAAAGAAATTATTCATTTAATTATCCCTTTTCAGTAACATTGAAATATTTGTTTAGTTTTTTTTTTTTTCAAAATTATTTTATTGCACATGTAATACTTGTTAAGTTTAAAAAATATTAAGAAATGAAATATAAATTAATGCTAACTTAAAAGAATTGTACTATTTTTTTTTAAATGCCATTCAGAACATTTAATTATTAATTTAGTTATGTACAATCATTAACATGTTGACACCATTGTCATATTTTTTGTGCATTTATCCTAGCATTGTCATTATTTACATCTACCAGTGACAAAACAAGAGGCAGTCAAATACTTTCAGAATTACAGTACAGTGCCCACACAAAAAGTGTGAGTTAATAGACATTAAACTTTATATGGGAGCAGAGACTTATTGGTGGTGTAATATCAAAACATGCATGATTAGAAGGCTTCAAAATATCTTTCATTACTGCACTTAGGTTTATTTATAGCTGGTTCGTGGAATTAATCACTATACAATGGAAAAAAGTAGTTGGATTTATCTGACAAACCTGTTATTGACTTACATAAAGTTTGTATCTTATTTAGACCATCATGCAAAATTGAAGAGCCTAACAAAATGGTTGAAATAGATTTTCAGCCAAAAAAAAAATTAACTGGAACAAATACTTCTACAACAGTGGTTATTCAGTGGCTTATGCAGAGAGAACAGTGCTAATTTTTATGGTTGCCATTAAAGATAATATCACTTATGGGTCTACCACCTATTCTGACAGTTGGAAGGGTTATAAAAGTGAAGAATTACACTATGCTGGATTCGAACATTTCAAAGTAAATTACACCTACAACTTTGTGGATCCAGGTACAGGCATGCATGTGCAAAATATAAAGAGATTGTGGGGTCAGGTGAAACAAGGAGCACTGGGGGACTGTGCAATTTATGTGGCAGCAACTGCACAAGCAACAAGATACATTTGTTGTGATGTTGGAGGATATTTGCAATTGCTGTCTGCCAACATGAATACCTACATTTGTTATACTTTCATCATGTTTTTTATTTTCTTACAGTTATATTAAAATTTAATTTTGCATTACAATCATTTTGGAGTTTTTGTATAACTTCTTGTGTTTTTATAATCATATTTTTTAAAAAAAGTCATATTGTTAAACACCTGAAAATGGATTATTAATAAAAAATGTCTGTCAAGTTTTCAGCAAAGTGAGTGAAGGAATAATACATTAAGTACCTAAATATCTTTCATAATATATTTATAAGATTTAATTGTCTTTTTACACAATAGAAAAGTGCAGATGTATATCTTGTGTTTAAGATATATTTAGATGAGTTGTTAGATTACTGCTTTGATAATCACGCAGTTTAACATAAGATGAAGAGATTAATTGATGATTGAGTTTAATAAAATAATATATAGGACTGATAGAACTTGTAGGAAGTTTGGACTGAAACTAACTCAGTAAAATGAAAACAATAGAAGTAAATAGTGAGAACATTATTAATAAGCATTATTTGGAAACATAGAAAGAAAATTCATGATTTTAAATATTATAAGAAGTTTGAAAAATGATTAGTAACAAAATAGTAATGATTAAACAGACTTCTAATAAGCATAATAGATTAATTTAACATTCATTTGAATTAGAGTTAAGAAATAGATTTGTAAATTTATTATTTAGAGTATAAACTCTCTTGGAACAGAGATGTGGGACCATTGAAAAAAAAAATTTGAGGGTTATAGAGATATGGACTTGGAGAAAGAGAATGGAAAGCAAAAGTTGGTAGTATAAAATTAACAATTTGAAAATATTTTTATTATTATTTAGTGAATCGATTTTTTTCATCAGTTTAACTGTTAACAGTATTATAAAGGAAGATTTAGAGATTATAACCAGAAGATAGATTCACTAATCATTTTATTACATACTTCAGTTTTACTAATGTAGTCATAGATTTAATAATCATTAACTATATGATTCATAGTTTTATTTGTCTACATTTATATAGATCAATAGTTGTCAAGTATCATTTATGAAGAAGACGAGCACAATGAACATAAGTGGTCCTGAATCTGTTGATGAGACTTAATGTTTAGAATGATTAAATTCAACTGGTCTGTTTTGTTGGATCTGGAAAAAGAAATTTGCTTGGAACTTTATATGAATTCCATTTTATACACCAAAATTATTCAATTGTAGATTTTTGATTGAACATTTAGAAAATCTTAATTTGGGTTGAATCTTAAATGGTGATAGTATATCTTGAATTATTGAAGTCCAATCTACTTAACAGCTTTTTATAGATTTTTGTTAGATATTTTTTTTATATCTGTCAGAGGAATATGTGAAAAAGCAGGAAGCCTCTGCAAAGAGGTTGACTTGATTCCAGTAATATTTTTCATGGTAATATTTAATTTAGTATCCAAAAGTTTAGTGTTGAAACTTTTTTCTCCAAATAGGGACTCAGTATTCACCTGCAGAATATGTTAATCCTAAACAAGTAATACATAAAGTACTTGCAGCACAATCTTAAGTAATATCACCAGCTTTTTAGTGAGATTAGTTCTTGACATCAATTTTGATATAACCTTAGATAAAGGAGAAAAGTAACTTAGTCTATGATCCAAGATTGCTTCAGTTTATTATTGCAAAGAGTTGTACTCAGATTATGAGATGATTTGCTGTATTTAGTTGGAAATTTGAGTATATTTTCTTTATTAGATTAGTACTAAGAGTTCAGTCTTTGAAAATATTTCCAGTCTTGTCACAAAAGATTTCCTTTGAGAAGACATAGCAGTATCATTAACATAAATGAATTTCCTACATTTTATACTTGAATGGTCACTGATAGATATATTAAATAAAATTGGTACTGAACTCTGTGGTAGATCTTTCTATAAAATTTTGTTTCCGTTATGATTATCATTTAGTGTCATTTAAATTTTTCTATTGGATAATATTTTATCAAGTAAATTAATGGTTTTCTTGCATTTAAGAATTTGACAAGATTTTAAAAGACCATTTTTTCCAAACAGTCATAAGTTGAGGTTAGACAAGTAAAAATAACACAGTTTTAAAATTATTTTGAAAGCTTTTTTCAATGTGATTTGTTGAAGATAAAATTTGTCCATAGAAGCTTCTTTTTTTTTATTTAAAATGAACCTATTCTGTAGATAAAGTGCTCTTAAGTATTGATAAAATTTTTGGTAATGTGATTATTTTAAAAAGCTTGTAAGTAGCACATAATAATGATATTGAGTGATATATTTTTGGATCATTGTTGGAATTGTTTTGTTTTTGGACTGCTATAGTGCTGTTTACTATGCTTTAGCTTTAAGGTCCTACACTTTTTAGAAACTCTTTAGATGTTCATGCAGTCTTTCTTGATTTAAGATAATCAAGGACAAGTTTGCCAATATCTTTAGATTTTATCAGATTGATATTAGAGAAACTTAGTGAAAGAATAGCTTGCAATTCTACTTTACTGATGTATTTTACTGTTCTTTCAATCTTGAGTTTAAAAGTCTATTACATAAGATTTTCAATCTCACTTATATTGGCAGTAGTAATTCTTTTAGAGTTACTTTTGCAACTGCCAAGCTTTCATAAATTGATCAAATCTTACAACTAAATCTTATAAAATTTTGTTTTTTCATAGTTTCTCTCCACTTTTTCCCAGTATTATCCTATGGTTTTGCAAATTTTCCAGCAATATCTGAATCTTTGATAGTCAAAAATTATCTATAAAGAAGATTGATGCATTTTGTTCCAATCTGGAATAAATTGCTCTTGACATCCTCAAGGAATAAACTCTCTGTCAGTTATTATAAGATTGTCACCTGATATTCTGTTCAAGATACATAGTATGTCAATTCCAATTAGATTTTCTTTGATAGTGTCTCAGAACATGACATTTCAACTATCAGAATGTGAATTCCAAGAGTGATTATATTTAGTTTTTGTTGGCTTATGGAGAGAATAATTTAATATCACATCAGTAGTTCAGCAGGTAATAAAGAATGAATTTTTTGATAAAACAAAACTTTAAATCAGGAATTGTTTCAAATTCTCCCATCTATCTAAATGAAATATTTTTACGTGGCATCATAAAGTAAGCACACATAGTTTAAATTCATCAATTTGAAAAGTTGACATCATGCTTATATCATTATTTTTATATTCTCAACTATGACTATGAAATTGTGAGATCTGGAAGATGATGATATGACTAATATTTATTGGGGGGGGGGGGGTAGATATTACATAGATAAAACTTATCTATCTGAATAATGTTTGCAATATTATTTGATTTATCTTCAAAATTTATATGATAGTTTGAAACAAAAGTAATCATGTTTAGAATGGATTCTATCAATAATGAATTTAAATTGAGAATTTTTAAGAAAATATTCATGATTAGAAAAGTGATGAATCTCCTGAACTAAAATTACATCAGCATTGTGCTAAACAATTAATTTATAAATCTTCATTTTCATCTTGGTATACTCTCAGTGCTAAACTGAAATAACTTCATTATGTTTCTTTAATAAAGAAAAGATAGATCTGTAGAGGATGTGTGTTTTATGTTGACAACTCCATATGATTGTTTGCATTTTGAGAGTCTACGAACCTCACTTCATAATCCTGAAATTGTTATTCCCCATAATGCTTCAGGAGTTCACATTAGTAATTTTATTATGTATTTTTATAATTTACTGACTTCAACCAGTGCTTTATCAAAATGAAATTTGGTTTCCTTATGGAGACCTTTGTTTCACATGCTAATGGATTTATCTCGCAATGCGGCCGCTAAAAGGTTGTCATCCATAACCCTTGTTGAAGTGTTCAAAAGAATAAATGAAAAATAAAGATTATTAAAGATATTATTATGATCAAGGATAAGAACAACTGATTAGTTATTTTGTGACAAGGACATTATGAAGGATATGTTGGAGAAAACTTTGAAATAACTGTAGGGGATAAAATAAGTTGACTGACATTCATTTAATAAGAAATTGAATTCTGTCTAGTTTAGTTTGGCAGATAATTTATGATAATGACTTGTTACATTTTGTAATATTATATATTAATAACATATTTTGAAATAAGTAATTGAAAAATTATTTATGAATGCAAATTTATATTTGAATTAAGTAAATGTTATATATCCATTGGTTAAATTAAATATATATATATAATTTATTTAATCTTTCTGAAAAATTATTTTTGTCAATGGCTTATTGATGCTCTAAAATTATTACATGCTTGTTTGAAGCAGAAATTATTGATCTTGAAATTTTCAATTCTTGGTAAGATTATCTGTTTGTTATCTGATGAGAAGAATTGTAATAAATGGATTTTTTGATAGATTTAAAATTCTTACTGTGGTTTCATATTTATTTCATTTTTCAACAGAATAAAATTTATTTTTTTATTAAAAAAAACAATTAGCTTTAGTATTTTATTTTATACAGTATATATATATATATATATATGTCTATACCATGATCATGGGATATATTTAATCTGAATATATATACCACTCAATATATAAATAAACTTACTAACAAAGTTTAACTAAGCAGCTAATCAACTCATCATAATATCCATTTATAATTTTTGGCATAACATTAAAGTAAGCAGCTCAACAGACCTCATACAACAATTGTTTTATTGTTATAAACTAAAAGATTTACTAGTGCAGTTTCAAACTGTAATTTTAAAGAAAGTAATCAACCCATTACACAAGTGCTGTATTGTTATATTCGGTCAACATTGTTTTTGTTGATTGTTAGGAAACTCTCAATCACACACATAAGATAGAGTCTTTAAGAAGATAAGAGTGGCCGTCTTTTGTATCTAAATTGTGCCTTGAATCTAGAGTTTCCTAACATTCAACAAAAACAATGATGATTGAATATAATAGTACAATGCATGTGTAAAAGGTTGATTACTTTCTGTTTGAAATAACAATTATTTTATGATCTCAACATCATTCATTGCCAACTTATGATTGATTTGAAGTTTGAACAGTGATTGGCTAATTATTTTATTATGATGTTAAACATTACAAATGACTATTATTATGATTTGATTGGTTGATTACTTAAATTTTTAGTAAGTTTGTATATATATAAGTTATTATATATGTGTGTGTGTTTTCTTTTTCAAAACATAAAAAGTATGTTTTCTTTTATTTAGTTTTAAATTAAATTTTTATATGTAATGATGATGATAATTAAGTAAGAATATTTATTAACTGTGATTGACTTTTTTGTTGCCAATATCGAGCTCTCCATTTGTTTCTGAAATTTAATGGCTGCTCAACCATGCTACTAATGATATATATATATATATAATAGTGCTATCTTCTAATGTAATGCCTTTATTAATTTACTGTATATTTACTGAAATATAATAGTATAAGCATACTAAAGCTTTATCATAGCATAATGTAGAATTCAATAATAACTTATGGGTGTTGCTTTCTTAACATTATTGAATTTATATTTAAAATAATAATCATTTAGAACTGTTTTCTATATTATTTCTGTATTTAGTAAAAATTCAATCTTTCTCTTTGGAAATTGATATTGTAATAAGGCATTTAAGGAATTAACTGCTTATTTCAAAATACATCATTATAGAAAAGAAATATCCTGAATGATATATCAAAATCATTATGTAATTATTTTTTGTATTTTTTTATTATTATCATTAAAGAGAACATATGCACCTTACAGATTTTTATAATAGCTCAAAGATGTTGGGTTTAATACAGAGTAAGCTCTCAAACCCAAACATAAAGCAGAGACTTTATAAAAATAAGAGTGGTCTTTTTATCTTTAAGCTAAATTCTGATTTATATAGGCCAATCTGATGTATTTTGGTTTGAAAGAATGAAGATTTACTCTGTTCTTTTTTACATCCATTACTTTCTTACATACAATAACATTTAATATTATGAATTAATAGAAATTATATAACGTGTGTATATATATAAGAAAGTAATGGATGTAAAAATGAATAGAGTAACATTTTCACTCTCTCAAACCAAGACACCTCAGAATGGCCTATATAAATCAGAATTTAGGTTAAAGATAGGATACCGCTCTCATCTTTATAAAAGTATCTTGTGTTTGGGTTTGAGAGTTTCCTCTGTACTCAACACAGCATCACTGAGCTATTATATATATATATTAAAAAGATATAATCCTTTCTCTTTAATTTCATAAGATCTATGTATGAGCTTAATAAATAAATTTGAACTATATATTATTAATATTGAAATTTTTTACCTTTTATTGTTCTTCTCTTACATTAATACATTACCCCCCCCCCACCGCGCGCTTTTTTTTAAACAATTATAATATAGAAAATAAAACGTATTTATTTAATCGACAGAAAAATTTATATGTATGTATTTGTTTTAAACTGACATTTAAAGCTTAGTTGGCAATTTAAAATTTCTTCATTAAAACTTTTACACTCGAATGTTTCTTAATTAAATGTAACAGTTTACTTATTAAGAATTATTCTGGCAGCAAAATTTGATTTCCATTTCTTTCTTTACAGTCATCCAGTGTACTGTATATTCACATCTTTTAACCTGACTAGCGAAACGCAACAGCTGCTAGAATTTTCTACAATCACTGTATCTGAAAGAATAACATGGTCACTTATTCATCAGCAGCTTCATGACAATTGGGGAAATTGTTCAGAAATTTTCTTACACTTTAAAACTAAATTATAGCAATTCAAAGATGAAATATTATTTAATAGAAACTTCAGTTAATAATTTAAAAAATTATTTATCAACTGATATACCAAATATTTGCCTTTCTTGCACACATACTATATATATATTTAAATTTCACATCATCATTAGCTTCTAAAGAAAATGCCTTGTTGCCATCATATCGTTCTATCTTCAGCAATTCATTTGACATCTGCAATGCAAATATCCAGTTATACTGATAACACTTTTATGATAAGATATTCTTGGCTTGTGTTTTATCTGCAATCTCACTGTGCCAATGTTATATTCGCAAGTATGACTGTGCAGTCAGCAAATAACTATATACAATTCCCACAATGTTCTCTTGCAACTAATGCTCTTCTGCGTATGCTCTCCAACGAATGGTCTGCAATGAATGCTCTGAATATACTCTGTATTCTCTGCAATGGATGCTCTCCAAACGAATGGTCTGCAACGAATGCTCTGCCACGGATGCTCTCCAATGAATAGTCTGCACCGACTGCTCTCCAATGAATGGTCTGCAAGCGGATGCTCTCCAACGAATGGTCTGCAACTAATACTCTGCAACGAATGCTCTCAATATCTCCGCTGCGGTCTCCCCATCTCTGTGGGCTCTTTCAGCTACACCTGGAGACTACATTTCCACTTGGCGCTGGTCATTAACCGCAAGCACTGAAATACTGCCTCTAATACTGCATGACTGCTCTCTACTACTGTCTATATTACACTGTGTAGTTGTTACACAGTCTTCTTATCGCTTTCTGATAACTGCAACAATCAATCAATACACCGTCCAATAATGTAACGTCTCTTATCTAGAAATATTTGCAATCAGCAAATATTTCTTGGAATTGTCGATCGCCATTACGTCAATGCCTTAATTAAATTCCACAGTTATCAGTGCACGATCTAAAAACAACCTCTCCAATAAATTCTAGTTTTTTTCTGGAATGCACAAACATGTCTGCCATTTTTACAAAACACTACAGCTTGCCTCACAATCTTTCTAAAATTTTGCCTTCTAAAATATTTTGTAAAAGCCTGTCATATTTTAAAATATTCCTGAAAACTTAATCATTCTTATATTTATCTTATTCAGTAGATCGCTTTTAACTCCAAATTCTCTTATCTAGAAATATTTGCAATCAGCAAATATTTCTTGGAATTGTCGATCGCCATTACGTCAATGCCTTAATTAAATTCCACAGTTATCAGCGCACGATCTAAAAACAACCTCTCCAATAAATTCTAGTTTTTTCTGGAATGCACAAACATGTCTGCCATTTTTACAAAACACTACAGCTTGCCTCACAATCTTTCTAAAATTTTGCCTTCTAAAATATTTTGTAAAAGCCTGTCATATTTTAAAATATTCCTGAAAACTTAATCATTCTTATATTTATCTTATTCAGTAGATCTCTTTTAACTCCAAATTCTCTTAATATTTGATAATTAGTCTTTTTTTTCAATCCAGTTTGTTCTAATTAATGTTCCCCAAATCCATATTTCCATTCCTTTCACTTTTTTGTTTTTTTCAAGGACCACATCTCACAACCATGTATCAATATATTCCAAGTGACGGTTTTAACAAATTTCATTCTATTTTTTTGTATGGATATTTTTATTTAGTTGTATAGTTGTTTTATTTTGAAAGGCATGCTTTTCTAGCAGTTATTTTTCTTTTAATCCTCACAAGACAATCTTTATTATGACAAATCATACTCCTGAAATAATAAAATTCTTTTCCCAACTATCATATCAATCTTTTTATCTTTTGTCTGCCTACCACTATCATCTTAGTGTTATTAACATTTATTTTTAATTTAAAAGGTTTTATAAGCATATTCAATATTATAAACATTTTATTCATTTCTCTTTCTGAATCTGCAATTAAAGCTATATCCTTTGCATAAAAAGTACTATGAATATTCCCATCATTAATTTAAATTCCTTTTTGTGTTCTCAATACAAAAATTGAATCTGTAGGGTAATAATGGACAGCCTTGCCACAAACGTCTTTATAATTCAATAATTATAATTGTTTTCTCTTTTCTGTATAATTGTAATTTTAAATAAATGTTAACACATTTAAACTAGAAAAGGCATACATTGTTTTAAAATATCTTTTATTCATGCTTAATTCAATAATTATAATTGTTTTCTCTTTTCTGTATAATTGTAATTTTAAATAAATGTTAACACATTTAAACTAGAAAAGGCATATATTGTTTTAAAATATCTTTTATTCATGCTGAGCGTGCTTTCAATACCTTAAGTATCATAATCATTGCTATTTTAATCTTGTTGAATTTATATGTACTTGCTTGCTATATATATATATATATATATATATTATAACCTACACTCCCAACACAGCTCATATACATTACATGAGCGAAATGCCCAGGCGCCAGTTCTATTAATGAATAGAACAATATAATAAGATATATAATACAAAATTATTACTGAGACTCTATATTTAAGTTTATCTTCAGCTCAGCTCAGTGGGAGGCTATAGGCAGTTCATAAGATATATGATGATAAATGAATAAAAGAAGAAATATTACAAAACATTTAATATAATGTAAATTCCTTTGTTAATTAATTGTATGATAAAGAATCATAATGTTTATTGGTACAGTCTATTAAAATATACTTTAAACTTAATTTCTTCCTTCATCCAAATATAACATATATCAGCTTGCTATAATTATAATACTAAACAATTCTATGACTTGGCATATCATAATCTAAACATCTACTTTAATGCCAATCAAGAAATAAACAATAAGATCTCAGGGAATTTAACAAACACAGTTGAATGAAATAAAATACATTGGCCCATAAATTATAATTCTAAAGTATGATAAAATGTAATGAAACAAATTGACTAAAATATTCTACTGTGTTTCAATAATAAGATAATGACAGAAATAGGGTATTTTAATCTCATATCATCATCTAACAAATATACTAACTTGTCAACCCTTCTAACACGTTTATCCAGTGGCAAATGTTTTTTATAATGTTTGGATTAAGAAAAACAACATTGCCAGACACCAGCAAATCTAATATCATAACTATGAAATAATATATCTACTCTATAATAGATTTATGAAAAGTGGAGATGTGGAAATGGAAACACGAATGTATACAATAATAACTCAAGACACAGTTTTAAGATTTTAAATAAATAAAACAAATCATTTATTACACTAAAATAAATTTTGTTTAACATGATATTTACAATTGGACTACTTGTCTTACAGATTTTTAAATTATCAAATAAACTTTGAGCATCAGTTTGGGATTATCCCTATTATCAAAGCAAATTAACAACAAAACTTAAATATTCTGACTTCGAACACATGCTTTGCCTACATGTTTCATCTACATGACACTAAATAAACAACAAGTTATATTATTAGCACAAAAAATACCTTTGAGAGGATATTACTATTGATTAATAAAATAAATCTAATTCATTATATTTGGCTCTCAACAAAGCAACTTTCTCTAATTGACTAAATAATCACTTTCAATTACGTATACCTTTCATGCATAGCAACAAAATCCTGTTCATTCTGATGATTTGATGATTTATAACCTTTATTTAAATAAATACACTATTTTAAAATATTTATTTCCCGTTTTAATCTCAATAACTTTATACTTCTATTTAAATGAATGTAATGTATTTCAAAACATTTATTTCTCATTTTAATTTCAATAACTCTATACTTTATATACGCGATATTATTTATATTACGCGTGTGTGTGCATGTTCAAGCAGCAATAATATAAAATAATCTTTTCTACGAACTCTCCATTCATTAAGAAAATATCATACAATTATTTTATTTCGGACAATGTCGTAATTCATCAATAAAATAAGACACTAATATTACATCAAGAATTAATTTAACAATTTATCTGGTCTCATATTAATTAACACAGAGCTATATTTTCATGATTATACAGACTATACGTTATAATGGAAATCTACGAGGAGCAGATAAACTCTTACTGAACACTTCTACAATAATTCATCTGATTCTAAATACACTGTTGGTGGGGAACCTTTCCTCATCATCAAGAATATAAGAAAAACGTCACATAACTTCCTAAACATCATTTAATCATACTTCAACAATAACTCATCTACTTCTAAATACACTATTGGTGGGGACTTCTTCCTCATCACCAGGGCCCTAAGAAAACATCAATTAACTTCAAAAAATATCATTTAATCATACTCATATAATATAAACTAGGCTCTACTCATGGAAAAATATATACTAAATAAGCAAAATCTTTTATCCCTACAAACATTAGAACGCAATCAGATTTCTTTCCATTCTCAAAGCTTTTCTAAATATCGAACATTCTAAATACACACTGGCAGATAAATACATACAGATAACATACCAATCTGTTCAACTCAGTAGAATACGGCAGCATCCGAAATTTATACATAAAATATTCACAAACTGAACTTTATCAAACAAATGTCATAATTGTGCAAAACAGACACACACCCGCGAATAAAAGTATATATAAAATTAACTCTTAATTATACACTATGCAGGCAACATGGTAATTAAATATTGCATTAAGGTATAACTTTTAATTCAGAATAAACTTTGGGTTACTTTTAAAATTTAATAGTTATAATTATTACGAACGACCTTTCTTTCATATCTAGCAAACTATTTCTATTGGTTTAAAAAAGAACAAAATTCTCACTTTGAGATAATAAAGTATGCAAAATAAATATAAACCTCTAATAATATATTAAAAAAAATATTTCTTTCTTTTACCTTCGTAAAAGAACAATAAGACATATTTGTACAAAATCAATTTTTACCAGCGTATTCCTCATTTGGATACGCTTCGGAGACGATCTAGAAGGTCAAAATAACCCAAATTATAAATAAAACATAATAATAAGTAAGCCTATCTATCTATAATATACATTAATAATGACAAGCAATAAAAAAAAATAAAGAAACAAAAGTTATTTGTTTTGTAACTTAAAATAAAAGTTCACTTGCAAAGTTTTACTCCGAGTTTATGAAATGATATGGGACGGATTCCAAACTGAATTTAAACATAAAAATGAATTTCTGTAGGACAACTAAAAAAAATATAATCATAACTTAAATATGACCTAGCACTTCCAATGTTCATAGCATATCTATTTGAGGTACCAAATCATACATAAGCAATCAATTTCTCTTTTTATTATGGCGGAAATATAACATTTTTAGCTACTGTTGAACAGGAATTATTTCACTGACTCCATAGCAATTTTAAATTACGTATGCAATTATTCTTAGTAGTTTTCTTGAATAGCATTTGACACTTTATAAATTATTATATGCATAGTTTATTTTTAAATATTGTCAATTAAGATACCATGATTCATTAGTAATTCCACAATTAATAATACTTTGTTTTATATTCTATCTTTATTGAAGAGAACAAAAATTACCCGCATTTCTATCCTTCCATTCGATTTAAGCAGATACTTAATTTGAAGTAACTCACATTTTATTTCCTTCATTTGAAATACATATTATTTCCAGAAATACCAGATAAATAAATACTGTCATCTTTTTGTGATGAATTTAAACATGGCATGATTTATCAAAATATGCATATTCTTAATTTTATGTTTAATCCTCACAAAAACCTAACACGGAAAATAGTGAAAAATTAAAATATATTCTGTAAAATAGTTCTGCATGCGTTTTCCAGATATATTAAAAGACACACGTTGGTTAATGATACAACAATAATATTCATGCAATTTATTCTTATTTAAAATGACAATTAAATGAAGTAATGTAGACTGGACGTTATCAACATACATTTTTAAAAGAGCAATAGTTATGAAGAGGTTAATTCAAAATGTTTAAATCAAGGAGAGCAAAGTAAACTAATGTATCTTTTTTTTTTAAATTTAGAATTGCATCCTAATTAACTTTTTCCATAATAAATTTCTTAAGATCCTTTCAAAGTTTTACTCCAAAGTCTTTTTTAAAATTAATTTGACTTCAGCAACTGGCTTTAATTTTCACAACAATGAGCCACTGTTTACTGGCTACTATTACAATACATAATAAGCAATTCTTTACTGGAGATCTTTGTTAAATAGCTCTCTTTAGCAAAAGGTCATTTCCCTTCACAAGGTTACTCCCACGCTTCTTTTGTATCTAAGCTAATTACATATTCAAAAAAAAAAAATCTTTTCTAAAAAAAAAAAAAAAAAAATCACTCTGCTTAAATCAAGACAAAAATAATAATAAAATAAATAGCTTTTAAAAACTTGAAAGAAAAATGAATATTAATTAACTATTAAACAAAAATGATTAATAATTTATCTAATTTGTAAAATAATTCATTGATTCAACTATCTATTAATCATTGGAAAGAAATATATATTTGTTAAATTATTTAAGATAATTACTGATTAAATGTTTTTATTGTACATGTACTATTGTTTGCTGTTATTAACAGATGAAAATGAAATGAAAATGATGCAGAGTCATACATGCATACACATGTACTGCAACCTAAATATTAAACTATCTTAACTAAATATAATTGAAATGGCTATTAATTGTTGACAAAAGGATAAGTATTAAAGAATAAGGATTTCGAAACCATTCAACCAATACTACACTAATATAAAATAACTGCATTTTCCTGCCCAAATATACCAATTTCTATAATAACAAACCCTCTCTCTGGCATTAAATACTTCACTAACCACAATAATAATAATGAATACTTATAAAGTGGTCAATCAACTGCATAAGCAATCCATATCTAAGCTTTAAACAATTCCCAGCAAAAAAATATTAAAATTCTAAGTCTATTTCATTTTTTTAATACAATATAACTATTCAATGCAGGTACAAAGTATGTCAATTCCTTGTGCCCATTCAGATGGTCACAATATATATATATATATATATATCTTATAATCATCATCTATTTATTACCTTTTAAATATTATACAATTTACATAAAATTAAATTTCTTAATTTTTTTATACAAATGTAAATGTTTTTAGTGAGTCCACTTTTTAGATAGATAGATGATAGCTTCTTATTTATTTATTGTCCACTTGTCCTTGGCTATTGTCCATGCTTCCTTAATTTTTCTTTTTTTTTATCATCTCTCTCTCTATGCACACCTTCAGCAAGATTATATGCAGCCTATATCTAGCTAAAATCGAAATACAATTATACAGAAGTTGAATCACTGATAATTAAAATATTGTACTCAAGATACATTGATGAAACATTAATTTGTGCAGATAAAGATATTATAAACCAAATTCAGCAAGAATTAGCACAGAAATCTTTCTATAACTTGGATGATTGAAAAAGAAGATAAAAATCCAAGTATAAAATTTTTAAATATAGATGTGCAAAGGCAGAACAATATTTTCACAAAATGGCTCTAGAACCCATAAACATCAGAGGAATCATCCATCTCATATCGTTAACTCCCATGACTTATAAGTCCACAGGTCGTAATGGTTTTCTCTACAAAAATTTAAAACTATGTAAAATTGAATCAGATCAAAGAAATAATATAGACGTATGCACAAGAGATCTAAAAACATGAAATATAACATTAAGAAAATTAATGCCACAAAAGAAAAATTTTACAACAAAAAGAATCCAGTTCCAACGAGAAAAAATGGACTAGCCTACCATATTTACCAAGGATGGCTCAAAGACTAATAAATATATGTATGCAAAATATGTTTCCTATTGTCTCCTTTAAATAAATTATTGAATATTTCTAAAGGTAACTAACTAAGGAAGTCACACATCAAATAGTCTATAAAATTAAGTGCAAAAATAACAATTGCTTAGATGCTTATTATGGGGGATAAGAGCAAATCTGTCCATAAGATTGTCCCAGCACAACTACTTGTATAACAGGGAAGAAATAAATAATGGGTACTCATCAATATTTTTAGAACATGAACAATAGTCAGGCCATGAATTTGATCTCTCTAAGGTGGATATTGTGTTCATAGAGAGAGTTGATTGACAAAGAGAAATTAATGAAGTATGGCCAATAGCCAAGGACAAACGTCCATAAATATTAAAATAAACTAGAATCCCTCTATCTAAAAAATGGCCTGTTTGAAAACATCTACAAAGATATTTTAAAAAATATATGCCTTTTCTGGTTTGAATATGTAAACATTTATATAAAATTCAAAATTAACTGTTTATCTGGCAGCCTTATAGATCAAGTTATCTGAATTCATGCACTGTTTTCATATGGGAGTCTACTGTATTTATTAGAGAAGGTTTTGGAGCTCTCCTCTGTATATTGAACTCTGAATTAGTGAATAAGTTAATATATGCAGGTATTTATTGCCTATCCAGAATGGCTATTAGTAGCATATGTGAGTCAGCCATCATGGAGGTTACACTACGCATTTTCAGAATAACCTTCAATCGACAACTGCACCTACAGGTATAAAAATTATTATACTTAATTCTTTTGAAAGTGATGTCATCAGCAGAAAAGATTTTCCAAACTTCAACATTAATAGTCATACTAATAATAGCTTGCATAATTTGCCAAAATTTGACTTAAGCCTTTTTAATTGAATCTGAAAATAACAAGATGAACTCAATAAATAAATATTTAGGAAATAAAAATAAAAATTGTGAGTGGAAGAAGTTTGACAATGGTAAATGAAAATATAACAAAAATGAAAGTGATAAAAGGGAGTTTTGTAAATGCATTACAGACTTGGGGCTCAAGTAAATACATAGGACTTGCAAGTTTATGAAAATGATGTTTTCAATTTGCTGAGTGATGATATCAATGATATATTATCTAATGCTGGATCTACCTTAGATTATACATCAATTGAACTACAGCTGTAACAAGAATATGCAAATAACTTAAATTTAACGATTCCCCCATTTTGCTAGTCTTTTTAAAAATTCTACAATATGCTAATAATGATCGTAACGAATGCTGAATGTAACTTCTTAAAAATTCTCTTTAGAGGACTTTTACACTTTGTTAACATAAGAAAATTTATAGAGCATTGTTTACAAAGTATTGCTGCACCCTAATAATAGGATATATGTGTGAAATTTCATAATTATGGTAAAAAGATGTTTTGTGCTTAAACGATAAAATGCTGTGTTTCATTGCCATATGATGTTCAATGGGCAAATTAAAAACTGCTACATTGACTTTAATATTAAAGAACTCCAGATTTTCTTAACAAGTTTGGAACAACTTCAGTCTTTAAATATTTCTAGATAAAAAGAGTTTGTGTACCAGTTCTAACAAATACACCTACCTTCAACATTACTTTAATGAAAGGAATTCTATCTAATTATATCCCAACATTTCATGTGACTAACTCCTCTTCATTGATAATAACCTTGTTATTAAACAAGGCAAAACTCTCTCCATACAGTAGTGCCACCCTGTGCCAATCAGAGTAATCAATGGATGCCAGAAGGCTTAGTGCATAAAATCCCCAGACTAGTTTCAGGCTTGTAGCGATCATCAGTGAGGAGCCTTGGATCTGAGAGCACTGCATCTAGATCTTAGGATCTAATGTAACCCTCCAGCAACCACCTTTTACCTCCACTTAACTACAAAACTGAGAATGAAATTGAAAACACAATAATATTTTCAATCTAAGCTCAATAGCTTATACAGTCATATGGGTCTGAACTCAATTCAGTACCCATACATTTCAGTGGCTTTGGCTCTTTAACAACCATAGCCACCACTATCCTATTAGGCAGGATTGGTGTTAAACCACTAAACATCACATGATCACTATTTCATACTAGCACATAATTGTTATTAAACAAGGCACAGGGTGGCAGTACTGTATAGAGAGAATTTTGTCTTGTTTAATAACAATTATGTGCTAGTATGAGATAGTGATCATGTGATGTTTAGTGGTTTAACACCAATCCTGCCTAATATGATAGTGGTGACTATGGTTGTTAAAGAGTCAAAGCCAGCAAAATGTATGGGTACTGAATTGAGTTCAGACCCATATTACTATATACTATTGAGCTTAAATTGAAAATATTGTGATTTCAATTTCATTCTCATAGTTTTGTAGTTAAGTCCAGATAAAAGGTGGTTGCTGGAGGGTTGCATTAGATCCTAAGATCTAGGTGCAGTGCTTTCAGATCCAAGGCTTCTCACTGATGATGGCCACAAGCCAAAAACTAGTCTGGAGTTATTGGATGAGTAGGCACTAGATAGGGATTTTGTGCACAAGCCTTCTGGCATCCATTGATTACTCTGATTGGCACAGGATGGCACTACTGTATGGAGAGAGTTTTGCCTTGGTTAATAACAATTATGTGCTAGTATGAGATAGTGATCATGTGATGTTTAATGGTTTAACACCAACAATCCACCCCAATAGGATAGTGATGGCTATGGTTGTTAAAGAGCCAAAGCCACCAAAATATATGGGTACTGAATTGAGTTCAGACCCATACCCATATGACTATATAAGCTATTGAGCTTAGATTGAAAATATTGTCACAATTTCATTCTCATAGTTTTTTAGTTAAGTGGAGATAAAAGGTGGTTGCTGGAGGGTTGCATTAGATCCTAAGATTTAGGTGCAGTGCTCTCAGATCCAAGGCTCCTCACTGATGATGGCCACAAGCCAAAAACTAGTCTGGGGATATTGGATGAGTAGGCACTAGATAGGGATTTTATGCACAAGCCTTCTGGCATCCATTGATTACTTTGGTTGGTACAGGGTGGGCACTACTCTATGGAGAGAGTTTTGCCTTGTTTTATAACAATTATGTGCTAGTATGAGATAGTGATCATGTGATGTTTAATGGTTTAACACCAACAATCCACCCTAATAGGATAGTGGTGGCTATGGTTGTTAAAGAGCCAAAGCTACCAAAATGTATGGGTACTGAATTGAGTTCAGACCCATATGACTATATAAGCTATTGAGCTTAGATTGAAAATATTGTGTTTTCAATTTCATTCTCATAGTTTTGTAGTTAAGTGGAGATAAAAGGTGGTTGCTGGATGGTTGCATTAGATCCTAAGAGCTAGGTGCAGTGCTCTCAGATCCAAGGCTCCTCACTAATGATGACCACAAGCCAGAAACTAGTCTGGGCATATTGGATGAGTAGGCACTAGATAGGGATTTTATGCACAAGCCTTCTGGCATCCATTGATTACTCTTTTTGGCACAGGGTGGCACTACTGTATGGAGAGAGTTTTGCCTTGTTTAACCTTCAGGGAGATATCACCCCAATGTTTCTTCTGCAAAGTCAGAACTCATATAGTTTAAGATCCCTTCTAGATTATGCTGGCAATGGAAGATGAAAATGTTCAAAAACCATAAGTGCTCTAAACTTCAGTCTAACATTAGTCAAATTCTGATTCTCTAAAAATTGTGCATGCTTTTATTGCATCAGATCCAATTAAAACTGATTCTGAGTTCAATTCATATCCACTGATGATGATACAGAGTTTGAATTTATGCAAACCTCTATTCTGGTGGAATGAAGCCTCCATCTCTGATGAATTTACTCAAGATCAATCAACTAAGAGAAGCAACTCTGAGAAGTTGTTGAAGGATGAACCAATTATTGATGCTAAAACCATCCCTGCAATTAAGCCTGGAAAAACCAAAGTTCAAACACCATCTGCTTCCACTGCTCTAAAAAATAGGAAGACATCTGTAACAGAACTTCAACTGAAGTCAAGGGTATCTTTGGAAGCATTGGACTAGGCAAGCGTCAGCACAAGTGGCATATTTCTCCTCCAACAAAAAATAGGTTTTGATGGAGTGGATACTAGGAAACATGCAACCAGGTTAAAGAAGGTCTTATAAGTAATCCTGAGTTAATTGCAGGGGTGCAAGAAAATTTAAATATGGACCATTACATTTCAAGATACCAATCTATTCACTAAAGTACAATGATAAAATGATGCTCATAATCCTTACGGTGTAGAAAATTTGTACTAATTTTTTTGTGTTCACATTATTATATTTGGTTTTGTATTATCTTTTAATATTATTTTTATCCATATACTCCTTCCCAGACATTATTTAAGCTTCAAATTCAACTTTCAGTTCAAAGGTTCCATTGGTTTCTCTCCATGTGGCTCTGTCTCTGATATTTGCGGTTATGATCGAACCATTAAAATTGAGTAGCCTTTTTTAGATTTTATACAATATATCTGTTCTATGAGGTACTTGTTATTTTTCTGCTTAAGTTATTTAATTATGTTTCTCAATATCACTGATGTTAGTATAAGGGGTTTAAAGTCACCCCAGAGGATGGTTGCAATTAGTAACTGGATTTTTCAATTTACTCCCTATATTATCTTTTTCTCTGAAACCAAATTTACTACTCCTTCTAATATTAATCTTGTTAGATACCTCAGAAAATAAGGCTATTCTCAATTCTCTACCTCCAATACTTCAGCTGCTTGAGTAGATGTATTGATACATCATAGAGCATCTTTTAAAATCTGTTATTGCAATCAAAACAGGATTGACATTACCTTTTATCATAATATCTTTATAGGTAATATGATTTATTTATATCTATAAAACAAATCTATTCTAATACATCAACTTATCTGTCAGATTCTTATTCTTTCATCCAATCCCATTCCCACCCTTCTTTTTGGGGACTTTAATATGCCCTATACTATCTTTGTTCATAGGTATCTTTCCTGGATAAATTGTAAACTGATGAATGGTGAATAATTTTTTTCAGTAGTACTTTCTCTTCTATATTTTAAAACATTCATTTCTCAAAGATCTCTTATTCTATTCTCCAGATCTTCACATTAGAGTTAATCCTTCTTTGCAACCAGTTTGTTTTTCAGTTCATCTAGCATAGAACATTCAGATTGATATGAATATTCACACTCAAACTACTCTCCATTATAATGATAGATTAAGAGTATTGCTCAAGACTTCATCACCAGAGGCAGTAATTTCGGATCTTAATCTTCTTCTATATTTCATCTACCCCTACTACAGATCTTAATCTCATAACCTATGTTTTGTATATTTGTGGCAGTACCTATTACTGAAAAAATTGTTTATTCAAAACTGTGAAGTTTACTATTATTCATAAATCTATATTTTTAGCTTGACAAGGCACTCACTGCATATTTTGTTACTACTAAATTCTTCCAAACATTTATTTCCTATTTTTATTCTAATTTATTAATTCTATTAGTTACATTTGTTACTTTGTATGTATCTTCAGAGTTATCTGGTTTTTTATATTATTATTTAGTTTTAGTTCTTTTCTCATCCTGCATAAAGATATCTTGCTTAATTTTCTGAAATTTTTTTTTTTCTTTTAGTGCTCTTTATCTTAAAATCATCAACTATCTTATTATGAAGACATACTCTAAAATGTATTTACTGGGGTTTTTTTTATAATGCTTTCAGAATCTATGACTCCCATGTTTTTTTGTTTTTTTTAAAGAACTTACCTTTCAATAAAATAATACCATTATTATATATTATATTGATCTATGTATTGAATAAGGCAGATATTACATAATATCTTTGATTCGGAATCTGGATTCAATTATTCACACATATTATATTAAATTTAAAATAATGAAATCACTCAAATTAAATCCCTGCATCAAATCCTGCATAATTTATTGCAATGGTAGAGTAGCAGATTTTAGAGGTGAAGTTCACAGTTTTCACTTTCTTTGTATGAAATCCTCAACAATAAATTATCCAATTGTTTTTATTATTAAACATTTTCTGTACTTCAACTTCTGTTGTATGCATATTATCTATAAACATAGTGATGCTTTATGTATATATACATTGTAATTAAGCAAAATATTTTTTTTCCCTTAATTAGATTATGAGATGAAAATCATACAATATATTATTAATAAATTTAATAGAGTAAGTATGTATATTAATGTTAAATGCAATAAATTATTTAAAAAATTGCAAAAATCAAATAAGTTAACTATTAGATGATAATAATATTTAAATTCTCTGAAAATAAATCAGTTATTAATTTGATAAATACAGATAGTGGTTTTTACATTATTTATGGATCTTAATGTTTTATTTAACAAATTTATGCAATCCTCTATCATATAATTAAAGTATCATATTTACTATTTACAGTTTTATTTTTATGTAATCCCATTTTATCTTCATGCAATCCTCTATCATATAATTAAAGTATCATATTTACTATTTACAGTTTTACTTTTTTGTAATCCCATTTTATCTTCATGGGATGTTATTTTTTTCTTATAGATAACATTTATATTCATACAATCACCTGCTGAGTTAAACCAACTTCAATTCAACTTAGTTATTTATTATTATACAATTGATATTAATATATCATTTAGTTATTTCTTGTTTTAATATTTTTAAAGCAAAGTTATTTTTAAATATACACATATACATTAAAATCTATATACAGTCAGCCTTAATTTGCATAAGATTTTGCCAGATCAAATTTTAGATGAATTGAGGGGGGTGAGATAATATTTGTTCTTTAACATATTCAAGTATGTCTTTTTTGAGTGATCATATTTACATAGCATTGCCATATTGAAAACACTTTTTATATATTATTTATTTATCGATTTATATTTTTTCTCAAAATATGATTTATTAACATAATATTAATCTTTGAATTTACATGTTATATATAGTGATATACAAGATTCAAACTATGATTTACAATGCAGAACTTGATTTTCCCAGTGAACATAAAAACCTTGAATTGTATATGCATATATCTTGCCATTCATAGCTTCTCTCATAGTTTACTAAGTAACCTCTGGCCTTAATGGCAACTAGGTAGATCACAGCTACCAAGAATCACATCATCCCCACCATCCAGATGAGAAAGTGAAAACCCGTACTAATCCCTGCAGCACCCAGGTCCCAGCTCCCCCTCCTAAGGACTAGGAACCAGACCTTGGGGTATTTCCAAAGCTCAGACTCTCTTATCCAATGCCCTTATTAATCCCCACAGCATCCAGATCCCCTCCAAAACCCAGGCTTGTGAGACCTTCCAAGCAGCCCCGATTTGAGGTTTAAACCATAGTAGAACTCTCTGGCCTGAGTGACCCAAGCTTGAGATTCTCTCATCTTAACAGCCAAGACAAGCAATGCTGCAGCACTAATCCAAAATGTAAATCTCACATGCTTATATTATATGCCATCTTCAGATTATCACATAGTCTAAAAACCAACCTATGAATCATATAGAGAACAAAGAGACTAAAACCATAATGCATCACGTCATCTCCACTGCCCTGAAGATGAGAAAGATGAAAGCTGTACTAATCCCCATAGCACTTCACATCCCAGCCATCCTGTAAGAACCAGAGTTCAGGCCCCAGGAATCTTCCTAAGTTCCAGACTCTCTCATCTGAAGCCCATACTGGAACCCAGTACACCCCCACCCCTCCAAGACCATGAAGCAAACCCTGGGAGCTCTCCAAGCAACTGACTCAGTCCTCAAGACAGCAAAGATGAGTGACTCAGTAGCCCTAATCCAATGTTCAAATCTCAGTTGAACTCTTTGGGAACTTTAGTTTTGTCCATCATGTTTCAGCTTCCAGACAACTTATAAAAAACTAGAAGCCTTAGTCCATGAAGTCCTTAACTATTGGTAAAAATCAAATGATAAAACTAGAAGCACAATCCTTACGATGAAGTACAACTGTTAAAAATCCAATGTCATTAGCAAATTTAAAATCACAGTGCAAATCTCCAGGATTTCCGATGCCTTGCATAAAAAATTCATCATTACCTTACAATATCAAGAACTTGTATGTAGTAAACAGATATTGCATTATGTGTTATACCACAATATAATTGTAGATCTATATAGCAATCAAAGATGTAGGATAGAGTAATGTATCCATTAAAATCGCATATTGAATAGTATCCATCATGTTTCAGCACTCTGGTAACCTATGAAAACCAGAAGCACTAATCCATATAGTCATATGTTAAAATTATTGATTTGTACAGTTCAGCATTAAAGATAGAAAAAAAAAACGTTTAATATAGAATGTAAGGTTGAATAATCAAGCAACGCTTGAAATCAAATGTTCAGATACAGTCAAAATAATTCACTATAGTAGAAAAAAATCTTTTTCACAAGTCAGATCTCAGGTCTAAAATGCAAGCATATAACTACATTGAATAATGTTGTGATTTTTAACAAATGAGTGAGCCATCCAAATCTGGTAAAAAGGTTTTAAAAGACATAGTCAGTGATCCAGCATCAAATGCATGGATAAAAGATAAAGCAACACTTGAAATAAATGATCAGGTACAATGAGAAACAATTTATGGAAAAATTCTTTCTTTAAAAGTAAGATCTCGGCTTTAAAAAGCAAGCATTAAAGTCTAAATAAATAATGCTACTATTGCTAACAAATAAATGAGCTATCCAATTCTGGTAACAATCCCCAGAGCACCATTTTCCCAGCTCTGCCCCATATAAAAACTAGAATTCAGGCCCTCAGGGGTCCTCCCAACAACCAGACACTCTCACCCAGTCAGCAAAGCTGCCTTGAATTAAATTATTCCCTGAAAATTAAGTCTATCAATAGAAATCTCTAGAAATTTACATGGCTGTCGGTTAGTTTTAACAGCGTTCCAAAGAAAAATTTTAATCAGCTTACATGTTGTCTGATGGTGCCATAATTCTTGTGTACAAAGGAATCTAAAAGGTTATTCTGGTCAATTGGAAACATTTTAGAGAAAAAAAATTCTCTAAAATATCATTTAGGTAACTAAAATGGGGAGCCAGTAACAGAGTAAACTGGAGACCCTGGCTCCCTCTAGTAGGCCTATTGATTTATATTTCTAACAGTATTTTAAAATGTTTGACCATAATTAACAAGTTTCTAGTTAATTAATTTTATATGGATGCTATTCCCACTCTTTTTCAGACTATTAAGTTATTTTTCACCTTTGAATGATATGAAAAATGAAATAAAATTTGTTAACTCGTGGTAAATTAATACAATATACTCTCTCACTCTTTTTTATATTATTAAACTAAATAATTGTTCAGATTTGAACAATATATCAAGAAATTGGTTATTTTACTATTATGGATATATATATTTAGTCTTAAATTGAATATTATTATCTTTCGATAGTACAGTGTATCCAAAATATTTTTTTGTGCCAATTTTATATGCATAAATAGATTTTTATAAATGCAGATTTGTATGTCATATTTCTTTAACTTTTAATACTATATATATGTTTTATAAAAATTTAATCATATCTCACATAGTCCTTTTTTTATATATTATTAAATAATGAACTATTCGGGTAGCATCGGAGTATATAACTTTTGACACTTTTTGCTATTTTATTATATCATTGCAAAAAAAAATTAAATTGATATTTTTTAAAAAAAATACCATACAATATTCAGTCTTTTTTTTTTTTTAATTTAAGAAAATTTGTTAATTTTATCATATCACAAATCTGCAGGGGATTTTTTTAAAGATAATTGGGCCAAAGCCTTGCTAACTAACCATTCAACTTTCATTGTCAAGTGGATTTTCAGTGAGTATTAGTTACAAAATAAAGATTTCAGTCTGACTTTGGCCGATAAATGTTGATATGCTGCATATTAAACCAGGTAATGCAACTATAATATGATTCAATCGTCACTACTGATAGGAAAGGTGATTGTACTTTTAAGGTTTCTCTATATCTTTTATCAAGTTTTTTTTTTAAAAAAACACAATTAATTTTCAGTATTTGATGAAGATTCATCATAAATTTCTATAAATTTATTAAAATCAAATAAAAAGAAGAGTGAATTATTATGAAATATAAATTGCAAATAAAAAAAAAAACACTACTTATAAAATTTGGTTAAAAGTAATGCTTTTATTTTTTTAGAAAGCCTATATGGCCAAATATTGGTTTGAAGATATTTTCTTGTTTCCCAAATCACTTGATTTAAATATTATTGAATATTTATGGGCCATTTATGTATATTGATAAGAAGTCAGTACCTTTCACTAACATCTTTTAGAAAACTGAAGTTGTTTTTTTCATGAGGAAATGTTTTAATATTCCTTAGCAAATGTTTAAATGTTATGTAATTCAATATTACTTAGGAATGCAAGTAATTTTAGATGCAATTTGTGGCCCTACATCATATTAATAAAGTTATCACAAATGCTTCTATTATTTTGTCAAACTCATGATATAATAATGTTCCATAAAAAGATCTTAGGAGGGGAATTTTATAAAGGGGAAACAAAAGCTTTATTTCCATAACTTGCTGCAATTATAGTAATAGTTTTTGTCCCAGGATCTTGTTTTCTTAGTCTTTGCTAGAAGTCTGCTAGCACACCTTTTATATTATTATTTCACAATCTTTGTAATGATTCTAGTTTCAGTTTTTTGTAGTAAGATAGAATTATTTGAATTTGTTCTTTTTTCTTCATATGATTTATGGTTTGTAAAGATTTGAATACTCTACAGCAAGGTTATAATGCAAGATTTAAGTACAGTGTATATGGTATTTTCAGAAATTATGTTGAATGTGTTATTTTATAGTATGCCATAAGTAATTTGTAATTTATTTATTTTTTGCATTTATTTAAAAAAAAAAAATTACATTTTTTTTCCTTTTAAGCTATTACAAAAAGAAATTGATATAAAAGATTTTCAAATTAATTTCTATTTTTAGATGTATATTAAATCTGTTGGTTTTATTTTTATGATTTTTTTTTTTTAAAGCTATTTTCATTTAAATTGGGAATTTAATTCTATATCTGAAAAACAAAGACATCCTAGATTTAAAAGTGTTTAGTCTTTTATTACCATGTTGTTAAAGCATTTAGAATAATGAATAAAACTTAAAACATAGAAAATAATTTATTGGTATGATTTTACAAAAATTTAATTAAATATTTAAATGCTTGTTTTTATTAATATTATAATTTCTGCATTTTGCATGTTATATATTTATACATATTGCATTGCTTGCACTTAGGTAGCAAGATCTTATCAGTTAAGTGTAATGATTCTGTAATAATTAATTAATAATCTTTGATTGTATTTTGCATAGATTGCTTGCTTTGTTGTCTTAGTTTCTTGTTTTATAAATGCATATCATAACATGAATTCATTTCATGAATTATCCTATAGAAAGTAATGTAAATGTGTTAATTATAATCATTAATCCTTATTACAGTCATTTCCCATCATTTTACTAGTAAATATTTGAAATTTGGAGATTTAATTTATTGTAGGAGTTAGCACTTTGTTAATATTATAGAATTAATGAAACAGTTTTTATTAAAATTAGATAGAAGGGGGGAAATGCATCAATGCAGGGAAGAATGGTTTGATGATTGTAGGTTGAAATGAACTAATGAGATGAAAATAGATGGTTGTGTGTGTGTGTGTGTTATGCAATATTTTTCAAAATTAGGAGTATTAAAATAAGTAAATAATTGAATACTTTAATTCTCAGCAGTTCATAAGAAGTTTATAAATTGGAAACAATAGAGCTAAGACCATAAATTTGGAATCTTGAGCTCCAGAATCTCCCACTTTATGATTGCACCAAAGTTCACAGCGCAGTCAGTGATTAAGTTAATGGAGGATTCTGCATAAAAACTTCTGATTTTAATTAAGGAGAAACTTTTCTTTCCGTCACATCGTATTATAGAACTAAGATATCTAACATTTTATAATGTGATGTAATTGTAATCCAGTGATATGAATGTTTTGTAATATTGAAATATACTTTGTTTTTCCGCTAAGATTTAATAGTATATTTTTCACATGATAATTAATTTTTAATCAATTAAAAATGATAGTACTTTATTAAGAACTGCAGATCTCTCCTCCCTCCCCTTTTTTTTCATTTTTGTTAATGTATGCAATTATTATTTTTAATTTATATTTTTTCATAATATCATTTTATTACTTAAATCTAGCATAAAGAATAGGAATTATCTAAATTATAATTTTGTAATAATTTTTTGATAAAAAAGTTTTTCAGAAGCATCTTTACATGGCAGATGTTTTTAAGCACATTCATTGATTACAAATAACTCATTTATATAATATAATAGTCTTCTAAAAGTAAATTTTAATAATCGTTGAGATCATTGCAACTATTTGAAATAAATAAAAGTAAAAAATATTTTTGCAATTTAAGAGCTAGCTGTTTTTAAAATGTTCTCATCTTTAGCTTATATTTTCTATTTAATTTGATATTTTTCACAATGTTGATAAAATTATTTCACAAATCTATTTTATTTTTTTAAAACAGTATAGTATCTGTTTAATTTTTTAGAAGTCATTTAAAAAATTAAAAATTTGTAAATTCAAATTCATAAATTTTGTACATGGTTTTATATGTCATGTGCATTATGAATCATTTCTGATCCCAATTTTTTTTTTATGCATTAATTCTGTACTGAATTGATCTGTTCTTCTATTTATTGTTGAACTCTTTTTCACAACTGCATTGTGCTATATTTTTTGCTAATTATTTTTGTTGGCATCTTAATGTGTAAAATTTTTAAATGAAATTCTAGTATAGATATATGTATATATGTTCAAAATGTTTATTTAAACAAATGATTATGAATATTGAGAAACTACTATATCTAAGGAATATTTGCAAAATTTTGTATTTGCAATTATTAATATTAATGTTTTTATTTTAACGTTAGCAACAATTATCTTTTTTTAAAAAAAAAAAATTCATATTGCTAAAATTTGACACTGTATAGCTATAACTACTTATTTTATATTAATAATTCAGTACATCAAATAATATTCTTTTTTAATAACTTGTATTGTTTTTATGGATTTTTTAAATATATATTTAAATTAAAATATTTAAAAATTACTTCCTATTATGTTTGTAATTTAAAATACACATATAACAAATTAATATTCCTTTTTTTATACACTTATTATAATAAATCACCTAATATAATATAAAGCAAAATTTTATTAAAGGCTGTTGTTTTTTTTAAATTGGTTGCTTTAACAATTTTTTTTTAAGATTTAATGGAAATTAAATAAATGAATTTAATATTATATAAATAAATGTGAGAAATTCACAATTGAAAAATTAGAAAAAAAATATTTGGAACAATCCAGCCTGTTTAGTATACTTTAGAAATGTACCTGGCAAGTTATTAATAAAGTCAAAATAATAAAGCTAAATAAAAATTTAAATATACCTATTATATTTAATATGAGAATTTGACAGCTTTACAGACAACTGCTTCATAAAAAAAAATTGTCTATTAATGTTGGAATTATTTCCTTAGCATAAAATATACTTTGTAATAAAAATTACAGATTATTAAATATAAAGATGGAATTACTTCCCTTGGATAAAATACTCATAATATAAATTACAGTTTAGTTAGGTATAGTTATTTATTTATAAAAACAAATTTAAAGTTGTTGTTTTTTTTTTACTTTTCAATTAATGGCAATAATAACTCCATCAATAGACGAGATACCTGCTTTGACATCTCCAAACGTTGGACTATCTAGTTCATTTGCATATGCTTTGCATACTGTTTTGTTTCCCTTGCCCTATTTTTTCATTCTAAATTCTTAATAAAATTTTTAAGTTTTAGTTCACCCAATTACCAAGAATGTACTGTAGTCAAATAATTGTACAGAATCCAGTATTCTTATTTTGTTACTTTTTCTATGCCACTGACTGATTAGGGTTAATTAAATATTTTTGAGGGAGATGTTTTGCAAGACATAGTAGTGTTTTGTAACAAATCAATTAGCAATATAATGTTCTTGTTCTATTTTACATATAATAATACAGCCTAAACAAAATTTATTTTTTATTTAAAATTTTTATTAAATGAACTTAACGAATTTAAATAATATCTGAATTTCTTTGCGACCATTAAAATTACATCAAGGACCAGTGGTTGCTGACTACTACCCTAGATTATAACCTTTTTTTTCAATAACTTCTTTTTTCTTATGGAAATGTAATAGCAGTCACATTATTAACAGACAATGGTCTTTCTAATTGTTTTAATGGTTTTAACTCTTTATAAGCTGCAGAATTTCATTTGCTATTAACCATTTCAGATTCTGAACTAAACTTTTCAAATTGTAAACTTTCTAACCCCATAAAATAATGTTATTTTTTTGCCAGTTCTAAAATCAATAAACTTCATTTTACTGCTTAAAAAAGATACTTTATAAATTCTCTTAAATTTCATAAAACTTCTTGTTTTATATTTAAAAATATTTTATTACATGAAAGTGAAGAATAAAATATGCTTTCAGTGTAACCCAAGTAAATGTGTTTAAATAAACTTGATTGTGTACAGTGGTTTGAGATAAAAAAATAACTACTATCTTATCTTAAAATTGTTTAAAATTTTTAATGATTTATTTATTATTTATATATTTTTGGAGAGTGTATAATTGGCCTAGGGTATACTAATACAGGGCATATCATGGCTTCATAATGTATATATATATAGAAGGGATTTGAACTTAGACTTTCAAGCTTGAAAGACTAAGTTTAAATTCCTTCTAAATTACATTAAGTTCAGTATAGGCAATATACTTGTATTTAAATAGTACATATATATATAAAACACGTATTAGTTTATAAATATGTATACTATAAAAAATTATTACACTATCATTAAAAATATAAAAAAACTCCATTATGCTGTTTTTTCATACATTTAAATAAATCATACAATATAGTATAAATATGTAAAATTAAGAGCGTGCTAATAGCTCTAAACAAGCTTTTTTTTATTTATGATAAATGCTACTACAAGAGAAGACATTCAAATCATTTTTATCTTGGATTGTCCCCATCCCCAGACCGGTTTCGACCTATGGGTCTCTTCAGTGAGGAGTTGGGACATTAGATTTAAAAAACCAACTCAAGCAAAGCATTTATCTAAATCTAATGTCCCAACTCCTCACTGAAGAGACCCATAGGTCGAAACCGGTCTGGGGATGGGGACAATCCAAGATAAAAATGATTTGAATGTCTTCTCTTGTAGTTTATCATAAATAAAAAAAAAAAAGCTTGTTTAGAGCTATTAGCACGCTCTTAATTTTACATATTTGTAAGTGCAAGCTATATATAAGTCATGTGACATCTGACTTGTTATTATTACTAATATAGTATAAAATAAAATATTATATAACAGCAATAATTATATATATTTTATAAAAATTATACAGAAAAGCCTTTTTTTTTGGGGGGGGGGGATATTTTTTGTCCATATCAATAGGATGTAAGCTATCTTCAAACTTCAATTTACATTGCATACATAGTGACATCTATTTATATATATAAAATTAACTAGAACTAATAATAATAAACAATCCAAATACTTACAAATATAATATACAACATAATTTTTTTAATTTATTTTTCTCTCTCTCCCATCCCTTTCTCCCTCCCTTCCTTCATCTCTTTCTCAATTCATCATCATCATCATCATGATCAACCATTATCAATCCACTGCAGGATGAAGGCCTCTCCAAGTTTAATCCATCTTCTCCGATCTTTAGCTTCTCTTCTCCACATCACCCCTACACATTTTCTTATTTCATCCATCCATCTTACATGTGGTCTCCTTCTGGGTCTTTTACAATCTCTTGGAATCCAGTTTAAAATTTCAATTGTCCATCTATTATCATCTCTTCTAGCAATATGTCCAGCCCAACTCCATTTCAATCTTTTAATTTTTTCAATAAGGTCAGTAACACCTGTTTGTTCTCTTACCCATACATTGCGTTTTCGATCTCTTCTTGTTACTCCCAATATAAATCTCTCCATACTTCTTTGAGTGGTCTGAAGTCTCTGTATTGATCTTCTATTAAGTGCTGGCTCTGGCTAAGCATTTATCATATAGCTTGTAGAGGAATTGGCAGTCCTCACTGTTTATAACTTGCAAACTTAAGAGATAGGGTTATGTGATCTATGACTCTTATTTTGATTATGTATTAACTGATTTGATTTTCAGTTGTGTTCTATTTATTATATATACAGTATATATTAAATTTATATTACAAAGTAGATGCCAGTACTTATAAGAAGTTTTTTATTGCTATTCAAAAAATTTGACTCTAAGAAGTTGTTTTAAATTATGATACTGTGATTAAAACAAAATTGACTGTAGTTAAAAAGAAGTGATTGCCATTTTTTTATTATTGTTGTTTATTTTATTACAAATTACTGAAATATCTTTATTGATCATGTATATATATTTTTAGGATTCTTCTATTCGGAAATTGGAACGTATTGGCTATTCTGTTGGCCAGTGTTTAATTGAAAGGTCAGTTTCTAATTTTTTATTTTTTAAATAAGTTAATATGAACATAATTTTGTAATTTTTTTTAGTTTTCTCATTTATATATATTTTTTTCGATGGTAAATTGTAAATAAAATAAATATATAAAAATTTTAATGTATATATTATAACGGTTGGGGAAAGATTAGAGTCTTCACTACCTCCGTACAGGGCGCCACTGCCATACAGGGTGCCATTAGGTTATTCGAACCTAGAAAATTTATAGTGTAAGCAGATCATCAGTGAGGAACCTTAACATCTGAGAGCACTGCACCTAAATCTTAGGATACAACAGTTAACAAATGTGAAATGTGATAAATAATAATTAATGCCAAATATGGCTTATTAACATTAGGCAATAAATAATTAAAAAATAAATCATAGAAATATGACATCTACTTATTCAGCTTACAACATAACAATATAACTTTATAAATAAATTATTCTTATTTAAAAAGGGAGTCACATACTATTTTTAAAATTATGGTAATACAATAAAGTGCTATTCTAAGAACTTTTAACACATAATATTTTCAAATATGGCACATAACATAAAAGTAATATGCACATAAATAAAACATAGTATGAAAAATCATAATACAAATAAATTCAGCATTTTACCATTAAATAAATAAATTAAATAATGTCCTGCTTGGTTTTTGAATTATTCTCCATTAAACTTGAATATGAAGAAGAATGTTGACAACAACATTCTGTGGAAAATAAATATATACATTATATAAAACAATATAACTAAGATATTAAAATCTATAATATAATTATGCAATATTGAACACATTTCTTTCGGATACCCTTAGTAAATTTTAAATAGTTCTGTTAGCAAAAATATGACAAAATCTATGGTTGTTCATTAAATGTATTCAGTTTATAGCAAATGTTTGTAATACTGCAGTAAATATATTTTAAGTTCATGAACTCAGGTTTTAAATTAATTCATTATACAAATTATTCAAATTTGTCTTAATAATGTGAATATTGTATAATAAAGTACTTCTGATAAATAGCATTTATTAACATTGTTAAATATTTGCAGGAGAATCCTTATCTGCGACCTCAGCAGTCTCCATAGAAATGCACAGAGGGGAAACATCACAAGTTTTAAACATTATTACAAGTATTTATAAATCTTTAAAATGCAGAAAAATTATTTAAGTTTATTGAATATAATGTCATTTTTGCAGATAAATTTGTATTTCCAAAATTTTTATTCTGTCAAACATTTTTGAATTTCACATATTGTTTATTAACATTGCAGATTGATTGTCATCATTACCCCACCTCAAGAAAATGATTTCCTTTCTCTTTCTGGAAGAGAAAACAGAAATAGTCAAATTCTTTTGTGCTGTTTCCAATAATAAAAATATAATGTCTTTTGTTGAAATACAGTACAAATAAGTCATTTTATAGATGCATAAAATTATTATTAGTTTAACATTTTCTTTTGTATATTTAAATTACTATTAAATATCTGAAAATATATTTATAATATCAGTATACAGTTTTTATCTTGAATTTTAAAGTCTATTTATTCAGGTAAATGTATTCAAGAAAATTTGACATAAATGAATATTTTAAAGAAAATATCCAAAAATTATTATATTTAAAAATTAGGTCGAAGATAAGAGGGGCCGCTCTTGTCTTTTAAAGTCATTAATCTTGTGTTTAGATTTGTAGAAGGTCCCTACTGTCGCATTTTAGATATATAGTCTTAAGCTTATAGCCTTAATATATATTACTCACATAATGAGTATGCACTTTACAGATTATTAATTACAACTTTAATATTTTCTGTAATGTTCTTGTCAATAAGGTGATTAAATATTCCGTGGCAACTTTATTTATAATACAGATGTTCAATTGGACTTTAAAATTGACAATTGTTCTTAAGTCATGATAATGGTAACAACAATAATTTTTGAAGTTTTTCAATGCAATAAACTTTAAAAATAATATTCTAAACATTTTATCAATAAAATATTACCATAAGCTTGCATGTATAGACTTCAGTTCCTCTGGTGTTTCTGTATAGATAATTGTGTCAAGATAGTTTTAAATTACTCTTATCATACTGAACTTTAAAAAAAAAGTTTAAAGAAAATTACACTTTTAAACTTTCATATATGACTATTAAAATTAAACAATTGAAGTGAGACAAATGTGTGATGAAAAGAAAATGAGAAAACAAAAAAGAATGATATTAGGGGTCAGTCTCACCTTATTTATACTATTGGCCATGTGACCATTTTACCTGACTTTTATTAACTTTTTAACCTATAACCTCTTCCCTGATTAGTTTGAACCTTGACTATTTATCTCTAGAGAAGGTTTTAATCAAAAATTATCTAATTAATATTAAATTTTACAATACAATCAATGTTTTTAGACACTTGAAATTAATTTAAAAAAAAAACACTTCCTGATTGCAAGTGAAAATAACCAATTAAACTACATCAGGGTAAAAATAAAAATATTACATCATTAAAATTTATATTATATCTTTAATACTTAAATTTACTTCACCAATCTTTCGTAATTTTTATGTTGCACTTTAAATGCACATCAGTGAAGCTATATATTTGAAAAAAATTCAAGCTTAGCGCTTTCGAGACTTACTTGATCCCATATTTATAGTTTGTGCTACTAATGGTTTTTATTAGCAATAAATTATATCTTTAATAAAACAAATATTGATACAATTTAATACAATTATTTATTACTCTTTAAAAACCTAAATAAGTCTCAGAATAAGTTTTAAATTGTTTTTAAGAATATTTTAAAATAAATATTATTCAATAAGTATAATCATTCAATATTCATTACTTTAAATATCCTATTTAATTGCTGGTTATTTAAATTCTTCTTAATTAAATGAGTTTAAAATATTTAACTAGAATATTATATATTAACATTAAAATAAATTAAAATATTATAGCACCAAACCAAAAATAGAATTTGAAACATTTTAATAGTTAAATTAAAACTAAATTAGCATTATTAACTTAAAATTACACCATTTATTATTGACATTACCAGTTATTTAATAAATTTACAGATGGTTAACATCTTAAACATTTATTCAAGTTAAAACTCTTATAATTTAGGCTGTATAAAATTTATTTTTCAGCTGTATAACAGGTAAAATATTGATATAGTATCTCTTATGTAAAATTATGACATTGTAAAGTATTAGCAACAATTTATTCACAATAAAATTAGGCTATATATATATTTAGGTGTTTTGTAGCATTTGCCAATTACTAAGATTACAATACTTTAAAAATTTGTTTAAATTTATATTGCTGTGAATAATAGTGTTTTATTGGTTATTAAATTTTTGTGTATTGTCAATAATAGATCTAAGAGGGTCTATTAACTTTTGCTATCTAATTAAATTATTATTACAGATATATACTTTAATTTTCTTTTGCTGAAAAATTATAGTTATAATTTTACACTTCATTAATGCTGCAACTTTTATGTTATTTACAATAAATAAATTATGCTTACTTATCACAGTAATGCCATATAAAAATTGAAAGATAAGAAAAATTGCAGATTAATAAAATAATTTTATAATATTGTTTTATTTTTGTTATGCTTTGTCGTTTAGTTCATCAGTAGAGTTGTGGATTGGGCCATAGACTTTCAACTGATTAAATAAAATAAAAAAATTGGTTCAGATTCAATGGATAGAATTGTCAAATGCTCATTCTGCCATTAGAGTATTCGAATATCACATGACTACCTATGAAGTTAATCATATGATTTTTTTTTGCTCTATGTTATTCATTGCATTGGTAAAATTTAAGATTCATGAGTTAAAGATCCTTCAGTCAAATCTCAACTCTCCCTTCTGATGCTTGTATATTGCGGGGCTTCTTGATTATTTTGCCATGCGCAAATGGGAAAGTGGCAGATTAAGAATAAAAATTCCAGCTACATTAACTGAATGGAATTATTAAATATTCATTTTGCTACTAGGAGGCTCATAAGTCTTACGATTTTCTGAAAATTTTATCATACCATTACTTTCTAATTTATTTATTTTGAGCAGTGCTTAAACTAAAATATTGTAATTAATATGATCAATATAAAAAGTAAAAGTATAAAAATTTTATGAAAAACAGCAGTTTATTCATGTTCTTATAAATTAAAATATTTAATATATTTATGTGTACTAACTTAATTATGAAGTGATGATAGTTTTATTTCTTTTTTGTTTGTATAAATAATAGTCATTTAATTAATATTGTGTATTTGTGAAAAGTGATTTTAATAAAACTATTTTTGCGAAATGATTAAAAAATTCACAGACAAAAAATAGTTTGGTTGAAATATTTACATATTTATTTTTAGTTCTGTGTATATGAAGCTTTACATTATGTAGCTTAAATCAATTCTACTTCTATTGGACACTCACATTATTTTATTCTATGCCTTCAAATAAATAAACTCACTTAATTGTATAACCTTTTTTTTTTTCCTTTTTGGGGTTTACTATCAAGCTATTTAAGAAAACTTTGGTGATTCTACACAATAGGAGCATCAAAAGTTTTTATTTCATTTATAGTTTTTAATTTTTATTTAAATATATCTTGTACAATTTTTTGCTTGTTTGTTTAGCTAGTTTAAAATAATTGCTAATTGTCTTTTAATCTAGCTACATTTTTTTTTAAAAAATGTATATTTATATCAGGTTTTTTATTTACTTTTACTTTGCACTTTTAATTTTAAAAAAGTTGTTAATACTTATATTAGATTGGAATGCTGTTAAAGATAAAGAGAAGACAAAATTGTAGAAGATAGCTTTTGAAATAACAGAATTCTAATATCGAAAAATGTTTTAGAAACACAAGAAGAGAGAATAGAAAGCCTGAATGATAAGATTAGATTTCTTTTGGATTATGTATTGATATAAAGTAAGATCAGGAATAATATTAAGATTGCAAAAGAATATTCTTAAACTGATAAAGATAATTTCACAGTAATGAAATAAAAATTAAATTTCAAGATAATAAAAAGTATTGAAACAAAAAATATATGTATCATTGAAGGAGATTAAAGAAATATATTTTTAGATGATAGAGATAAGAAAATTGAAATATTATAAATATTAAATATATATTATAAAAACATAATGGTGCTCTAATGTATAAAAGTTATAAAGCTAGAGAAAAGTGATTAGAAAGTGAAATGCGCATAGAGTTAATATATAATTTCTAAATAAATAAAAAATATAATGTTGATTTAGTTTACAATAGAGAATAAAAGAAAGATTAACAAGATTGCAACAATAATTGTAATGAGAAATGATAAATCATTAGAAGAGAAAGTAAATTAGTAAAGAAAGTTGAAAAATGAAAAATATGTAAGTGGTTTATATAATAAAAATAAATTTTAATTTATGTCATTTCAAAAAGAAAATCACATAAAAATGAATCATGTGATAATAGTGAAAGAGATTGTAAAAGCTAAAAAGACAGATGAGTGACATAGCTCAAAATATGATGGGGGAGGGGGGAGAGAATTAATCAGTGCTTGTAATATGAGTTTTGGCTGATAATAGTAGCCGGTATGTTTTTTTTTTCAGCAATTATGATTCTAGTAGAAAAATATTGCTATGAAATATATGTAATGAATTTGGTTGAAAATCGTATAATAAAGTATTTCGAATAGATTAAACATGAATATATGTAAAGAATAGATTATTATTATTTAGAAGAAAAGTAAAATACCAAAAAATATAAGTGGAACGATTGACATTATTGTTAAGAGATATTCAGGATTAGGAAGCCAAATTAATATTTGTTATGCTGAAGTGTGTAATTTTGATGAATATTTTGAAGAGAAGATATTCAGATTGATGGCAAGAAAATTGTTAGGAAATTTGTACATGAGATGGTAGATAATTGTAAAATTAAGTATAACAGATAGGATTGATATTATTTATTATTTTTTCTATTTAACCTTTTTTTACACGAATTGCTAACTGAATGTGATTTATATAAAAATGGAACTAGAATTGGAGATTGAAGAATTTGCAGTATCATATTTGTTGATGTTATGGTACTATTTGGCAAAAGGGAGGATGACTGTAACTGAATGTAAGATTTATGAAAGCTTATAGAAAATGTAAAATGAAAATAGAACTAAATGAATGAAGATTGCTAAAGAGGATGAAAAATTAAGAATGATAATTGTGCAGAAAATACTGAGGGGGTAAAGTACTTTTAAATATTTGATGAATTAATAAACTTATGTTGTAAGCTGTGATAAAAAATAAGAATGCTAATTTTAATAGTTAAATACAATATTAATAAAAATAATATTTTGTTCTCTGTCCATTAAAATTAAAAGCTTGAGAAATATTAATTTAAGCTTTTTGCATAGCAGAGATGTGGAGAATAAAATATAAGATTGCTCAATATCTACATCTTTAGCAATGTAGATATTTAAGATAATACTGTGGAAAGTTAGAATAAGTTAGAATTAGTAATGTAGAACTATAGGGGGGGGGGGAGAAAAATCAAAGAAAATTTGTATCAGACACATTCTTAGAGTCAGATAAATTATGAAGTATTATAGAGACTCATAGTAAAAAGATAGAAACTTATTGCATGACTTTAAGGAAGATATAGTTATGAATTTCATACTTATCTAGAAGGTGATCTGGATTGATGTGTGGACTTGTCTTTTGTTTTATACATAATGCTGATGATTGTAGAATAAAGTGGATCAGTCAAATAGTTTTTAGGAAGACTGTAGGGGAATCAGAAATATCAGCTGAATTGAAAACTTTAATAAGAACATTGCATTGTATTCAATGCAGAACAAAGTGCTTAAATAATATTCCAATTTCTATTAGAGGCAATATATATGGATTGTGAATTAGTTTTACAGATTTATTATCAGAAAAGTTGCCTAATAATCTTATAAATGGAAAGAATGGAGAAATCATTTGAAAAGTGCACTAAGATTAGAGAGTTAGTCACACACATACAGTTTTTACATGTAATATTCTTAATCTTTCCTAAAGTCTCTTATCTGATCAATGGTTTCTGAACTTTTTTTTTTGTACAATTAGATCTTTTACAAGTTGCTAATTTTTTAAGTTACAGTTTGCTTGTCTTGTTTTGTTAATTTTTTAAGTTATAATTTGCTTGTCTTGTTTTTGTTTTTTTCAAGTCTTTCTTCAATGAAACTTAGCAAGATTTTTTTCCCCCAGTAATCAAAGAACTCTCAGGATCAGAATGGAGGGTATAGAGAGTAATATTTCTGTGGAACAGTTTGAATAGAATTATTGTTTGCTTATTTTTTAGAATTCCTGAATATATTTGCATTCTTTTGATGTCAGATGATATTATAATTAGTGTATAAAATTGATCTATTATATCTATGAGTGGATTGATTCTTCAAGTAGAATCATAGTATTTTGCAGGTCTACCTATTAAAACTAATTATTGCTAGTTTTATGTCATCTGCATAAATGAATTTTTTATTGGTAGTTTGAATCTTTTCATTATTTATCAAACAAGCATATTTTTTGTCCTTTCCCTTAATGTTTTATTCACTTTGAGAAACTTTTCTTCATGCTTTGATTTTCCTATAATTCTAAATTATTATTATTTTTATTTTATTATTATCATTTTTTATTGAAGCCTTAACAGATAAAGTTAAGAATATTTGTCTAGATAAAATTCCACTTGAAGTCCTAGAGTAATAGAAAAGATTTTATATTCAAGTACGATTTTCATAGTGAGAAGTATAATGTGAGTGTTTTAAATCAATTTGTTATAGAAATTTAATAAGCAAAAAAATGTCTAATAAATATGTTTTTATCTGATAAATAATTTGATTAAAAAGAGTAAGAGAATAAAGATGGAATGCTATTAATATTTTCTTATGAGAAAATAGAAGAGAATAATAAATTTCTTTTATTGATAGATAATATATATTTGACAAAAGAAATTGAAATATTCACTTGAATAATGTGTTGAGAAAAAAATTTAGATAGAAAGTATATTTTTTATTCAAAATTATTTTTAATAATAAAAAGATCAAAATAGACTCTTTTTAAATATCTCACTGTTAATCAAAGGCAGTTTATCAGTCCCCCTTAGAGGAAAACCAAAATTGCAGTTGATAAGAATTTGAGCATTTTTCTTTTACCATCTACCTAAGAATAGTTGGGTACTCATCTGCCAAACATGATTCAGTAAGTAATCTTGCTTAACTATAATTCTGTCTACATAAACAAAATATTCCAAATCTTAAGAAAAAAAATTTCCAAATTTGCTTAGCCCTTGATTTGAACCCAGATCATAGACATGGTAGGTAGATGCATTGAGGTTGTATCATGAGACTCTTTTTAGTTTTATTGTTACATATTATTAAATGTGGTGATGAACATTAATTTTGAATTAAATATTCTCTAGTAGATAAATAATATATTCTAATACTCTTTTTTTATTGGCAGGTTTGTATTAAATTGTTCATTTATTTACTTGAAATTAACTGCCTGTCAATAATTGATTTCAATGATTTTGTTTATTGAAATAGTTCTCATAAGAATAATCTACAATCATGATTAGTAGTTTAATTTTAACTTGGCTAAAAATAATCATCAGAATATAGTTTTTGAGATAATTAAAAATAATTACAAATATTAAAGTGTACATAGATGAGAAAAAGCTGAAAAGAATTATAAATCATAAAAAAAAAAATTAGAAAGATTTATATAGGTGGAAATAAATTTTTAAAAAAAATTAAATAATAATAGTTTTAACCCAGAGAATTAAATTACTAAAATTAAAAGAAATTCACTTTTATTTTTATGTTTAATTATTTAAATTCTATCAGCATTATTCTAGTTTGGCTTCAAATATAATTATGTTATACTACTAATACATTCTCCTTGTGGATTTTGTTTTTCATAATAATATCTTTTTCTATTTTTATTTTATTTTTTAATTTTTGAATTATTTAAATTCTTTTTCCTATCAAAAAAAAAATAATATAAATAAAAATGTAGTTTTTAATAAAAAGTTATATTTTAGAAATAAATTGTATATAGTTCTAAAAAAAACTTAGTTTTAAACTTAAATATTGGTAAATAATAGAATATAAGTCATATATGTATGTTTTTTAGATATACTTAAAGCTTCCGTTTGACTGCATATTCTTGAAATATTTGAATAAAGACATTGGGAAAAGACAAATAACTCCCATGATGCATTAACACCCTCTTCAGTCTAAAAACAACAAATCAATTATAACTAGTACTTTGTTACATTTAGATGTTTAATGTCACAGTCAAAAAACCATGTATGCTAAATGAATATCTCTTTGCTCTTTCACAACTATATCTTAATTAATACTAAATAATATACATTGTTTAGACTGTACTAATAATATTGGGTTGGGTTCTTGTGTATTTCCTAGTGGCTGGCTAAAGGGTGGAAGCAGTTTTTTGTTCAATTATACACTTTGTTGGGAATAAAATAAATGCCTACAACAAAATAGCCAAAAAGAAGCGATTGGATTTAATACTTCTAGTGTTATTGTGTTTTTTTTTATTAATATTATTTTAAAGAAAGACAATTTTGAGGCAAATTTTTTTAGAATATTTTCACTTTATTTGTTAATAATTTTTTAAATTAAGAAAAGAAAAAAAAGAAATATTAACATAAATAAAAAAAAGTACATAAATGAAACCTGTTATTGCTTATTTATGAGAAAGGATATTTAAGAATTGTTCATGTTGGCAGCCAGAAGTCCCTAAGAATGTGTGAAGTAGCCACAAATGAATCATTCTGGCCATTAATACATTTGTTTCAGGAAGGAAGGATTCCATATGTTTGCAAATACTCCAAGGCTTGCTGATCCATTTGAGGAAGATTCCAAATTTTGATCATTTTGCCAAAATGATAGTGACAAAAAGAAAACACTGTCTTTAAACAAACTATGAAAATGATTCGAACATCATAATGTACATAAAAGAAAAAAAATCTTTCGGAATTTATAATAGATTTTTTAATTTTTTTCAATTTAACAACTAATACATTTCTTGATATAAAATTTAAAAAAAAAAAATAATCATAAAGAAATACTTATAGAGGTGTGCCCCTGAAACTGTATATTTGAACAAAAAAAAACACTTCCACCCTTCAGCCACTGGGAAATACACAAATACTTAATGTTATTGTTTTTTTTTTGTATTATCAAAATATTTTTACAACCTCATTTACATTAGACATTTCAAATTATTTATATTACTTAATTTTTACTATCTTATAGTTAATGAACTAATCTTTGAATAGCAGTTTTCCATATACACTTTTTATTCTTCATGATTTCTATTTGCAAGAATTTGAAAAAGTGTTTAATTAAATAAAAAAATTAGAAATTTTTAAATTTAAATTCATAAATCTTACATTAACCCCCTCCTTCCCAAGGGCTTTTCACTTGTGCCAATTAAGTTCATTACATTGAAAACTCTCAGTTTCAGCACTGTTATTAACATCTTAAGTTTTCAAATAGTTCAGAAATTAAAGCATTTTTAAATTTAAATTTCAGCTTCTAATAAATGTTTCTAATAAATCAAAATAATTGTATTTTTTTTAATCATTATTTATTCCTTGTATGCATTGTAAATTTCTGTATTGTGTAGACATGTATTTTTGAATTGCACTTTGCTGTACATGCTAGTTTGTAATTTTCCATTGTTGGATTACTATTTAGAAGTGCAATGATTATTAATATTAGATGCTGACATATTCTATGGTCTTCTAATGACTATATGGTGTTTTTTTCAGAGTGATATCATTTATTTCTTTTTCTAGCTCTTCAAGGCACCTTTATTTTAGTTCGAAAAGCTCATGGATAGTTTTTTTTATTACACATTACATCATCTTTTCTCAATAAATTAGATTTTCACAATGATTAAATGTCAGATCTAACCAAATATCCATTTGTTCTTTTTATTTTTATTTTTTTGGTATTCTCAAAGTATATGTCAATAGTATAGTTTAAAATTATCCATACTTTTTCTGTTCGTCTTTTTTAGGTTTAACTTTTATATTTATAAACAATCATAGAAAATATTACAAGTTGAATAAATCTGATCCTTGATTTTAAACATAGATTCTACATTTGATAAAAAATATATATATCTTTCATTTCTGTCTAATATTAGCTGTGAGGAATTTCCTGACTGCTGGATTTTTAGCTGTGTTTTGATAGTTTTCATATTTTTTATATTTTCACACTTATTATCACATTGCTGATGGTATCAAATTGTACAAAATTGTTGTTAATTTTGATAATTATAAAATTTTACTGTCTGACATCAAAAGATTTTAAGTTTATTATCACAGAAACAGTATGGATATTTATGCCACCAATTTTTTTGCCATGTTCTTTTCTAAAAAGTCATCTACTAGTTGGGATTATCCCGCACAGGTTCGTATCCTGTCGACTGCGGAGTAAATCATCTACTAGCATTTTTAACTATATAGAACTTCATAAAGTATCTCAAGAAAAGAATATCATAAAGACTTGGGCATTTTAAATAATAATGGGACATTTAATAACAATATCCAGCATTGTTTTTTTATTGCATAAAATCGTTATAACATTTTTCCCTTGTTATTTTTTTTTAATTGGCTACTTCAGAGTAAATTATTTAAAACCTAGACATTATAATTAAAATTTCAGTATATTTAAATTATAAATTTTATATTAAAGTGTTTATAACTATGATTTTTTATATGTTCTTAAAAATGAATGCAGAAATAGTTATATCTATTAAAATTTTCAATATTTTTCACGAAGAATAATGTACAGTATTGTAATTTCTGTGATATGCGTTATTTTAATAATTAAGTGAATAAATTTTAGCCTTGAAGAAATAAACATAGAAAAGTCATTTATCAGTTTAGACAGTTATTTTCACTCGACTAAAGAATATGCTAGAATTTAAAATGAAAATAAAATAATTGCTGTAAAAAAACTTTTATAAATTTGTGACTCTCTTGAGAAATATTTAAATAAATAGTTCTTAGGCTAGATTAAAGGAATAGTGATATTTTAATTATATTTCCTCATATTTTGTTTGCTGCAAAGCCTGCAATGCTACTTGTTCTTGCTGGTAATATTTAATCTTTTTTTTATTGTATTAAAGTTTTACTCTCTATTACAAATCCATTATCAAAGTATATTGTTTTGATATTTATTGGTTTTGTTTTTTGTTTTTTTTTACAAATGCTTACAGATTTGAGACTTACATCTTTTTCACATGGAGAAAGACAGAAATTATCATCATTGTCAATCTTTTCAGCCTTTGTTGATCCAATGTTGAATGAATTTATCTTTTTTTTTTTTCATAAAAGCTCTTGAATTTATTATATTTGAAGACTGTGTAATTATCAATAACCTATGTTGATTTACTACAGGTGTCTATTTTTTGAGTTTATTCCAGTTCTCTTTTTTCAACTGGCACAGTCTTTTTCTAAATCTGTTTCCATAACTTGAGATCACTAATATTTCATTTATCCACATTTTCAATTCATTTTTATTTTATCTTTTTATATTTTGATTACGATGATAACTGTTTGATTGCTTACACATGTCATTTCACTTTCTATCTTTTTTATTAATTTTGGTATACATTTTTATATCAGTCTTTTTTAACTATGCATATCTTAGATTAGTTAATCTTTGTATATTTATATAGGCATTTTTCCTTTTAATAATTAAATTATTTTTATTAAATCACCTCATCCAAATTTAATTCTGTTTTTAACATATAATCCATTATTTATATATTAAAAATGTTAAATTAGTTTTATACTTTTTAATCTTTAAATTTAATATTATTAATTTATATTTATAAATCTAATATTGAACTTATTGCAGTCCTTTATTTTTTCAGTTCTCTTTTTTTTTCTCCATCCATCTGTTAACTTGTGTTGTATTTTTTGCAGCTTTACCTAAAAAATAAACGACTTCATCTGCAAAATCCAAGTGATTTTGTTTTTGTAAAAAAAAAAAAATAATATGTTGCTTCCTATTGCAATCCACAAAATACTTGTTCTGAACTTGCTGGAAACATTTTAGGCAGACATCTCATGTACTTTTTTTCCAATATTTATTTTCTTAGAATCACCATGTATTTCAATTCCTGCTATTGAATTTTGATAAATGTTCTTCAGAATCTAAGAGCTATTCTCCCCACTCTCTTCTATAGCTATCTACTGTGAATCTGAAAAATCAGTGTTCACCAGATGAAACATTTGAGAAAGTTATATGATGTTGTAACCAGCATTTTTTAATCTACAAGTTCAACATAAAATAGCTATTCATACTCATTGATATTTTTCATACTTTTTTGTAATATTTGACTTGATATAAGATATAGTAATCAGTTAAATCTAGAATGTTTTTTTTTTTTTGGGGGGGGGGGTTCAAATTGAAAGTACTCTTTAATTAATTGTAACGAGCATCACGTGTATATATATACAAATAAAATGTCTGTTAATTAAAAAATTATTGTAATAACAATAAAAATAATAAATATAATGGTAATTAACTATTATATACAGTCTTTCAATCCACAGAAGTACTTTCAGTTAATTCCTTAATCTACACCAACTGCTTCTAAATTCAAAAAACAAAATGGAAGTAAACGTCATCAACTCAAATCCCATGAATCCTGAATTTTAATATTAGCAGCTTGTCTATTAATTATATTCATTTTATTTCTATGTATTAATATTGCCTCCGCAATTTTTCTTTTATTATGGTTTCTTTAGAGCTTCATGTAGAATCTTAACAATATCAAATTTAAATTTATATTTACATATTCTCTCATGATCCAAGAAAACTGAAGCAGGCATTAAATCATTATGTGTATATATTATATAATGAGCGTGATTAGCTCTTAACAACCTTTTCCAAATATCCTTATCCCCAGACTTATTAAGTCACATGATGTATGACTTGATTTCCTTGCAATATATATACACATAACTGATTGATTTATAAATATTCTGTAAAATATGACAATATCCTGGATCTATACCTTGATGATCTAATGCTTTAATCACTGAAGAAATGTTTATAGAATCAAATGCTTCTTAATAATCTACAAATCCAAAGCATAATGTCAACTCATATTCATATTGATTTATAATTTTTAATATCAAAGTTATTAATGCATTCTTCTAGTTATCTAGTTATTATTCATTGAACACAGATTTGTAACAGCCAACAAATTCACCAAGCTTGTTGAGCTATCAAATCACTCTACTAATCTCTTACTGATTAATCCCAAAACATAGGCTAAAATCAAAGTGACCTTTCTGATTTACTGGTGATTTTCATCAGCAACCCAAAGTGAATATCAGTAGCATGTGAGCCCATGACTGTAACAGTTCCAACATTATTAATCATATACTCTAATTACAGATTGTATCTTTGGAATACCTGGTTTCTCCATCTCAAGAAAACTCAGAAGGGGCCAGGGTAGATATGATTACATGTTTTACAAATATGAATTTTTGGACTCTCCTATTAGTGAGTATAAAAACAACAAACCATGGTTCATATTTTCAAGGAGTATCCAATTTGTCAGGTCCCTGTTGACCTCTTTTCTCAACATAACTGGAAGAAGCGGCTCTTAATTGGCTAAGAACCGTTAGTGTTGGATTTTGATATGCTGATACCATATACTAAATAAATAAATTTTGTCTATAACTTTGCCAATAATTTCTGTGTGTCTATTGTTAAACCATAAATATACACATGCAGAAGTGAAAGTATGATAAATAGTTTTGATTATTTTTGTATGTACATATTCAAAAAATAAAATAAAACCTTTCACACTAAAAATACAGAATATAAATTAAGAGAGAAAAAATAATAGCTTTGAAGAAGACTGCAAAACAGCCAAAACTAATAAAAAATTGATTAAGTAAAGCATTATGAAAAGGGCAAAGAGCTGAATCCATGGCTTTGCTCTCATTAGTAGAATATTGAATTTGATTAACTTTTAGGATTTGTTTAAATATATTTTTCATGTGATTAACTAATTTTTAAAAATGTCTATGAAATTTTAATATCATGGTATCTTGTTCATGTACCACTTTCAAGTGAGAAATTAAATACATGATACAAACAAAATTTAATTATCTTAAAATAAATTTGCAAAATCAAATTTTATCTTGCTTTGCTAAAATCTATAATTCTCTCCATTTCTGTAGTATATGTTTCAATACACAGGCCACAACATACTTTGTACTCATTTAAAAAAAATTTCCAATGTCTGTAATCATTTAATCAGTGATGCTCTCTTTTGTGTTTTTAGGAAGTCATTTAAAAATGATTTTCATACATTTTTTATATTGAAAATTACTCAAGTTTTTAAAACAATTAGGTGCCACAAGGCAAAAATCCTTAGCTTATGTAATTCTCAAAAAGAAAAAAGAAAATTGTGCAAAATTCATAAAGATTGATGCAATATCTGTTGAGTTATTACATAATAAATAAACTTTCACATCAATATATATATATAATAGATCACATATATTTTTTAAAAAAAAACAACAACAGTTGATCTCATTCTAAAGCACCCACTCACAAGCACCTCACAATCATACTACTTGTACAGAAAGTTTATTTAGAAATTCTTTTACTTTAGGATCTTCATTTTCTCTCCGTTTCAGAACATTAATGAGAGTGTTGTTTATATCAGTGTCTTTTGGTACCCATATTGGTAAAGTACTACTTTGAATTAAATATGGTTTATGTTGCTCATATGAGCCTGTCAATGGAAGGTATGTAAGACCTGCAAAATCATCACTAGTAATGCGGTCATAATCCATAACAGTAAACTGAGCCATTGCAGCTTCAGATTGCATTTGATGTGAAGTAACTTTAAAATTAAATACTTCATCAAAGAATGGATCTAATGTTACTGAATGAATTTTAGTTTTTTGGGGCTTAACATTAGGGAAAACATCATCAGGTATTAATTCTACAATTACATATGGGTCAGAAGAACCATTTATATCCATAGGTTTCAAATTTCTGGCAGTAATAACATTAATTTGTAAATCATTATTTGTAGAATTAAATATTCCAGAAACAATTAATGATCCATATTCTGTCTCTTTTAAAGTTTGTTGTTTTTCATAACGTCTTTTGTAAATAGCATATTTTAGCATTTTGGAAGGCATATTAAAAGACTTAAGAATAAAATGACTATTCATGTAAACTGGGGTCTTCAATCTGGTTTTGCTAAGTCCTAAACCTTCATTGTGGAAATAGATATAAATCTCTTGTAGAGAATCTTTCATGCGTTGAAAAAATGAAAAAGATTTATTAGAGTCTTTAAGATTTGTTTCTAAAATGCGTTGAAATTCATCCATAGTGAGGTCCCACAAATGACCAAGAATTTCATTGAATACTTCATCATCTGATATATTTTCTCGCAATGTTACTAAGTTAATTTCTAAATAATCGAACAAAGGTTCTAAACTACCCTGAATAGATAATTGTTGTTTTATAATAATGTTTTTTAATTTTTCAATTATATCTATATTCATTTTTTCACCAATTTTATTAATTATTTTTTTTATATTAACACTCAATAACGCATCTATTTCTGTTACAAAATTGTCATAAACTTCTTGAAATTTAGCAGCTTCAGCCTGCCCAATATTATCTTTGACAGCTTGAACAAGTTCATCTAATTTCATGTTGCCTGTCAATTCTTTTAATAATATAAATACTCGCTGTAAACAGTTAATAACAATACACAACTGAGTTGTGATATTAAAATGTTTTTCTTGATTCTGAAAAACATTTTTTTCTAATTTATCATACATTTTCTCTGCATAACAATTTGCACCATTATAAATATCTTGTAAAATTTTTTTTGCAAATACTGCAGATTCAACTTTATTTGGCCAGGCCAGGTTATTCCAAAATGTCAGTATTTGATAAAAACAAGTTGAAGCATCAACTGCAGAAGTACTGATGATATTGCTACTACTTAGCAATAATTCTTCTTCTGAATTCACAGCTCTTCCTATATATTCTATTACTTTTTTGCCAGCTATGCTAAGCCACCAATCAACAGCATCAAAAAACCACTCGTGAAATGTCCTAATGCTTAAGTTTTTGGCTTGAACATTCACAATGCTATCTTCATATTTTGCAAATCTTGTAATTCCTCTATATAATGAAAATAGAATATTATCAAGATTTTGTATAGCAGCAAACTTTTTTGATTTTATCTGCGTTACAAGTTTTTCCAGTGTTGGTTTTATATATTGTGTCACATTTTTTTCTATTTCAATATAAGTCAGTTGGAAATAAGGAATGGAAAAATTACTTTCAAATAAATTATTATAATACTGAAGGTTGTTGCTTGTGTCATTATTGATTATGTTTATAAACTCTACTAAGCCCAATAATATATCATCTTCAGTTAGTTCTTTACGTAATGTATAAGCTGCCATATTATAAAACCAAATCTTATTACCTAAGGCTGTGATTTCAATAATATTTGCTGACATGTAATTGTTATTAATGGTTTCAGGAATAACATTCATAACATTAATTACTTGAAGACATCGTAATAAAAATGACAATCCACTAAACAAAGTTTTTGTAGTAACTGGAAATACTTCTCTTTGGTGTACAAGCAATCTAAATGAATGTTCTAGAAAATCATAAAATGTTTTTACATATTCATTGTTGAAAAGCTCTCTTTCAGAAATTTTTTTGTAATCAGGATTTATTACTCTGTAAACTTTTCGAGATGCTGTGATAGCAACAGGATCACGCACAGTCATTTCTTTAGGAAAACTTTTCATTTCTTTACCAGCTTTAATAATATTATAAAGAGTTAATAAAATTTCCAATAATCTGTTATAAGTAATAGATGGTGCAGAGATGCGGAGAAAAAATTTCATTAATGTTTTCCAGTAACACTGAATTTCTTCAAATCTTGGAATATTATTTTGAACAGCAAAATGCTTTAAGATCACTGAGCTTTCTGGTGCAAAAAATCCATCCCATTCAGTGTCTGCTCTTGAGCTGAATTCAGCTGTTGCAAAAATCTCAATGAGCTTTTCAAATTCCCAAAGATTATTGTAAAACTGTTTTTCTGATAAATTTTCACTATCTCTAAGGAAAAATGAAAATTTTATCTCAACTGAACCTTGAACATGAGATTTAGTTGAACGACCTTGAAGTTTAAACCATTCTTGGTAACCAACAGTCAAAATGTTCTTTACTGGATAGGTGACTCTTCCCAAAAAATCTTTCTTAGTTTCCACTGATCCTCCTATATTAGTTTGAGATAATTGATGTAAATATTTTTGAAAAGCAGTTACCTTTCTAATATCTTTTACTTGTCCAACAAGTGTCTGCATATTAACTGCCTCATCAAAATCCCACATATCTAATTGAAAAACTTCATTTTCTGGATCTTCTATATCAAAAAGAAAAATCTCATTCCATTCAGGGTCAAGAGTCTTCTCATGAATAGTAGTTGTCTGCAATTGTTTTTTTGTTGTATCTTTTTCATTACTATTAATTATATACATTTCACAAAAAGGGTCACTTAATCCATCAGGATCTTTTGGTTCAACTTGTCTAGCAGACATTACATGAACTCTGAGCACAATATGGGGATTTGGGTACTTCTTTGCTATTTTTTCAAGTTCACCAAACATGGTATCACTCATTTCAAATCTCTCCTTTACAAATGTTAGTAGCTGATTTTTAGTGAAAGTTTCATTTTTTAAAGGAACTCCAAAACTATGTTCCACTGTAAAGATAGCTTGAGCACACAAATAGGCATGCTCATCTCTAAACTCTGGTGGAAGAATTAGCTCTGGGTGAAATGAATTTTTGTGCTGCTGAGCAAATCCATTATATAATCTTTCAGCGTGAGGCAATGCTGCAAGCTCTTCAAGTTGATCTTGGTGTTGCTTCTCAATTAGATGTTCTTTAGACATTTTTTTAGGTAGTATTTGTTTTATGCAACTAGAAATGGTTCCCATAACGTATATCTCATTTATTTAGCTAATGGATTATGATACGATTCTTTAATTCAGTACAATTAAGAGGTTGTTTTAAATAATGTTCTATTCTAATGCATGCTTAGCATGCAACAAGTAATCTATTGTTGACATTTGAAAGTTGTTGTTTTTTTATTAAAAATAAAAATATCTAAACCTAAGTAAATCAGAATATCTATTTTATCCATTTTGAATATATATATATATTAATGAGTAATATATATATATAATGCACTGCTTGTGTGTAGGTGCATGCACAAAGACCTACATTTATATATAGAAGTTTTACTGTCCAGAGAGCTTTCCAAATTCTGCAGAAAAGGCATAATGTAATAGTGCATTTTTATGCCGTATTTGCGATCAGAATTCATATTCAGACAGAGTAAAGTTTGAATTTTGTTTAACCAAGCTTATGAATTGGGGGTAGGGGGGTGGCCATCATTCCTGGAAATTGGCAAACCTTGTGAATAATGCTTTCTTCAATGTTCGAGAAATCTTTTACCTCTCTCTCTATATATATATTACTACGAAGAGTACTCTCCCTATGATTGATATGCCCCCCAGCTGTAGCATTTTATAATTTATGCAATATGATTGTGGCTGCCTCATACTCCCATTTCTGTTATTAAATAGATGATTATTATTAACAAAACGAGAAGGTTGAATTTTAAATCAATGGAGTTAATTATTGACAATTAATTTAAACCGATTTAAATTTCTGATTTATAATGTAGAACTTTTTTTTTTATTCTTAAACTTGTAAAGATTCAAATGACGTATGTGTATATATATTGTGTACATATAAATTGCATTATTAAACATATATTACATTAGCAACCCATCTGCTAATGGTGGTGATATTTGTAATGTTGATTCATATATATATATCAATGCATATATAATGCTTACGATGTTTCTATTAATTACTATAAAATAATATATATCTTATTATTTTACCGAAAGATTTATTGACATCTAAATTTAAATCAGTGACATGTAATTAAAATTGTTTTTAGTAGATGATAATTAAACATTGAATACTATATAAGGTACCCCAGTTAAAATTACTGATCGCCAAATCCTGTCTCTGAGTCTTACTTAACATTTATTTATAAGGAAAAAAAATTATTTATAAGGATTTATTTAAACATATGGGATTTGAACTTCATTAACCTGCGTTCAGAGTGCCACTTTCTTCTAAGAAAAACCACATATGAATATTTTACCTTCTATCATCATTGCAGTTCTCACAGCAACAATCTCTCTTTTCTTAACTCAGAACAGGAGTGCTCAAAGTCAGTGAAAAATTAATGTGTGTGAATTGGAGGTGAGACTACTGAGAGAATGACACACTGACAACCAAATAGAATATTATTTATTCTAGATAATCTTAATTGATTTTAGAATTTATCTATGGGCATTATTGTTTGATGATTAAAAATAACAAATTAATAAACATCGTATAAAAGAAATATCAAAGATGAATTATATACAAATTTAATTAACATATATATATATATCACTTATGGTATATTAATAAAATTCATTAATGATAAACGAAACCTGTAAACAATCTTAAAATATGTATATATTGCAAAAAAAATTTACAGTTATTAAGATATATATATATATATTCATATTTTAAGAAGGCCTTTTATATTTATATATAACTTTACATTTTTATTGCAGTTTCTCTAAACAATTTTAAAATTTTATTACTGGTGGATATGTTCGAATCTGAAATAGGATAAAATCTCTCATAGTTGACTCCGATTGAATTTCATGCTTGGATCTGAGTAGTTTGTTGCTTAAATATGCAGGCAATATATATGTGGACTATTGAAAATAGTTCTCCCATAAGGAAAATCCCCATCTCTGGGCTTTTAGGTATTTTTTTGAAGTTGAAGAAGTCATATCATTTGGAAACTGACCGGAATACTTTGGGTGAGTTTAGGCAATATGTTTATTCTTTTTGCTTCTTGTAATTTCAACATTCAAGCCGGGTTTTATGTCAGTACTAAAAAGTACTGTAGCAGAGGTCTACTTACCATTGTTAGAATGCTTTTGTAACTAGAATTGAAATACTTTTTTGAGTTATTTGATGCTGGCAACAAGTACTTTGACTTTCCACAGATGTTGTTCCTTTCCTCTTGTTCTTACTTTTCTGTAGCATTTGCTCAGCAAGAGTAACCTTCCCCAAAAATCCTTTATGTGTTTTCTATCTTCTTTTAATTCTGTTTTTTTTTTCTAATGATTTATTAATAATTGGTTTTTCTAGTTTCTCAATTCTTTAATTACCTGTAATTACAAGTTGTTGTTATTTGAATTTAATTTTAATTAAACTTTATCATTAATCTTAATTAGTTCTTTTTTTTTCCATCTTTGTTTTTATGGGATTCAATTTTAATCAAATTTTAAACATTTTAAAATATAAATTTATTTATTAACTTAGCATATTAAGCATACATGAAGTTTTACTGTTTTAGAAATCTCTTTATGAATGTACATTTTATTGTATATATTGTAAAGGTTGGAAAGATCATCCCTTTCCATCAAAGTGTCATTATTGTTTTTTAAAAAAAATACTTGATTTATTCTGATATGGGATTTTATATATGTATATGTTGTTGTTAGTTGTTGGTATCGTTATTTATTTCAATTTCTTTTTGGTATGTGCATTTATTTATGATTTTGGGATTTAAATGGCAGTGATAATATAATATATATGTATGTGTATTTTAGATTTTACCAAGATATTGGTTTGTGTTTAAAGTAGTTGCCTTTTTGTAATATCAATGAGTAAAATATTATATAAAATTACTGTGTTTACATTGTATTTTTGTTTTTGAAATTATTATGTAATACTTATTTCTTTGTTTTTTTTTTTAGCTTTAATATTTAAAATCGACGGGTGTTGTAATTGATATCAGCAGCGCATAAAGACTGATTTAAACAATATATATATATTATGGCTGCAAGGACTGACAATCGCCATTAAGAAAAGAAAGCAAAACTTGGCTGCTCTCTCCTATACAATTTTCTTTGTGTAACTACAATATTTATCGGACTCGATATGTCAATAGGAATGGCAGGCTAAATAATAAATTACAGTCCATGGATTTAAACCCTTCACCTTACCCTATTTCATTATAACATCTATTGGAAAATAAGCAAATTATTGACAAGTAGGCATTTGGAGTAGAAAACAAACGGAATTAATTGTTATTCGTATACACCAAGCCAATATAAGTATTAACTAAATATTCAAAATCAGTTTGTCATTTTAACTGATCCATTATAACCTAACTTGGATATAAAAAAAATACGAGTCAATCGTTTAAACAAAAGCTCATGAATTCACACATTTGTTATTTTAAACTATTTTACATATTAACTTAAATTCACGCAGTAACGACAAATATGCATTAAATAGTTATTGAACTTTAAAATGAAGAGAAAACAAAGAAGATTAAATGGTAATTAATTTGGTCATTTTTTTTTGTATGATTGATTTTAAATTTAACTATTTATATATATATAAACTAATTTTAAGCTTTAATCAATCATTATAATTAACAACATGTTAAGTTTCATTGAGTATTAATATTTTTTTTTTTTTGATTCACATGCAATATATATTCCTACATAATATAAGTAAATTGTTTTAAATCTTTAATTTATCAATATTAATGGTAAAAACGCCAGAAGTCACTTATTATTAAAAATTTTCTGTTCTCCTTTAATTCTTACACCTTATATATGTACATTATTATATAAATAAACTGGTTTCAAATTTCACTTTATTAACAAATGATTATATATTAGATATTATTTGTCATTAAATTTAAGTGCATTGTACACACATGTTGTACATATTTGTTGTACGCAATGTAGGCTGGAAATTAAATTGAATGTCGTTTGTTCTCATAGGAATCATTTATAAATATACACACAATGTATTGTATTTGTGTTTACAATTCTATCATTATTTAATATTTCTCTTCAGAATTTAATTCACAATTTCATCATTAGATATGTTTAAAAAGGTAGATCATACTGTAGATATTTTATGTTTGTGTTATATAAGCATATTTCTTCACATATGAGATAGGAGTCATTTTTATTTATAGAAATTTCATATACTAAGGGTTATATAGTCCATGATAAATGTTTCTTGAAGTCTTGGGATTAATAAGAATATATTGGAAGATATTGAATTTAGGGGCCATAATAGAAACCCTATTATAAATAATATATCTAAAAAAGATATATTATAAATAATATAGCTAGTAGTCCAAAAGAGGAGTATAGTTTTAATCGAAAATGAAGCAAATAAATATCCAACACAGTAGGAAAATAATACTTATAATCATTTTTAAGTTAAATGATCTAACTTTCAGGAACATATAGATGATTCTGAATTATTATTTTAAGAAGCTATTATAATTTCCATTATTTCTCCATTATTGCATCTTTCTGTGTGTTAAATAGTAGATGGTTTTTATGTAGATAAAAAAATGTCAATCCGTGCTTATTGTTAGCAAATACTGTTAAATTTAAATAGTATTGAATTAAAATGAAAACATAAAAGATAAACAAATATTGTATATGTTTAATACAATTATTGCCATTTCAAAAGAAAATTAAACCACAATTAAAATATAGTATATGCCATTTGTTTTATATGAAGTGACTTCATTATTTATTTGAAATTTATTTTTCTCTTTTCAATACAAAGGTCAGTAGCTAATGCTTGAGACTGAGAATTATTTAAATGATAATTTTGTTTTTCCAATATTCAAGTTTATAATTACTTATTTAAGCCATCACCAATTATTATATTGTACATATAATCCCATCTGCAAATATAGGTTGGATTCAATGAAATTCCCTTTGTTTCCGACTTATATTTTGGTAAGTAATTAAATCTCACTGATTAAGTTAACCCTGAGAGTAAATCATTTAATGTTTTTTATTATTGCTCTTTAACATCTATGCATATTTTATGTACAGTTAATCCAATAGGTAATATTGTAATTGTTAATCAATGATTAAACCATATTTACTCATGCTTAAAATTTATTTTCTGATGCATAGTTGCAATTCACTGTAATTGCTGCCCAAATCTATAGGATCATTAAATAAGGAGTTTAGCATCACAATCCAGTCCATTACAATTGGCTTCCCAACTCAGGACTTCGATAAAATAAACCAAGACCTGAGATAAATTGCAATGGAATATAACTTACCATTGCAATTTATCTCAGGTCCAGAAGATAAATTTTAATCATGAATAAATATGGTTTAATCATTGGTTAACAATTACAATATTACCTATCCAACTAACTATACATAAAATATGCATAGATGCCAAAGTGCAATAATAAGAGACATTAAATAATTTACTCTCAGGTTTAACTTGATCGGTGAGATTTAATTACTCACCAAAATATAAATTGGAAACAAAGGGATTTTTATTAAATCCAACCTATATTTGCAGATGGGATTATATGTAAAACAATATAATAATTAGTGATGTCTTAAATAAGTAATTATAAACTTGAATATTGGAAAAACAAAATTATCATTTAAATAATTCTCAGTCTTGAGCATTACCTACTGACCTTTGTATTGAAAAGAGAAAAATAAATAATAAATAAATTTCAAATAAATCACAAAATCATTTTATATAAAACAAATGGTTACAAAAAAATCAAGTCAGATGTCACATGACCTATTACAAATATTATATATAGAGCTTTCAAATAAGCTCTTAACAAGCTTTGCAGAATATCCCAACCCCAGACTGACTTCTACTACTGGCATTGTCAGTGAGGTGCTAGGATATTCAAGCATTAGATTAAAAATATCAGGACAAGCCCATCACTTTATCTAATGTATAACTATTAAGTAGAATGTCTGAAATTTTTAGACATCCATATGTCTTTAAATCCAGTTATCTAACTTAAATAGCCATATGGGACTGAACTAAGTTCAGACACACCATATATTAATAGCTTTAGCAATATAAAATTGCCAAAGCCTTGATAGCAAAAAATAAAATTACAAAAAAAAATCAAGTCACATAACCTAATTTAATAAGCTTGTATTATAAATATTATATATAGAGCTCGCAAATAAGCTCTTAATAAGCTTTGCAGAATATCCCCAACTCTAAATCAGTTTCTGCTACTGGTGTCGTCAGTGATGTGCTAGAATATTCAAGCATTAGATTAAAAATACCAGGATAAGCCCAGCACTTTATCTAATGTATAGTATTAAGTAGAAAATCTGAAATTTTTCAGACGTCCATATGTCTTCCAATCCAGCTATCTAATTTAAATAGTCATATGGAACTGAAGTAAGTTCAGATACACCATGTATTAATAGCTTCAGCAATATAAAATCGCCAAAGCCTTAATAGCAAAAAAAAAAATCAGTCATATGTCACATGACCTAATTTAAAGCTTGTATTACAAATGTTATATATAAAGCTCGCAAACAAGCTTTGCAGAATAACCTCAATCCCGGACCAATTTCTGCTGCTGGCATCGTCAGTGAGGTGCTAGGATATTCAAACATTAGATTAAAAATACCAGGACAAGCCCAGCACTTTATCTAATGTATAATTATTAAGTAGAAAATCTGAAAATTTTCAGACATCCATATGTCTTCCAGTCCAGCTATCTAACTTAAATAGCCATATGGGGCTGAACTAAGTTTTGATACCCCTTATATTAATATATTTATTTGCTTCATTTACGAACTCTTTAGATTTATTATTTATAATAGGGCTTCTAGTATGGACCCTAAATTTAATAGCTTCCTTTATATCCTCATTAATTCTGAGACTTCAATAAACATTTACCATGGACTATATGAAATTTCTATAAATAAAAATATAAAAAGTCTCCTATCTCATATATGAAGAAATATGCTTATATAACACAAACATAAAATATCTACAGCATGATCTACATTTTTAAATATATCTGATGATGAAATTCTAAACACAAATATAATACATTATGTGTATATTTATAAATGATTCCTATGAGAACAAATGACAATCAATTTAATTTCCAGCCTACATTGTGTACAACAGATATGTACAGCATGCATGTACAATGCATTTAAATTAAAACAATAACAAATGTTTTAATGACAAATAATATCTAATATATAATCATTTGTTAATAAATTGAAATTTGAAACCAGTTTATTTAAATAATGTACATATATAAGGCGTAAGATTTAAAGTAAACAGAAAATTTTTAACAATAAGTGACCTCTAGCATTTTTACTATTAATATTGATAAATTAAAGATTTAAAACAATTTACTTATATTATGTACGAATATATATTGCATGTGAATCAAAATAAAATAGAAAATTTTAATACTCAATGAAACTTAATATGTTGTTAATTATAATGATTGATTAAAACTTAAAATTAGTTTACATATATATTTGAATAATTAAATTTAAAATCAATCATACAAAAAGAAATGACAAAATTAATTACCATTTAGTCTTCTTTGTTTTTTCTTCATTTTAAAGTTTGATAACTATTTAATGTGTCTTTGTCCATTCCAGCGTGAGTTAAAATAACATGTAAAATAGTTTAAAATGACAAATCCGTGAATTCATGAGCCCTTTTTTTAAAAGGATTGACTAGTAGTATTTTTTTAATCCGGTTAGGTTACAATAGATCAGTTAAAATGACAATCTGATTTTGAATATATATCTATTCATTCTGTTTGTTTTCTACTCCAAATGCCTGCTTGTCAATAATTTGCTTATTTTCCAACAGATGTTCTTATAATAAAATAGGCTAAGATGGAGGGTTTAAACCCCTGGACCATAATGTATTGTTTAGCCTGCCATTCCTAATGACATATTGAGTCCAATAAATATTATAATTATGCAAAGAAAATCGTATAGGAGATAGTAGCAAAGTTATGCTTTCTTTTCTTAATGGTGAATGTCAATTCTTGTTGCCATAGTATTTTTATGTATATAGTTAGCTCAGTATTTCATGTGCTGCTGATATCAATTACAACACTCATCGATTTTAAATATTAAAATTTAAAAAAAAAAGAACAAATAAATAAATAAGTACTACACAGTTTATATGCCAATATTTTACTCATTGATATTATAAAAAAGCAAATACTTTAAACACAAACTAATATATTGGTAAAATCTATATACATATATATTTTTTATATATCACCACTGCCATTTAAACCCCAAAGTCATAAATAAATGCATATGCTAAAAAAAAATAAAAATGAAATAAATAATGATATCAACAACTAACAACATATTTATAAACTTCCATATCAAAATCAAATCAAAGATTTTTTTTAAAACAATAACAATTTGGTTAAAGGGAGAGGTTTTCCAACCTTTACAACATCCTCTTGCTAAGAAAAATTTTTTTTCAATAATTCCTAAAATTAATTATACATATTCCCTTTAACTATTTATGGGTGGCCTTCCCCATTTAAATGATCTTATTTCAACAACAAAAACATAGTAATAAATAAATAAAATTTCTAAAACATATACATATATACAAAAACATATAATTTCAAGCACCTGTGGTTCTCCAAAAAATATATATAGTTCTTGTACTTATCATACAGCAATATTTAATCATGGTTTATACCAGTAACTTTTCCCAAGAGCATCAAAATAAAATATCCTATAATATAAAATAGATTTATAAAGGTTTAGGGCCAAAGTATTTATAAGACACTGGTTTCTTTCAGACCATCAGGTGTACGAATCATATAAGCATTTAACCCCATTTTCTTTTCAATCCTGTATGGCCCTTTATAAAGATTAAAGAATTTCTTAAATTTGTGCTCTTACAGGTGACTACTATGGAGTTACAAACGAACACAAAATCTCCCACCTTAAACTGACTGGGTTGCTGTGGCCCTTGTAAACTCCGACTGTCACCCATCTTAATCACTCTTTCCCTAGCCGTTTTCATGTCATCATCTTGATCTAATTCTACCGGAATAACAGCTAAAGGAGTTTTAACTAAGATTGACTCTTCTCTACTATAGTGAAGATGCCTTGGCATGAAGCTGGTAGACTGTGTTAATATATGATAACACTTGCTTCAAATGATTCACCTACCCACAATGATTCTTGTTGAGGTACACTCTAAATAGTCATCTCAGTTCTCTTATCACTCTCTCACAAGAGTTGGTTTGCAGGTTACATATTGAGAGTAGGCAGGTTTAATGTTTTGGGTTTTCAACCAATTCTTCCACTCCAACAATATAAATTTGGTGGCATGGTCTGTAAGGATTGACACAGGTTTCCCAATTAATGGAAACTGGGAGTTCCTTAACACCACTAGCTGCCGCTTTCCTCACTGGGTATGCAGTGACATATTTTGAAAACAAATTGTAAGCCACTAATAGGAACCTGTACCTGCAATATGATGGCAGTGGCCCATCGTAGTCGATTGCCAATATCTCATTGGGCTTTCTTGTTCAAGATAGATTGCCACTTTTCTGCATATGATTTATTTAAAAATTTTGTTTTAAACATATCTCACATGATTGGATCAGGTCCAGTATGGATGCATACATCCTAGGTCAGTAGAATAACCTGCATATAGCATGCTCCACCTTCCTAGGCCCATAGTGTCCATACAAACAATGTATTTAATAAATGAGTTCCTTCCTCACACAAGAGGGGATAAAGATTCTCCATTACTTATGGCTTGTAAAATCAACCTGATACATTAACATATCTAAAAAGTGATAACCTCCTGCTAATAGTTGGTTCTCTATCTCCTAATGATGTATTCTCACCAGTCAAGCTGGAGACTATCGGTCTAAGTTTAGGATCCTGTAACTAAAATTCTACTAAATTTCTTAGGTTCTACTGAATCATCTACCACCAAGGTGACTGCCATTAAAATCAGGTCCTCTGTATCAATTATATGCAGATTGGGATACTCCATTGGATTTCTGCTAAGAATGTCGGATGATGTTATTTTTACCCTGACAATAATGAACTGTGTTATTAAACTACTGTACAAACAGACTCCATCTCACTAAATAATCATTATTTAAATACCCATGATTCAGAAATTCCAAGCCTTTATCACCACAATTGGTGACCCCAATAAAAATTGTTTAAGCTTAGAAAAGGTCCACACTACTGCTAAGGCTTCCTTCTCAGTGATTGTGTAATGCAGTTCGGCACCCTTCAACCAATGACTCCGAAAATACAAAACAAAGAGCTTTTCATTTTCGTCCAGTTGGAACAATACAACTCCAAGCCTATAACCACTACTGTCAGTTTGCACATAGAATGGCTGTTTAAAATCAGGATAGTGCAAAATTACTTCTTCCAAACTTTGATTTTATTCAATTTAGTTCTTCTTGATAAGAAGGTAACCATTTCCATTTAACCTTCTTCATAATTAACTGCGACATATGGACTGTATCGGAGGTGAAGTTCCTATAAAAACAGTGATAAAAACTACATATTCTGAGAAATGAACGTAGTTGTTTCTTATTCTCTGGCTGTGGAGAATCTCATATGGCTGCAACTTTGTCTGGTTGAGGCTTAATTCCTTCTCCCCACATGATGTTCCAAAAAGATTCGCCTCAGTGGCCAATGTACTCTTCTTCAGGTTAGTCTTAATATTTTTATTTTCACACTTCTAAAGAAGCAATTCAAGGTTTTGTATATGTTCTAATACATCTGATGCTATGACAATGTCATCCACATACATTAAAGTAGGTTTTTTTCTTCATTGGACAAGACCCTGTTGAGAAAATGAATCAAACTTGCCTCACTATTGACCAATGCAGATGGCATTCTCTGTAAGACATACAACTGACCTCCATACTTAAAAGCAGTGTATTTCTGATCTTGTGGATTCAAATAAATTTGCCAATACCTGGCGAGTGAAGTAAACATTGGGTTGAAAGATAACAGAAATATAAAAAGGGGCCATTCAAAATTCATAAACAGTATACATTCATTGTCTGATGTTGATTTTGTTCCATAGCTGATTTTCAGTAGAACCTTATCCTGATTACAGATTACAAGTTATACTTTAAAGCTATATTGAAGTAAGCTAGGTTGAGAAGACATCTTGTTAACGCTTATAGCTGAAGGTTGTTGAATCAATAAATTATTTTTCACTTCTTACAGTTATAACAGCAATCATAATGTTTTTATCCAATAGTGTTATTTACCATGAAAGGCTAGTCAAAAAAGGAGCATGTCAGCCAGAATAGTCAGTATGTTGTCTGATCCAGCAAATCATGTTAAAGTCTGTGGAACTAAATTGTGATAGCTTCTATGATGTTAGTAAATGAAGAAAATAACTGCCGATAAAACATTGAAAATGTATTGACATTTGACTTTCTATATGTCACCATGCTGCTATAATTTATCAAAGAAGTATATGAAGTTGACCATAATTACGAACAAGAAAATAAAATATTTGAAAATCCATGGTTTATGACCTTAAATAATTTACCAGTAAGATATTCACATTATAACATTAAAAGGGCCTTAAATATAAAGTTGAAATATCATCAGGATTGTGATATGTTCAGTTTTATTTATATTCACAATCAATAGTATAATTAACTGACTTTTTACCCCTCATTGTTAAATTATTATTTTGGTAATCCATTTGTTGGTTTGAGTAATTCAGTTCAAGCATTACAAATTAAACACATTTATGTTCATTTATAACTCATCCACAACCATGAAATAATATGGAAAACACTGGAGAATATGCTGGGATGTCACAGTAATAATTTGCATTGATGATAATTGTTATTTCACTAGAATTCTAAGTAGACTTCTCTGTTGAGGAGGTTTGATGCCTGGAGTTTCTTATTATTGAAACCTAAAAGAAATTAAATACTATTAAGAGTATAAGTGATTATAAATCTTAATCATCTGCACTACATTGATTTATATTATTATTACAATTTTGTTTTATTATTGGAATTCTATTAACCAACTTATTTTTATTGGTGATATTTATGTACATATCTGGAAGATCTCATAATATAGATTGTTATAGATTCAAACACAACTTTTATTTAATATAAATATAAAAAAACCTCTACAGTGGAAGTCACCATTATGTGATTATAGATTCAAACCTATGATTACACTTAGTTACAATATATATATATATATATATATATATATATATTGAAACAGATCTATTGACCTGTCTGTGTTTCACCTATTGTATTCTATAATAGTGTATTTCTGTTTTCACTCAGATTGCAAGTATTTAATTTAAAATTTTGAGTGTGCTTGTAATATTGCTGAGTATGTGCGTGTATAATCAACTTGTTAATTATAATATGAGGATGCAGTCATAAATTGCATATACACACATACCACCCTGTGTTTGTTAAAACTGAAGTAACCACAGCAGTGTGTAGTTAAAAATTTATGTATATACAAAATAATAAGTTTAAATTTATAAAATTATTCATTTAAGTTTTAATATTCATTTAAAATAATTTTCGAGTTTTATTGTTTGTTTAAAATTACACAGGCTGTAAGTTGTTTACGAGTTTTAACATTTCGTCTAAAAATAATCTTTTAGCTGAAAATTTACCTCATTTAAAATTATAGACAAAAACAAATTAGAAAATCCAGTCAAGCATAAATTCATACTAAGTGCAATTGAGAAACCCAAGGGAAAAGAGCTTTTAACTCCAGATTTAGCTGTGGCGAATATTAAAAAAAAAGTAGAAAATTTAGTTAAAGGCAAAGTTTGAAGTCAGTAAACAAGTGACGTTGTGAAAGTAAAAGGAGGAAGGGAATACTGGCAAAAATATGATATAAAAAAGCCTGTAGTAGCCACTAAAAAAGAGGGTTATACGCATTTTTCCAAATGAGTGCTGAAGAATAATTAAAGAGCTTTTCCTGCATTACTTTAACCAAACTGAATTCTAAAAGCTGTTAAGATGAGAATCATGGGCTAGGGGATGATAGACTGGCCGTCTGTCTTCTATGGAAAACTGTTCTACAGAATGGAAGAAAACATCAACCTCCGCCCTGGCCCAGAGATGGAGAAGCTGCACCTGAAGTACTAAAGAACCCTTAACATGAAATAATGGAGAAAAGCCACAACCGAAGTAATAGAAAAGCCACATCCTGACTTAAATCTAGAAAAGCCGCATCGTGATTTAATAGAGAGAAGACGCACAGTAAAGAATGCCTTGAAAGACTTACTACCAAGTATTACCGGTAAATCATTCTGCAGAATACACTAATTCCTTTCTAAACCAATTCTAAATTAAAAGCTTGCTAACTAATCAAGCTCATACATCATTATTATTATTTAAAATGTTACATTAAACTGTTAATGTAAATTTACTTTAAAGCTTAGAGCACTCTCAAAATTCTTGCTTGATCATAAATATTGAAATTCTATAAAACTATTTAAACAAATTCTTATTCATTTCTAAATTATAACTTTATTGATCATTTTCTGCAATTTGTTCTTATGCCATCTATATTTAGTTTTAAATTTCATGTTTATTCATTTATACTATATTCATCAGAATGGAGTTTTGTGGGGTTTAATAATTATCGGAGAGGTGAGTAGGCACCTTTCCATTATGTTAGAATATTATAAAGAAATATAGGCAAAACTCCCTTCTGAAATCAAACTATTAATTACACTAGAATGAGCCAGTTACTTATAAGGCACAGAATAAGTTTACTTATAAGGCACAGAATAAGTTATTTAAAATGAGTATTTTGCATAAGTTATTTAAAAATAAATATTTTGCTTAAGTTATTTAAAAATCAAGATTTGCTTAATATTAGGCCTGAGAAATTCCATATAGCATATAAGTAATATTTTAAATCTTAGTAAATCCTTAAATTTGCAGCACTTGAGTCAGATTCCTATTATATAGATACCCTTGAGTCAGATTCCTATTAATTGCCTTTATAATCTAACTAAGTATACTATTTATGAACTGACCAGGGGTAGTGGCTCTGATAGAAGCTAATATTTGGCATAATTAATTTAAGGAAATATTAAATTAGCATTGCGAATGTGTTGCTAATTAGCATAAATATGCATAGCTTTTTGCTACACCCATAATAGCTTACATCAAGATTGATTCCACATCAAATCATGCCTCTTAAGTTTAGGAAACTGTGATAAAATATTTGAAGGAACCAAAGCATTCCAAGGGCTTGTTAAGCTGCTGTTCCACTCACTTGAATAAAAAGGCCTCTTTATAGCAAGTAGTGCGATTTTAGGAACCGATTATTAGGTAACAAATCTCAATTAAGAACACATTCGAGATGCACATATTCTGATACTATAGTTTATAATGACCTAGAATCTGAAGTTTGACTGCCCGTCATCAGTTCAGCCTCCCATAGAAATTAACGTCGGCTTTGATCCGATTCAGAATCTGAGCTAATGCCATTATCTGTGTAGTAATTATATATAATATTACTAAAATATTATAAGTTATGTTTAAACTTAATAATATAAGTCCAAGCTGTTGCCAATTAATTAATCACTCTAGCCATTACTTATTTTCCTGACATGGTCCATAGTATAAATTATGGCATAGATAAGGGAAATATTTTATTTCATAATCTACTTAACCGTACAATGAGTTTGGTTGGAGGTCAAATCGCTCAGTCTTACACACTATATCTTAATTATGTGTATATTCTCTTGAAACATAAAGGATGGTATAAGCATATTGTCAATGGTATAAGCATATTGTCACTTCTACAAATTCATAATCTATTTAAACATTTTGTAAATCTAAGTATTCATTCACTCATCTGTGTGTGAGCAATATATGTATATGATTTGAGTTATCATTTACTGACTATTCATTAATATTCCTTGTAAACCAAAGTGATCACTCACCTGCATGTGAGCAATATAATTTGCAGTGTCATATTCTTTGTAACCCTAAGTATCCACTCACTTGCATGTGAGTCATATGTACATAATTTACCTTTCTTTATAACTTATTGTTACATTAAATTTATGAAATATAAATTCCCCACAGTCTCCATTCTTGCTCATTACTTTATGAATCACTGGTTAAATTATATAATATCGTGTGTGTGGGAGGGGGAGATGTCTCATGTTTTACCGCTTTGCTATTGCTGGAACATGAATAAAGAGATATAGAGTGTAGCCTCAGGCATGTCATTCGCAATGAGTTGACTTGGAAGCATGGGTAAGAGAGTTGAGGTATTACTATCCCGACTTGGTCATCTTTTGGTTCTCTGGCTCGGACTCTCGGTCTATTGAGCAAAAGTACAAACCTGACTGTTACAGTATATATATATATAAGTAATGAAGGTGTTGTGATGAAGTATTCTATTGAAAAAGGAAAAAGTAGAAAAAAGAAAAAAAATCAACTTACTCTTTAAACCATCTCTCTATCTAAAATTGATAAGTATTATTAAATAATTTTTAATCTATGAAATATCAATTAAGAATAATTAATTTTTTAAAAAAATTAATAGATATATACAAAACTTCATTTTAAACAGCCAATATAAATATTGAGATCATCACTGCTTCCTAGAATCAAGATTTAACATCAGGGCTCTTTTATTCACTCAAGAGACATTCGCAATTAGAGGAAATAATGTTTTAAAATTATTCATTTATTCATTTTACCTACCTAAATCAGTCATTCACTTATTGTCAAATTACATTTTTATTTAGCACATATTTTGGATATTCTCTAGAATTGTATTATATCTTCTCCATTGACTTTCATAATAATCAAATTTATAAATGAGCAACAAATAGTTGAGGCTTTTTTGCTGTTATTGTTTTCAAAAATGTAATGCTTTATAGATGATAGGAAGTCTATTTTCACTCTATCAATAAAATTAAATTTCTTTATACATCATTATATAATTAAACATGTAAATAATTATTAAAAATAAGCAAACATTTTTTTTTTTCAAAAAAAAATTAGAGATTTTTTTTTTTTTTTTAAAGTGCTTTTACTAGGAGATCAATTACTGAAATATAATAAATAGCAGCCTTTTTTATAAGAAGCTTTCATAGCATTGAGGATTTTATAATAATATGAAAGACACAGGAATAATTATTTAGATAATGGAATAATGATATCACAAAATAAGTTTTCCTAACATGTTATTTCAGTCCTCAGTTTTATTGAGATCACTGTATATGCACTTTTATGCACATTATTTTAATTATTTAAGATCAATAATTTAAATAATACCTTTTTTTTCTTCATTTTATTCAATGTATTATTTTATTCAGTATATGTCTGAAGGTTTGTAATGATGGTATATTATAAGATGTGATATGTTGGACTATTCCCATCATTTATGAGTGAATGTTAAATGTATCAAAAAGTTTAAACTTTATTTAAACTTTCCAAATACATCAACTTGTTAGTAATAACACACATATAGTGTAATTCATCATCATCATCATCAACCATTATCAATCCACTGCAGGATGAAGGTCTCTCCAAGTTTAATCCATCTTTTCCGATCTTTAGCTTCTCTTCTCCACATGACCCCTGCACACTTTCTTATTTCATCCATCCATCTCACATGTGGTCTCTTTCTGGGTCTTTTACAATCTCTTGGAATCCAGTTTAAAATTTCAATTGTCCATCTATTATCATCTCTTCTAGCAATATGTCCTGCCCAACTCCACTTCAATCTTTAATTTTTTCAATGAGGTCAGTAACACCTGTTTGTTCTCTTACCTATACATTGCGTTTTCGATCTCTTCTTGTTACTCCCAACATGCATCTCTCCATACTTCTTTGAGTGGTCTGAAGTCTCTGTATTGCTCTTCTATTAAGTGTCCAAGTCTCAGATCCATAAGTAAGAACTGGTAAAACACATTTGTTAAAAACCTTCCTTTTCAAACACATAGGCATATTTCCTTTTAGTATCAAGTTATTTCTACCAAAAGCACTCCAACCAAGTTTAAGTTTAAGTGTAATTACTAACCTGTATTGTCTATTTGTGTGTTATTACTAACAAGTTGATGTATTTGGAAAGTTTAAATAAAGTTTAAAATTTTCGATACATTTAACATTCACTCATAAATGATGGAAAAGTCCAACATATCACATCTTATATTATTTTATTCATTCTTGTAAGAGGTAAATCATATTAAATTAAGTTTTTCAGATAGGTTTTCTTTTCGTTTGTAAGCAGTCTGGTAATGTATATACATGCTTTTATTTAAATAATTTTATTTTTTTGGTCCAGCTATCTATCTGCTGTGAAATCATCTAATTCAATTTTCATCCAATATGCAATTTCTAATCTAGTCTAACTTTATATACATATATGTTGTTGTTTTTTTTGCCAATGTCAATACATTTGTTTTTGAGTTTACAAATAATTTTAGCAAAAAAAAAAAAAGACAAAAGTTTAAAATTTTAATTTGTATATGATTTTGTACTTTTTCCAGTACTGACATAGAAAGAAAAAATTAATAGTAAATAAAGGGGGAAAGTCATTAAAAGAGAATACTATTCACTTGCAGAGTATTATTTACTTTTACTAACTTCATTATCTGTGAGCCAAGCACATATATATTTTATAGATTACATGCTAATAAAGTAAATATTTAATTATTCTACATTATGAAATTACAGTTACCTGAACAAAATGATAACTAAGAATAAATCTTGGAGAAAAAGATAAATATAACTTTGATTTTTTAACAAAGCTAACTGTTTTTTTCCATTTATACAATTATAAAGAATTTTTTTTTAAAAAAAAAAAAAAGTACATGTCCTACATTATTTATAAAATTTTAATATTGCTGAGATTTGGTAATTAAATGTGACATAGAAGATGGCCAACTAATCTTGAGCCAAGAAGACACCATCTTAAGTTTGTGAATTATTAGAAAACTTTTGATCCTTTAAATTAAACTAATTTTTATTAATTTTATTTAAGTGAACAAAAGGATTTATATTTTTTTTATTAAATAAATGTATATAAAAAGTTATTTTGCCATTAAAAAATAGCTTTAATTTTTTTAAGGATTTTTTTTTTCCTCTAGTTTTTTAAAAAAGTTATAAAACTAAAAATAGAAATAGAAATATACTATATTTACCCCGCTGTGTATAAGATGCATCCCCCTTTTTATACATATTTTTAATAAAAATAATAATTTTCTACATTTTTTCATAAATAATTTACTGTTCTTATTTTATTATTTATGTCTACAAAAAATATAATTAGGGAACACTGTAGTTAGTACCTTTTAATCTTCATTCTCAAAACCCAGAAATTCATCTCCAGAGGTAAATGAGGAATCACTTGAAGCCTCTTTTTCAGAAACTGAGTTTTTGTATAACAAATTATCCTCTGTGCCAAAAAGTGAGTTACTAATATCAAATTTTTTAAATGACTCTTATGTTTCATAGCATTCCATGAAGTTTTGCCTCATTCATAAATCTCGAAATGCTAAGCCTCTTTTTTTTTTCTGATGGTGTCACTTCAAAATCTGTAGAATGCATCCCACTGTTCTATTTTTCCTTCATTAATCTTTTAAATGGTTTATTAATGCAAACCTCTAAAGGTTGAAGCTGACTTGTTAGGCCACTTTGAATTGCAGCTAATTGAGTTTTCAGTTGGTTGATTTTACTTTTCACAGCTTCTGTTCTGTGACTCCGAAATTGATCCTATACACTAGCAAGGCAAGTTTCTTTAATAGTTCCCCAGGATGCCTAGACCACACACTATATATCTACAACTTCATCCTCCATTTATCCATACAGCCTTAGGATGAATGCACAAACACATCTTTATATATACTAATATATATAGAGGGAGCTCTCAAATAAGCTCTTAATCAGCTTTGCAGAATATCACCAACCCCAGACTGGGAAGCCAGTAGCAGAAACCAGTCTGGGGTTGGGGATATTCTGCAAAGCTTGTTAAGAGCTTATTTGTGAGCTCTATATATAAAATTTGTAATACAAGCTTGTTAAATTAGGTCATGTGACTTTTGGCGATTTTTTTTTTTTTATTTTTTGCTATTAACGCTTAAGTGATTTTATATTGCTAAAGCTATTAATATATGGTGTATCTGAACTTAATTCAGCCCCATATGGCCATTTAAATTAGATAGCTGAATTGGAAGACATATTGATGTCTGAAAATTTCAGATTTTCTACTTAATAAGTTATCCATTAGATAAAGGGCTGGGCTTGTCCTAATATTTTTAATCTAATGCTTAAATATCCTAGCACCTCACTGAGGAAGTCTGTAACAGAAACCGATCTGGGGTTGGGGATATTCTGCTAAGCTTGTTAAGAGCTTATTTGTGAGCTCTATATATAACATTTGCAATACAATCTTGTTAAATTAGGTCATGTGGCATCTGACTTGATTTTTTTTTACTTATATATACATATATTAATACAAATTAGAAGTTTTAGACTGAAATTTCATCTTAATTTTGATTACTGACACATAAGACACACTATATATTTTAGGCATATTTTGAGGTTAAAAAAAAAGTGCTTCATATGTGCCAGAAAATACAGTATATATAAAATAAATGTTTTTATCATTAAATAAACTAAAAAGAAAATATTCTTCAGTTTTTGCAATAAACTTTATATTATGTGGCCAAAATAAATGTGAGTAGCACTCATGTTTAGAAATGTTGCACTCAAGTGTCACACACTTTAATTTTGATCACATATTAAGAATACTATAAAAACTGGGAAAAAAAATAGTTTTAACTCTTTATGGCCTTTACAAAAATAAAAACCTATCTTTTAAAATTTATATATATAATGTTGTAATTATTTAATAATTTAAAATGTATAAATACAAATATCAAACTTCACAAACAAACTATAAATAAATTATTAACTTTTATGAATTTTCTATTTATTTGGATATAGATGATTCATTAAACCCCTTCATTTTTAATGGATGCAATTTTAAGCAATTAGATTGAGATACAATTTGTATAATATCTTCAAGACTAATGGACTAAATGTGATGTGTTTGTTGCATATGATTCAAAAGAGCAAATACTAAAGAATGTCATAATGCTGAGAATTTATAGTCATTACCCTTAAAAAATAATTTTTTAACACTTACAAATGCTAATTTTGTTATATATTCACAAATTCTAAATTTTGAGAATTAAATTTTAATCTGAAACTTTTCTAGATATCTTAATCAGATTCATTATGAAATGTTTTTTAAATGGGTATATAACATGACTTAACCTGATATAATTTTTAATTGTAAAGCATTAGAAATAAGATACGCTAAAGTATTTCATTTTTGCTAGCTGATTCAGATCTTGTCCTTTTATGCAGCCATCTATTGCACATATGTTTCTAAGGTAAAAAAAAATATTTCATACTAAGTGTTGTATATCATATATTAGACATTGTGTATCATATATTATGCAACCAGAATTTTAATTAATAGTAATTTATTATAAAAATGAAATTAATTATAATTACCAAAAAAATATATAATATAAAGGAGCAATAAGAAAAAATGACAAGATGAAAGATTTTTTTTTTCAGGATGTATGTATATCACATTTTTACATAGTGACATGATAACTAAACAAGAAAAAAAAATTTTTTTTTAATTTAGTACAATATAAAATATTAATGAAAGTAGAAAAAAATAGCCATAGATTGCAAAAAATAAAATATAATTGTTTATATACATGTACATTACATATATATATAATACAGATCCATACCAAATAGACATGTGAAATATTGCTTACAATAAGATATGACAATGAAATAATTTTGATCTTTTCATTATAATCATTATTTACAATAAATATATATTGTGATTAGAAGGGATTGGAACTCAGACTTTCATTTGTTTATCAGCACAAAATACATATATTGGAGATCATTTATCTTTTTCACAAGTATATGAACATGGGTATCAATTATATAAGATGGGGTGGATTGCTGTAGGGAGTTTGATAGTCTGAGGTCAAATCCTTTCTAAATTCTTTATAGACAATATACTTGTATTTAAATAATATATATAATAATATTTATATTACAACTGATTCGTATAAAATTAAAACAAATCTTTATTCTACAGCATTATAAATTATTTATATATATATTAAAAATATTGTATAGTTACAGGTGATAAAAAATATTGCCTCTGAAATATCATATTGACAATTGCTTTATATATATATATACAAGGAACACAAACAGGCATTCTACAACACAAAATAAACTTATTTTAAAGATGAAAAATATTATATACTTACAGTTGCCTGCAGTTTCATATAATTATGATTACTTAGATTCTAAGTCTTCTGATTTCAGTGCATATGTATCGGAATAATAAGTTTTATTTTCAGCAAAAAAACTGCCCTTAATTCTTTTCAGTGAAGTTTTAAAAAAATCAAAGAAGAAAAAAAAAAAATGTTCTTTGACTAAAACATTTTATAAAAACGCAATTTTTAAAATACAGAAAGAAGCAAAACACTGTTAGAAAGATGATACAATAACAAAAAAGATGGTGTATGTCACATGTCTGTACTCCTTACTGTTTATCCACAATCGTGATTTAAAGTCAATGATTGATAAAAATTTAAACAGTGAGGTGCATTCATATGGATGAAAACCAATCATTATCACAGAGAAATGATCTCTATATTCTTATAATTAAATATTATTTATTGCTATACTACTAATAAAAAATAAAATAGAAAACTATGTAACATTGGAATACTAATAAAATAACAAACTTATACTAAAATTTTCTACAAGATTGGTTTCACCTATTGTAAATAGATCTTTTCAAGTGAAAATAAATTAAACAACACACACCTAAATATAACAGACTAAACGTCTCCATTTCAAATACCACCTATTTTTGATATTAAAGATTAACATGTGTAGTTAATTATAATACAAAATAATTAATGATACAGAAGTAATGTTCAGTAATAATTTTTCCCCCTAGATTTTCCTGTTTCTAAGCATTTTTTTTTTTAAGTTTTAATATAGTCACAAGATAAAAAAATTATTGAGCTTTTAAAAATCTTTCTATAAATTTATTTCTTTGGAAAAAAAAAAAAAATCTGATAATACTGGCAAATTCAATATTATCAAAGCCTATTCCGCTCATGTTAAAGGAATGTTCAGGCTTGCTTAATCAAGAGTCTAAATTCTGTGGGTAGAGTGACTACAAATCCCTTAGTAGACAATGGCTAGTGTATACTGTTCCTTTTGTAAGCATTGTTTGCTAATTTTGTATCAGTGTCATGTTTGTTAAGATGTTTTATCATGCTTGTAGTTTTAATCATCCTAATTGAATCAGCTATGTATGTGGTGAATTAATTTTTAGATCCCAGAAATGTAACATTGAGTCATTAGTGAGAAAACCGTTTTAAACTTTATTTTGGACATAAAATGTGTGAACAAGATAGTGGATGGATTCCTCACATTTGTTGTATGATATATAAAACTAGTCACTAGATTGCTAAACAGTGCGTGTGATGCTATCTTCTGTCTCAGTCATTTAAGAAAGTTCAAAAATTGTATAACAGATTTCTGTTTATGCCTTGTGAATAAATGCAAAAAAAAAAAATCATTTGTGATAATTAATCATTTGTACTGAGATTTATTTCCCATAATACTAAATTCGTAATATTAAATTCTCTAGAACAGGGTTCAACAAACTTTTTAACATGAAGAATCATTTTGTTTAAATACTCTCCTTTCACCCACCCTAAAAAAGCCACAAAGAAAGAGATGGAAAATAGACTCGTGAAAAATATGAATTTCTTAATGGCTGTGGATATATTTGAATATTTATTTTAATAATAGAACTTAATAGAATCTGTTTACATACTAATAAAAATTAAAATTCTCTTAAAAATAAACAAACAAAAACAAAAAATTACTTTGACAGTTTGATTTACTCTCAAATTTCTAATACTTAAATATTCATTGTATACAATAATTATTATTCTATAATAAGACTGAATTTAAGAAACAATGTAGTAAAGCGCATTTTTCTTCTCCTAGAGTCATTAAAATATTTATTTACAAATTACAAGAGGAAATAAAAAATGTGTTTATGTTTATCATGATAAAAAGAGTCACAAGATTGAGATCAAAGAGCTGCCTGTGGTTTGCAAGCCATAGTTTGCCAACTCCTGCTCTAGAGCACGCAATTTTAATTGATGAAGAATCAAATGAAATCATGAAACTAAAAATTGAAAATTTTTAGCCAGTATTCTAGACTTCCTGTTCTTTGCATGAATCATGTTTATTGTTGCAAAGATATTTGAAAACTTTATTTCTTGATTTGGGCTTGCTGAACTTTTTATGTTAACGTTTAAAGAAGTAATGGTTTTTTTTTTTTGGAATATGATAGTAGAGCTTTTGTTTTTTGTTTTTTTTTCCTAGCTGCCATAATAAATTTAAAGAACATTTCTTCCAACAAGGTGGACTTATATTTTGTTAAGATGTTAACTTAATCATATGATACAATGTAAAAGAGTAGTTTTTGTTCATTGACTCTTCAGGATTTAGATCCTTCTCTATAGATTCAGCATTAGATGTTTAAGTTAAATATTTGTGAAGATCTTATGGTCATTGAATTTTTTAGAATTGCAATAGGTTATATCAACCATTGTTGTTTTAATGTGAGTGTGGAATAGTAAATATGACCATAGCTATTTTGTTTTGAAAGATTTGAAATAATAAATGTATCACCTGTTCAATGCAAGAAAAATATTGTGATTAATCTTTCATTTACCATGAAAAAAACATATTTTTTTGTTTGCATCTAAAGATACACTTAGGAAAAACATTAAAGCATTGAATAAAAATAAAATCTGGATTCATATATTTAAGAAGCATTTTTCCTGATCAGAGTTACCAAAATTAATGATATTTTTAGAGATTTTAAATCAAAGAATTGTTAAATGAATGAATTTGAAAAAGCTGCACAGCAAAGTTTCATAAATGTATCTATGTTTTAGGAGATCACATTATTGAACTTTTCCGGAAAAGAGTTGGTAACCTTAAGTCTTAACATGCAATGAAATACAGTATATTATTAAAAGTTCGTTTTTGTAACTTTCATTCTGCTTTGGGGGGGGGGGGGATCTTGGTGTACTAAGTAATAAATGCTTTGAGGATTGTCATCAGAATATTCCTAACATGAAAAAGCAGTAGTACCATTATTGCTGAATTTTTTAAAGACCTATTCTTGAATCAACAGAAATCACATGAAACTATATTTTTAAGTAGAACAATATTTTTGATTAGATTTCTAATATCTAAATATGCGGGATTCGAACTCAGACTTTCACATGACCCACTACTCTCAGTGCCATCTCATATTGTGACCCACCTGATCACACACATGTTGAAAAGAAATAATTACCAATATACGTACTTCATGCTAAACCAGCAATCATCAGTTGGTCTAGATTACTATCCTCACACATATATATAATCAGTGCTCAGCTTTATATTAAGATAGCCAATGTTCATACTTTAATGGACAGACTTCAAACTATTCCAACTCACAACTCTTCAGCCTTCCATTTCATTGAAAATCTGATGATAGAACGTTGAAAGCCCTTGTTAGTGCCAAGGTTGACATCGTACCCATGTTGACATATTAGTCATTCTGACCCCTCATGTACAGGAGAATAATCCATTTATACATACATATGTGAGGGAGGGGCAGACCTTTTATACACTATTTATATAAATTAATACATTGCACAGGCTTAAACCTGCATTTATATATGTAATGTAGGCGGGATTTGAACTCAGACTTTCACATGACCCACTACTCTCAGCGCCATCTCATATTGCTGACCCACCTGATCACACATGTTGAAAAGATAAATATTCACCAATATACGTATTTCATGCTAAACCAGCAATCGTCAGTTGGTCTAGATTACTATCCTCACACATATATATAATCGGTGCTCAGCTTTATATTAAGATAGCCAAACTTCATACTTTAATGGACAGGCTTCAAACTATTTCAACTCATAACTCTTCAACCTTCCATTTCATTGAAAATCTGATGATGGAACATTCAAAGCCCTTGTTAGTGCCAATGTTGTCATCCTACCCATGTTGACATATTAGTCATTCTGACCTCTCATGTACAGGAGAATTGAGAGGTCAGAATGACTAATATGTCAACATGGGTATGATGACAACCTTGGCACTAACAAAGGCTTTGAATGTTCCATCATCAGATTTTCAATGAAATGGAAGGCTGAAGAGTTGTGAGTGGAAATAGTTTGAAGCCTGTCCATTAAAGTATGAAGATTGACTATCTTAATATAAAGCTGAGCACTGATTATATATGTGTGAGGATAGTAATCTAGACCAACTGATGATTGCTGGTTTAGCATGAAATATGTTTATTGGTGATTATTTATCTTTTCAACATGTGTGCGGTCAGGTGGATCAGCAATATGAGATGGCACTGAGAGTAGTGGGTCATGTGAAAGGTGAATTTGAATCCCGCCTATATTACATATATAAATGCAGGTTTAAGCCTGTGCAATGTATTAATATCTAAATATGTAAATTTAAAAAATAATTAGATGCCATTCAAACGTTTTACCCAAGAGAAATTTTATAAACTTATAAGATTTTTTTGAGCTAAGAAAACAATATACACCTGGGTCTCTTTTTACGCGGACTTATTTAACACGATTTTGAAGTTACGCGATTCGTGTTTTACTGGAAGTCAACCTCCGATAATGCGTTATTACTTTAAATAATAAATTTCGCGCACTTACGTTATATTGAAAGTAATAGCACATTATTGGAATTCTACTTTCATCTTAGTAATTTCAATATTTTCAGTGCTTTATAATAGTAATATTTTATGCAATAATGAAATTAAAATCATGATTTCCACATTTTATGTATACACACATTAAAATTTATAAGGTTATAATGTAAATTTGTTCAAACATTGTGCGTGTTAATTTTGCATTTTAAATCACATTCTGTTTTTGCGTTTTAAAAAAGAACGTAATCAATTATTAATCATTTAGTGTCCACAAGTTTATTTTTAAAATGTCAGTAATAGTAGTGGGCACAATTAAAAATTAAAATCTGATTTTTAATTGTAATTAACAATTTAAAAATTACTTACGGGCGACTTGAAATTAATGTGATGTAAAACGAAAATTGATTTTTAAACGGAATTGAAAATTGAAGGCAAAAATAAGAATTTAATTTTTAGTTGTTAATTTTAATTAAATTTTTCCCAGTAGTGGTGAATAAAGTTCATAAACAATTAATAAAATCATCGTCGTCTTCAACAGAAAACTATTAACACAACATGAGAGTGAACTTGGCGCTAGTTGTATTTCCTCTTGTGAGAATAATTGCTGAGATATTCTTGACTTCATTTAAGGAGAAGCCAAATACATCACATCTCATGAGAATCTGATTTTTTACTAGTTTGCAAACGAACGTGTTTTGGGGCAAATAGCGATAATAATTAAAACGTGTATAAAAAAATATAAATTACTGTACTGTAAATTATGCATAAAAATATATTATTTTGAATAAAATTAAATATTATAGTTAAAAAAAGTTTGTCTTGTATCAATTTTTTTCAAATTTGAAATTTTTTATTAGTCATATTTTATTTCCTTATTTTTTTTTTTTTTTGCGCGAATTTTAAAATATTTTTACGTTGGTGCTTTGCTTTTACGCGAATTTTGAAAAATCACAGACCGCATCCCCCCTTTTTCAATGTAAGTTACGTCTATTTTTGCACGATTTCGTTTGCGCGTTTTCTGAGGAACCTATCTGTCACATAAAATGAGACCCAGGGGTATATATGTAGCTATTTATAATCCATAAAGAATCCAGATATCTTGGGCAAATATATTGTTCTTTGTTAGCTTCCAAAAAGACAGTTTCTCAAACCTTTGAATTTTATATTCCATACCCCCAGTCTATTTTTTTTTAATTGACAATTTCCTCAATATCTTCAATACTTCTTTAGTACAAATTCTATTCTGCCAACTTATCTTTTCTATTCTTCTCTAAACTACAATTTAAAAACCTCCTTTATGTATATTATAAAGGAATCACCCGCAAAAATACAAATATATATATATGAAGAAAATATATTATTGTCTAGAGAAAATGATTTATCCATCAATAATGACAAGTTTTCAATGATAAAAAGTAAATAATCTTATTAGCCTATAGTTTATAATTCTTTTGTTTAAACTTTCCCATCTTCTATGAGAATATTTCTTTTTGTTCCCATGCATGTGGAAAGTATAATTAATTATATCTATTAATTGTGATCATTCACTACTGTTTCTTGTTTAATTAAATTTGAGTTAAATGTGAAGATGTTTAAAAGCTTTACACTCTCAAGCCAAAATACTTCAGACTGGCATATATATAGAAATTTAAGTAAAGAAGAAGGTGGAACCACCTTTTCCCTATAAAATCTCTGTCTTGTGTTGCGACTTGACAGCTACTTAAACAGTCATCATTACTTCTGATTGGCTTTCACTTTAATTATATCATCTTTATTTTTAATTTTTTGATATTACTTTTCATCTAATATTTTTTTACTGCTTAATTTAAGATTTATACTTTTTTCTTGAAATATTTTTAATATTCTTTTCATTATTGGCATAATTTTCTGTAAATAATTAACATGAAATTTTTTTCAGACTAGATTTCTCTGTTCTCTCTGTGTTAATGCCTTTTTTCTCTCACTCTGCATATCTTCTACACATATATTATTAGTTTTGTATATTAATTATAATCATAATAGTAAATGTTGTAATGATTTTTTAAAAGCCTTGATATATGGCTGTTTGACACTTCAGAGCATTGATTATCTGTTGTCCATGAAAACGCTTTGGGACTAATTAGGCACTGAAATGTGATAGAATGAATTGGCTTACTTTGCAGCATGTATTTAGACATGAGTTGTCAAATAATTGTTATATTGATAAAAGTGGAATTGCCGTCGGTGGAGGGGAGGAGGTGAATCATTAATATCAGATTCGCAGGTGTGATGGCAGTATTTGCAAATATTGAAAATATTTTTAATATGTTATGTAGGAGCTATAGGGATTGTAGAAAGTTTTCGGTTAAATAAAACTGAAGTTGTGAAAGTAGGAAAAATGAGAAAAGATTAAAAAGCATTGGTCAGCAAGTAATAAAGCAAATTAGTTCTTTTAAATATTATTTAATAAGCATCCAGTTTGTTTCTCTTATCTTGCTGATAATTTGCCGAATTGATTCACTACAATTTTGTTGATAGTGGTGTTATGCAGTTTTAGCTAGTGTAAGAATTACAAACTGAAAAGTTCTTGAATTGATTTTCAACTGTTTTTGAACGTTTGACTGTCAATTTATATTCAGTTGTGTCATTCGGAAGCTTGAATGCCATATAACTCCCAAGAAATCGACCATTTATTGATGTGAATCATGTATATATGTGTGTGTGTTTGTAGCAACTTTGTATATGTTAATGTAGACTCCAAATTTTCAATCAAGCAGCTTTGAAATAAACAATTTTTTTAAGAACTCATAAAAAATAAAAAAAAGCTGAATATATTTATAAATCTTTTTTCATTTATGTTTTTTTCCCCTCATGTTGAAGAGATAATTTTTTTTTTATTAATTTCGTCAAGTTTATTGTATCCACAGCAACTCCAAGGAAGAAGAAAAAATAATCAAATAATCTAAATATATTGTAAAATTATTCTAATACAAAATAAATAAAAAGTATGAGATTCCAATAGTGATTTTAAAATACTTGTAGTTTGCATTATTTTTTTATTGCTCGTATATGAAGAAAGATTATTTTCAGGAAAAAAGAAATTATCTCCATATATTATTCCATATATTATAAAATATTGAATTAGAAAAACAAATATTCTATAAATATCTTGGCTACCTAGCAACCGGAAAGTTCGCTTAACATTTCTGTTCTATTTTTTGAAGTTTTTTTTTTTTTTTTCAATAAGTTATGTAAAACATCATAATACTTCACTATTAGAAATAATGGCTTTTAAAAAATAATACGAATAAGCAAAGAAAATCATATTAGATTTCTCACTTTTCATTTAAATATCAGCCTGTATGTTTTTCAATAGATTATCACAATAATAATTAGATCTATTGCATATTAGTATTAGCTAATTTTAAGTCAAATAAAATTGTAATATTAATCTTAGTCTAATATGATTACAACATTGTGATTACTTAATGCAATATTTTCATAGGATTACATTTTAATGAGGTAACCTTATTCTCATTTAAACTTTTCAAACTAAATAATCATCATATTTTGTCAAATCATATTCCATTTCCGTATTTGTTATTAATTTATTGACTAACATTATTTAACTTTTTTTTTTTTTTTTTTTGCATATAATTAATCATATAGACAAGAGAATAGTCATTCGTTTTCAGATTAATCCCCCCCCCCTCCTTTTTTTCCCGCGTGTGTGTGTTTACACATATTGTCATTATTAACGGTCTTTAATGTTTCGTAAAAAAATTTCCTTGTGTTAGGTTTTATAATTCCCCCCTCCCCCCAATAAATATTTTTTTTTTTAAATTTCGTTTATTCTTTATTTATGTCCTTGCTCCGTGTTGTTTAGTGCAGTGGTAGACTGATAGACTTAAGAGCGAAAAGTCTGTCACTTTTGATACTCGAATGAGCACATGATCTTCCAAGTCATGAATCATTTATTTATCAATACTTTGAGTGATATTTATTTTGAAATTTATCTGTATATATGTTCATCATTTACTAGTATTGCCTTGTCTCACTTTTGGCTGCTTTCTCATTCTTGTGAATTTAACTTTCCATTAGTCCTATAAATAATGTAAATGCTTTTTTTTTTTTAAAAAAAAAAAATTGTATCTAATTTTTTTGTATATACGGTAAAATGCATTTTAGGAACCATTAGCATAGTGTTTTAAATATTTATATCCATATACAGTATTTAAATTTATAAGAAAATATGCTTTGATTAAAAAAGCAGTGAATGGTTAAAAAAAATGGAAACAATATTAACATGTGACAAAAATATCAGTGGTATATCATGGGTATATTTTTACTTTATTAAATTCAGTTATATCAAGAATCAAAAGAAATGTTATAATTTCTAATATAAAACAATAAACAATCGTATAGGTATATATTGGAGAATGATTATTGAAGATAGGTTCATGATAAAGAATATACAATGATAAGATAAATTGGGAGATTATATATATATGAAAATAGCTGGATGTGAGTGTACATATATGTGCTGATGTAAAAAGAAGATACAAAAATGAATCATAAACTTATAAATCAATAATAGAAGGGGTAATTGAATATGTAATCTGTAGTTATATAAATGTAACTTTTTAATAACCTGAATTAGAGAAAATAATGTGCAAGTACTGAAAAAAACCCAGCAAGCTAAATGTAAACTAACTATCAGTAAAGTAAAATGTAGAATGGGCTCATTCTACCTTTTATATTTACTGACCGTTTGCATATAGCTCACTGAGGGTTTTCAGTGCGTTCACATTATTTAGTAGGTATATAATATAAAAAAAGGTTTCTTTGTTAACATATTATTGTTGCACCTATCAGTTTTATCTTTCATTATAAAAAAAAATAAAAGATAAACGTAAGTTCTTTTTATTTTAAATCCGCATGATAGCACTTTATCTCTTTTTTATTCTACTTACATAGATGAATTAATACATTTACCACAGATATATATATATAGTAAGATTATCTTACAAAGAAATAAAGTCCTAGCACCTCACTGAAGAAGCCAGTTGCAGAAACCGGTCTGGGGTTGGGGATATTCTGCAAGGCTTGTTAAGAGCTTAATTGTGAGCTCTATATATAACATAATAAAATTAACTTATTTGTGATATTTGCTTTCAGGGTGTTTTGCAAATAATGTGGACTTACAGATAATAACAAATATTATATAATATATAATATGGGATGTATGAAATAAGAAAGTTTGCTGGTGTGGTGTAGAGAAGATTATGAATTGGAGAAATTGGATTAAACTTGGAGAGAACTCTGTTCTTCAGTGAATCGATAAGATATGAAAATAATGATGTTAATGATGATTTCATAAGATCATGCTTATGAAGTATATTGTATAACTTTTTTTTTTGTATTAAGCTGAATTGTGAATACACTTTCATTTTTTACTGTTTATTAGTTATTTAGCTTTAAATTTTAATGAATGTGATTGCATGCTATAAATTGACAAATTTACATATGAATTGTTTATGTTGTTATTTAATATAACAATGTAGAATATAGGCTGTAGTAATTATTGCAGTGGAAATTTATCATCTTCAAACACAAAAATAATCATCAACAAAGCTTCCTTGTTTTTACTGAGCATTGGAAGTAATTAATTAGCAACATATAAGTGATAATAAATGATAGACATAGCATCTCCTGAAGTATTCATCAAGAATTTGCAGCCATTCTTTGTGAATTGATTTAAAAAACAATGTCTAAAATTGTATGCTAATTATGGGCATTTTATAAAAGCAGTCATCAATATTTCACCTACTTGCACATAGATAAGTGCTAAAAATAATATAAAAGTAATACTATATCAAAAATATTAGATCATTCTATCAATGTGTTGGGCCACCAATAAACTAATTATCAAATATAAAGTGACTTTTATGACAGTGCCATCCAAATAATTCTGCAGAAAACTATCTAGATGTTTACAAACATACACTCACATATATATTGCAAGTAATATTATGTCTGAACTAGCTTTGGGATTCCAAGGACTCTAAAGACTATGAACAAGAGAAAATATACACAATTAATTCAATTTATTTCACTAGGACAACCTGCAAATCTTTTAAAGTACAATTCTTATGTAATAGCTAGAAGAACAAATTCATCAAAAAATAATTTCAGAAATTATTACTTTTAAATAATTTAATAAAGTTAACTAATGAATAAAAGAATAAAAAATTCAATAAATGATAATGTGACAAACCTGAAAGTTAATACACATATTCATGTCTATCCATACACTACTTAAATAATTTCATGTTATTCATAGTTTTTATTTATTTGACTTTTAATTTAGATGAGTTATTTATTTACAATAATCAACCCCCTATGAAAATTATTTCACAAGAAGAAAAAAAACTTTTGACTTGAACCTTCTTCCCCACTCCCTTTTTTAAAAAAATGAGAATATCGTCATGTAATATTAAATGATTAGAAAAAAAAAAATTTCAACAAATTACTAAAAAAAATGTCAATATTTTCAATTATTCAATTCTATATAAATAATCTTTATAAATAAAAATATTTACATATCAACAATAGCTTGTTTTCCATGGATATTTTAATTCTTTCACATCTGCCTTGTAGAGTATCTCTTGTAAATTGTGAAGTTATCTCTTGACTTCAGATTTTTTATAGTTTTCTCAATGATTATTTTCATCCATTTGTCTTTTTTTAAATGGCTCCAGTTTAACAGTTATTTTCAATTCATTTTTGATGTCGATAGCTTTTTTTTTTGTAATCCCACATTTTCACTTTTACAATTATTTTTATTTCAGGTTAATACAGTTTGAGATAACTGATTTTGATTGAATCAGTATATAATGCTACTTGAAAGTTTCTCTCAATGGTATTTTTCTTCTATATTCCTTTTAGTAAAATTGATTACATAATTGGATCAGTAATGACCAACCTTCATCAAGAGCTTAGCAATATAGTACTTGTAAACTATAATATTAGACTGCTTTGCAAACATGATTTCTTTTTTTAACTAAGATTGAGATCAATCTAGCATCAGATTTCCATGCTGAACTTCTGACTGCTAAATTCACCACTATTGATTTTTACTGAAGTTTATTGTCCTTGCATTTTTTTGTTTTCAAAACATAAACATGATATTAATCTTCTATCCAGGCACACAATTTCTTTAGAAATTATTGCATTAAACTTGACTATATGATTTTTTTTCCAAAAAAGATTTATCTTTTTTTTTTTTTGAAAGAACAATCTATTTATACACTAATTGATAAATAACTTTTTATTTCTTCATTGATAAAAATCTTAATTCATTTTTATTTTTTTATGTTTCAAAAATAAAATATGTATATAAATGAAACTATATAAAAAATATTTTTATAACTATGCCCAATCAAAATTAAATATTGATATTATTATTAAAATATCTCAAACTGTGTCCATAATCATTTTATATATGTAAATTTTTTCAGTTATCAACATTTTTGCAGCTAAAATGAGAAGAAACTAATTCTTCTCAATATATATATATGTGTGTGTGTGAATATGTATACTTAGAAATTAATAAAATTATAAAATATCCTGAGCCAAACATGTAAAGCAATATATATAATTGACTAAATATCATTATGTATGTTTATGTTCACATATGTATTTTTAATTATTAATAAAATTATAAAATATGTTGTAATAGATATACATGTATGATATTAATTCTAATATTCTCATGGATAAATTAATTCATAGTACTATTTTTGGGAGCTTCAGTGTAATAAAAATATAGCTAAATAGCTGACATTTCAATACAATAACAAGTACTTTCCTCAGAGTTAAAGAAAGTACTTGTTATTGTACTGAAAATTCAGCTATTTAGCTATATTTTTATTACACAAGTTCCCAGAAATAAATTGTTATATAGTTGACAAAGACTAAAAGGAATATAGTCAAAAGCACTTCTAATAGAATAAGTTAAATTATATGAATATTACTGTATTTAATATATATATTTATCAATTTCAATATTACATATATTTTTGGAAAGAATACAGAAATCAAACTTAATATATGTACAATAATATATATAATAAATTAAACATATGATAATATAATGTTAATTTAACTTAACATCTATAGAAATTTTTTATGATCTTTTAAGCAGCGTTTTTGTGATAAAATCACCAATATCTTTTAAATATTTTTTGTCATAACTGATATTATTAGCAGACTAGAAATCATGTGACACTTTATCAAATATACTAATGCAATTTCTTTATGAATAGTATTGCAACACTCAATTTGATATTAAAATTTGAACATAAATTTAATGATAATTTAGGTCTCCTTTGCTGCTTGAAAGATCATAAAATATGTATAGATTGCATAAATTAAATTAGCAATATATATGTGTGTGTATATATATTGTAACTTTTTGATTAGTTATCCATAGTAAAAATAGAATATAAAATGTATATTATAGCTCCAAAATTTAAAATTTAGATAATAGTAATGCTATAAATTTTGTTATAACATGAATAAATAACTTAATACATAAAAATTAAAGATGGAATTCTGTAGAGATATTTAATAACCATCTTTTATTTATAAATAAACATTATTACTTATATAGATTTATTAGATTTGGTGAAAGTTGCAGTGGTAATAAATTTGGCCTTGATTTATTTTCATTACAATGTTCCTTTAAAAGCTAAATATATAGAATTGTAGCAAATAAAAGAAGGAACAATTATTGATTACAAGATAATTTATTTTAAAATTATCGTAATAATAATATATTTTAAGTATAAATATTTATTATTAAACTTTATATTTAAATTCAATTAATAATATATATTAAAAATATAATTATATTTAATATTTCAGTTTTAAAGAAATGATTTAAATTTGTTTCGTTTGTAAAATATATATATCGATTTTAATTATTTTAAATACAGACAGAAAAATATTTATTTAAAAATTATAATAGTTGGTTTGGGATATATAGACCAATAAAATTTAATTAAATAGTTTTCTGACGTCATTTTGTCCCGGGGTTTTTTAAGAAAAAAAAAGGAGCAGACGATCAAGGTATTGAATTCATTAAAAATAAAGAAGGGAGCTGTTTCAAAATTTTTTTCCTGGGTAAAAAAAGTATAAAAATTGTTAAAATATTTTAAGTTTTAGGTGGTAAAAGTAATATTAAAAGCTGTCTAAGGATATAATATATTTTATAGTAATCGTTTACGTCATGGAATGAGTTTAAACCAGTTTCTTTATTACAACCTAATTGCAGTCCTGAAAGTCAACTCATAACTAAAATGATATCTAAAGGAATTCTAAAAGAAAAGCTAAAGTTAGTATTCCTGTTTGGAATAACCATGAAAAAGAAAAGATAACTAGATTTACTTAAAGGGAATATATCTGCTATAGCATAAGAAAACATTTGTTTATGTATGCCAGCATAAATAATTTTATTAGTTTAGTGTTAAAATCGAGGAACAAAGATAAAATACAGAGATATAAATTTCCAAAAGTTATAAAATAGGTTTACCGAATTTTAAAGATAATGACTTTAAAAAGTGATAAATTTAGATGAAACTAATTTTCTTGTTGAATTGAATAATTGATATATTATGAATAACTTGGACAAATCAAAATAAGAAAATATTTAGCATATACTTAATGATGAATAAATGATAGAACAATTAAAAAGAATTAATATTTATGTTTTAATATAAGATGAAATCTAATCTAAATGGAGATTACTTTTATATTAGCCAATAGAGTTAGATTAATCTAAGAAAAATATTAAAAAGAATGAAGGATTATATGAAAGTCTGTTCAACTTTTAATAGTGAATACCAAGAATAGAGATGATGTATTACAGTGTTATAAAATTATCTGAAGTTATTGATATGTATTTAAAAACGTATGAAACTATTAAATAAAGAGAAATGAAGGAATAATTTGAAGGAAAACTTATTGATGAATTAAGTTTATGTATCTTAAAGTTTTTAATATGGGAAAATTAATGTAAGATTTATTGTGAATAATCGTTAATCTACTTTGTGAGTATATGGTTATAAGGGATATTTATGCACATTTAACTTTAAATCCGTGCAATTTCAACCAGTTATAGATGTGTATGGTTTCATTTAAATCAATGAACAATTCAATTTGTCCAAATAATATATAATAATCAGTGTAACAAGTTTTATCTAGTTTAATAAATATTAATTGATAAAAAAAAACATTACATTAAAAAAAAAAAAAAGATTGGAAAAGTCATTAAGGATGCATGGAATTTAGAAACTTTCATAAAGTTGTTAGGATTATTTTTTTTAATGTTTTACTTAAATGTACATGTGTTTAACAAAAAGAGGAGATGAGAAGTACAAAGCTCGCTAGGATTGGTGAACTTCGATTTGGTTAACATGGGATATTAAACTAGGAAATGAAACGGGTTCTTTTTTTAAAAAAGAGAAAAAGATTTCTTTTTAATTTTCGTATTGATATATATATATTTTTTTATAAAAGTAATATTCTGTAGTAGATTTATCAATACTTGAATTTTTTTTTTTTTTTCATGTGTCATAGCATCGGCCAGGAAGCAAACCCGCTAATCCGGGACAACTGCTTGTAAGGCAGATGTGCTGACCTCTCGACCACCAACAACACTTAACTACTTGAAATAATTTTGATATGCCAATAGTCACATAAGATTAAATGATATTAATCTATTATAATTTCTTTTTATTTTAAAAAAGAAAATGAAGAGTATGCTTAGAGAATGAAGAGAGTATACGAGTTATAGGAGTGTGTATAGATACTATAATACTTTAACTTTAAGTTTTAATAAGTATAAAGTTTTATAAGTTGATTGTGGTAAAATATATTTTAGTTGAGTGTAAAATATATTAGAATGAAATATATTTGATGAATGGACTGAAATTCTGATGGTGAATAAAAAATTACAGGATTCTATCAAAATAATAATAAATATATTATCAAGTATAATGTTATCTATAATAGTATGAAACAGAGTGAATGATGATATGAAAAAATAATTATGATCTCTTTTGTTATATTAGAAAAAGTATCATATTGATAATGATAAAGGAAAATATATTTGTTTTGTCACATCAAGAGGAAGATTATATTATATTATTGGTCTAGAGATCATTTACAGTAGTAAATACTTAGATATAGTAGGTAAAGATAAGTTGAAATTCCAGGAGAGGATATAAAATACCATCCGGAAGAACTGAGTAGATAAGTTAAAGGGATTAATCCGTGTGATACCCATATGTTTTATTAAAAAAAGATTAGAGGATGTTTCACATAAACATGAGTGTTGTATTTTTCCCATAAAAGCTTGATGTATAAGTTAGGAGAAATTGGGGTAAGGTCATTAGGAAAAATGACTTACTGCCAAAATATGCCACTTCATAATTAATGGAGACCTCCATTCCTATATTTTGATATAGTATTTTAAAATGAATCAGTTTCTTCTCTGTGAAGTTTTCTGTGACATAAGAATGTGATAAGCATAAAAAGTTGATTAAATATTTGAAGAATTTTATAGTTTTTTTTCTTCCTAAGTTTTGTCAGATTAGCTTCAAAGTTTTAAGACCATATGAAAATCAAATACTTTAAAATCTGAATAAATTGTTGTATAAATAATGATACCTGAGATCAAAATAAACCAAAAAAGTAAATGAGAAAGAAGAAGAATACATAGTAAGCATGATAGTGTATGAAAAAGAATCCTTGATTTCATTATTCACTTTAAAAAAAAAAAAGTGGAAAACATAATTTACATTGGGTTTTTTTTTTTTTTTGTTTGTTTGTTTTAATATTACTACCACAACACTAATTTTATCAATAAAATGCTAGTGCCATATTTTCATACAGATTTTGAGTATGAATTCTAATTAAAATATTATAACTTTAGTGAAACATTTTGAAATTATAAAATAGGAAGTAACCATGGAAAAATGATTAAGAAGATAACCCACAAGATGATAAAACTGTTTAATAATGTTAAAAAGAAAAATATACATGATGGTAATAATGATGAATTTATTATTTGAATGTACTAAATATTAAATATATGAAAGAATGATTATTATTTTATCTGTTAAATTAATGTAAATAAATTGATTGTACATTTATGAATATTTAAATAATTATTTTGTTAATTAATTATGTAATATAATGTTTATAGCTGTTTGTTATTAATTATTATTATTGTAAAATAAATGAGTATTTTAATTTAGAGTTTGTATTAGTATTTTTTTGCAATTGAAAGTCATTTCCATCACAAGGTCATATCCATAAAGCATATAATCCACAGAGAAATGAATTTATAATTGATACATTAATCATTAATTACTTTAAAATTATAATTACATTAATGGGAATTTGTAGTACTTCATATTTTCATTAAATATAAAAGAATATTGAAGATTTATTTGAAAAGTACTATTAAGTATTACAAAATGAAAAGCATATGTAATAGAAATTAATATGTTTGAAGAGTCACATTCTGATTTTGTAATCCAGATTTGAAATTTATTTTATATAATAAATTTAGAAGTATTATATTATTTCAAAGTACAAGTTACTGATAAAATATATTATAATGTTTGTAATTCTGAAGGATCTAATTACAATGGGTTAATGCTAAGTAAATAAGAAATGTAGTTAATTGAGTTAGATTTAGTAGATAATAATTCGATAATAAAGCTTTTAATTATAATAAAATGAGTAGTCTATGGCGACTGTTATTAGTATAAGTACTTAGGAAAGTAAATTAAATTATTTAAGTGAAGGTAATGAATAGATAATGATGTTAATTTTTGTGTTTTATTATTATAGTTAGATTAATTTTCAAATAGGAGGTTAATCAATGTTTGTAATATTGTGATTTTATTTAAATGGTTGCATCCCAATAAAATCTCTCTTGTGATTCAATTATCAATATAATTAATTGTTATATTATATTTTAGAACAGAATAATTATGATCCCTGAGATATCCATAGGATAGCATTAATTCTTTTCATTTAATGTAGTTTTTGTTTTAATATTATTATTTTGAGCTTCTTAAATTATAGTTAAATCATTATTTAAATGAAATATGTTAGTCGTTGATTGTTGTGGGGATTTTCCTAATGATTATAATAAGATGGTAGCAGGAGAATTTTTATAATAGCAATGCCATTGTGGAGTGTATTTTATATATTTCTCAATGTTAAAACCTCTTATAATCATCCCTAATGTCTATCTTATGTTTTGATGTTTCTTAAACCCCATAGAGAATCATACTTTATTGTTGTTATACTTGATTGTTTATTATTGAGCTAGTTTCATAGATAGTAAAGAAGGTATTGTTTATGTTGAAGAAATAAACATCACATGATCACCATTTCTGGCATCCATTGATTATTCTGGCTTGCACTGAGTGGCAATATGTATAGAGAGTTTTGCCTGTTTTAATATGTTGAACAACCAAAAGGGAAGATTACAATATATATGTACAGTATATTATGATGTAATATTTAATTTTATCTACTAGTGCAGAGATAGTATGTAATTTAAACAGCAATGATTTTTTATTCTAACACATATGCTGTACTGTTTTTATAATATCTCAACAATGTTGTTGAGTATTAGAGGAAAATCTCAAAATAAGACACAAGATAAAGACTTTTGAAAAATAACAGCAGCCATCTTATCTTTAAATCTACTTTCTAGTAAAGCAAACAGAGAAATATCTTCACACTCTTAAACTGAGATACTTTAGATTGGCCTATATAACTTAAGTAGTTTTAAAGATAAGATAGCTGCTCTTATCTTTTCAAAAGTCTATCTTGTGTCTTAATTTGAGAGTTTCTTCAATACTCAACGAGACATCATTGACATATTATAAAAACAGTACAGCACATGTATTAGGATGAAAAATTATATAAATCACATATTGTAATTGTAAATTATCACTATAGGAAGGTTTGAATCTGGATACCATAGATACATAATGCTATCCACATATTTAAATTTTGGTTCACATAAATATATATTAAATATATATATATATTAACCAATGTGGTGATGATGATGATTTATAATTTAAAAACACAACTACTCTTAAAAGTATTTTGTTTTTCACATTCAATAAAATTGAAACTCAAAAGCACCAAACCTTCTTAAATAAAAAAGTTTACTTTAAGAAAACTTTCAAAGGAATAATCATCATCAATTACTACCACCAACCTGCATGTCTCCTAATGGATTGCATGATTTCTTAGGGTTGTGGATATTAACTGGCATATGTGTTTAAAAAGCATACTATTTGAAATGATTTGCAAATCAAACTAAATGGATTAATAAAAAAATGTAACAATTTATTAATTGTGTATAAATAAAACTGTTGCATATATACTTACAACTATTAACACATACACAAAATATTGTAGTAAAAGATACTGTAAGTTTAAGTTTAAAACTTTATAGTATTTATAATGATAAGATCTTACCATGTTAAGTAATGAAACAGTCACACACCATGTTTTTGTAGATATCAGTCTCTTAATATTTTATGGTTGTCTTCATTAGTTCCTTCGAAGGTGGTAGTTTTCCTTGAACACTAGTGATGTTAGAGAGAGTAAATACAGCAGCACTGGTGATGTTATATGAGGTATAATATTATTAGGTCTTGGGTAATTTATATGGCATTGTCCATTTCTTTCTTCATGGCATTATAAAGGTGTTTCACTGGCTGGTTTTATAAATTTCAGCATTATTTTCTGGATCTGACTGCATTTTCCAGGCATTTTGACTGGTGTTGTTTTTCTGGTGCTTAGCCACCCATTGTAGAATGTCTTTTGTTAGGTAAAATTATTATACTGGCTGTTATAATGTGTATTGAAAAATACTATAAAAAAAACAGTCATCAAAATACAGCTATCCAAGTTATAATGGAAAACACTTTTAATTAGGGATTGTTTATTTCTTTGGCTTGCAACACTGCTTCAAAATAAATAATTGGATTGCAAAGCAATATAAATGATTTACACTTTTTTTGTTTCAGACCTATGTATACCTATTTGATGTTGTTCAAACAACATATACATCAACAGCTAGGAAAACTATGACATTTGCGTCACTACAATAATATATTTTTTGAAAACACCCTCTTTACTCTCTTCAAAACATATTATGAATACAAATTTTACATACAATATATCATGATTTTATATATAAATGGTATAAAAGAAGATAAAAAAAAAATTTTTTTCTGTCTCTCTCCCTAAAATATTTGGTAACATAGGAAGAAAGAAAATTCATTGCCAATCTTTAATTACAGCTCAATAATTTACCCATTTTTATTAATTCTAAAATTTTAATATTAGATTTTAATCCTCCATCAGGTTTACTATAAAAGTGTTAGAGATTTATTCATAATTAAATTTAAAATAGACAAACAAAAATGCTTTGGATTTCTATAAACGATGTAAGTTAAAATTCTTTCATGTATCAAAAGTATTTTTTCTTCTTCCTTTACAAAGTAATTTATCATTCGGTTTCTCACATATTTCAAAGTAAATTCTTAATAATCTTTAATAATTTGCATAAATTAATTTGTCTTTTAATCTTTAGGCAGTTACATTTTTTTTATTTTTCAAGTGACATGTATATTCGCACATACATGCAAATGGTAGTTTATATATTTGTTAGTCAGTTCACATGAGTTTTTATTTAAAACATTTGTTTTTCTCTCTGCAGCATTATATTATAACCAATCTGGACTGCATTGGATTTGTTATAGTTACAATATATATTGTAACAGTAAATAGAATGACTATGTTCACATAAATAGAATAACATAAGTAATTTAACTGTGATGTAGTCACAAGTTGATTTACCAAATATAACAAAGTCTGTCTTGGTAATTCATGCTTGTGTAATTATTTTACTCAACTTACATCAAAATCAATATAAAGAACTGCTAATTGATGCTCATGTGATCGATTCATTAATGAATTTGCTAATGTCTAGGTCTCAGTTTGATATTATTTGCAAATATTTTAGTTCAGTAAACATAAATGAATAAAACAAATATATTTAATCCTTTTGCTAACTTTGAAAAAAGTAATTATAATTTATGGCATCACACATTTGGCTTTCAAATTTCCAATTATGATCAACTTCTTCATTGTCAAGTTCTTCTAAATTAACTGGTTATTTTTCCAGATCTTTCATCTAGCATTAAAAGTGATGAAAAATTATAATCTGTGCAAGATGGCTTTCATTTGTATTGACTTACTGGACATGACATGATAAAGATTACTATTTCCAGATTGAAGAACTATTGGCCCAGTTTCTAGCTTATAGAAAGCATAAGCACTGAGAATTTCACATTCACTAATTACTTATACTTAGCTAAAAATGAGAAAATTTACATATGCGAGAATGAGATTGAATTGAGAATAAATTAGATAAATTACCTAATTTTGTATTTATTGAAGTAAATAATGTAAATAACAATAGATATCGGTATAAATATATCATGGAGTCTGGAACTTTTACATCTGTAAGATAAATTTTCACACATTGTTAAATGTCACTTTAATCTTAAGTAATTTTTTGCTATCCATCAGTATAATGTCTATAGTGTTATAGTTTCGGCAATATCTAGTGAATCAAGTTCAATCATATTATATTTTGAACAATATTTATAAGTTCAAATTTATCTGTTCCATTCCTGCAAGAAATAAACATAGTTTCCTTATTCCAATTTTAGCTCCATGAGAAAAATTTAGAGAATAAAAAAAAAACTGCATAAATCTACCACATTTAAGTTAATTTAGAAATTTAACAAATAACTACTCATACATTTTGATGCCCTTTCATATTGAAATATTTAAACTTCTTACTGTGTTTAAATAAGCATAAATATTATCGGGTATCTTTATATATACTTTGAATTAAAAGTTGTTTCACAATTCTTTAGTTGATCTGTTTCTATCCTCGATTTTAAAAGTTCATTATGGGTTTTCAATTTCAGGTGTTTTCTACTAAAAGATCATCTTTGGATTGATTTATAATTGATTAACTTGCAGTTCATTATGATATTTTTTGATAGGTTTAGTTCTAAATTATCACATGTAAATATTTAGTTAGTTAAGCCAATAATCTCTGGATCGTGACTAATTCTTTGACATAACAAGTTACAAGCTACATTTCAAATTTTCCTAGGCATTACTTAGTTGAAAGATGATGGACTGATACATGTTTAATGAGCCCTAGCCAGACATTTTGAAACAACTATAAGTATAAATATGATTTTTCATCATTGCAGGAAGGATGTGCTCACACTTTCTTCATGTTTAGCTCATGAGGAACAGCTGATAAACATTATTGAAATTAATCTTTACTTATCTAACTTTATTTTTTTAGATCACTAAAATTGAAGACTTATGGTTCAATTACTAGTTTCTGGTGTATATTCTGATCTGATTTAGACTGAACGGTTGTGTTCTGATCTATCGTGTCAGCTGCTGTATGACGCTATTTCTAGCTTAATTTCTAGAAATATGCCATTTCCGTGGCCGCACCCAAGCATTTAAGCCTTCCTTCTACAATAAATCCTAGAAAGAGTGTTAACTCGGAGTTAAGCCTTCTTTCTACAATAAAATGTAGAAAGAGTGTTAACTCGGAGTTAAGCCTTCTTTCTACGATAAAACTTAGAAAGAGTGTTAAGTCAGCTGGCAGCTAACGCTGTGGCTTTTTCCTATGGTAGAAGCAGAGGAAAATGTCGTAGTTGTTTGTGTTATGCACTATATCATAATGCTATGTTATGTATTTTATGTAACAGTATCATACGAGGATGTGTTAAGTTGATTGTGTCAAAATTATTTAAATTTTCATTGGGGCCCTTTTTTTCATATGAATTGATGTACTGTTACCTTTTAACAGTGTCGTGATTGTTCCTCATAAAGCTGTAAGCCTCCTAAATTCTCTATTAGGGTGGGGTAGCACATTTTAACGATTACGCTTTGTCATGTTTTCATGAGTAATTTTCCAAGACCAAGAATATGGCTAATTTGAACACAGAAAACTTGAAAAAATGGGAATTGCCAGACACAGAAGCCGGCACTGTAACATTTCTACAGCAGAAAAACATCCTGCTGAAAGAAAAGAGATGTTTGTGTGGCTAATGTATGCGACTTGAAGTCCATAAACATCTTTGGACTTTCATTTGTAGGTCTCATTCTTACCGACGGAAATGTTCACTTCGTAAAGGCAGCTTGTTTGAGGGATTCTAAATGACCTTTGTCAAATGTAAAATAAAAGTAACTTAAATTTTTATTTAAACATACACCTCTTCTCCCAATAATTGTTGTCAATCAAATGTAAAATAAAAGTAACATAAATTATTATTTAAACATACACAAAAACAACCCACCCCTCCTTCTAATTATTGTCAATCAAATGTAAACCAATAAAAGTAATGTAAATTATTATTTAAACATAACCCAAATTACTATTTGAATATACACCAAAAAAGATTTTCTTGTCAATAAAAATTAAAAAGCAACCACTATTGTCCCATTGTCAAAAACATTATTTGGGAAAAATAATTTATAAGCGAAAGAAAGTAAAATTTGTTGTCAATCAAATATAAAATAAAAGTAATTTAAAATTTTATTTAAACATACACAAAAAAAAACCCTTCTCCCAATAATTGTTGTCATTCAAATGTAAAATAAAAGTAGCGTAAATTATTATTTAAACATACCCAAAAACAACTCACCCCTCCTACTAATTATTGTCAATCAAATGTAAACCAATAAAAATAATGTAAATTATTATTTAAATATAACCCAAATTACTATTTGGGCATAAACCAAAAAAGACCCTCTTTTGTCAATAAAAATTAAGAAACAACTATTATTGTCCCATTGTCAAAAATATTATTTGGGAAAAATAATTTATAAACGAAAGAAAGTAAAATTGATTCTCAATCAAATGTAAAATAAAAGTAACTTAAATTTTTATTTAAACATACACAAAACACCACTTCCACTAATTGTTGTCAATCAAATGTAAACCAATAAAAGTAACGTAAATTATTATTTAAAGATACATAAAAAAAACCGTTCTCTCTTGAATTTTGTCAATTCAAAAAAACCCAAATTACTATTTGAATATACACCAAAAAAGACTTTCTTGTCAATAAAAATTAAGAAACAACTATTATTGTCCCATTGTCAACAATATTATTTGGGGAAAATAATTTATAAATGAAATAAAGTAAAATTTGTAAACAAAAAAAAAGAAAAGAAATCAATATTAATAGAGAATCGCTAGCCCGGAAACGTTATATTAATGAGTTTTTGGTTAGCATCAACACCATCAAGCAGCTGACACGATAGATCAGAACACAACCGACTGAACTCATTTGATCTAATTTAATTCTTCACACTGTCTTTTATAGCTTCCAAAAATTCTGTCTCTCCTACATTATCAAAAATGTTTTCCACAACTCAGACTAATCTTTCCACATGTTGAGAGTTTTTCAAAAGTATCTTGGCCTTTGCATCTTATAGTTCAAATTTTAATTTTATTTTTTTCTAAACAAGTTATTTTGCCAATAACTTTGACTAATAGTGTTAAATTTTATATAAATTAGAAATGAATAATCACAAATATATTTACTCTTAGGTACTTTTACATTTCCAATATTTTCATTCTCTGATATTGATCAAAGGAATTTTTAAATAAATTTGGCCATCTTTAACAATTCTCCCTATCAGTCCGATGCCTTTAGAAATATATATTTGTCAATTATAGTTTCTGATTAGTCAAGTTTTATGAATTAAGACTGCTGTAATTTTAAAAACTGATCTTTCTGACTACAGCATTAAAGTGGATTTTTTTCAAGCAGCTTTCATAAATGTATCCTATAAAATTTATATAGTTTGTACAGTTGATAAATACAAAAAAAATATTTCAGTTTTCAGCCCTGAACAATTCCAAAAATCATTTTTATATTCCTACTTTTAAAAGAGGCGAGATATTTTTAATACTAAATGATCAAAAAATAGATATTCAGTGCTTTCACTTTTTGTTCAGACATATATACTTCTAAGGAATACATACTTTTATATAAAATAATGGATGATTTGTTTCAGTAAAACCTTATTTAAACTTTTTTTATTACTTGAAAATTATTTTTTATATGCATTTAAACTAAACTCTCTATTAGTATTCTGACACACTTCACAGTCATCACATTATATGTAATGTATGTTTCTTAAATGATTTTTTTTTACTCAGAACCAAAATAAAAAAAAAACACAAATACTTTTTTAATGATAGTACTTGACTTATTTAAAATAATAAGCATCTCAACCCTTTATTCCAACTGAATCAATAAAGAAATTAAAACAGATTTTTCCAAAAAAATACTGCATTTTAAATATAGTAAAAGCAATAACTAGCAGAAACACTTTTTTTTTTTTACAGTAATATTTTGTTTTAAATAAGCACATATCTATTTATCATTATTGAATAAATGATATAAGTTTAAAAATGAAACTTCAATGCTATATGAATAAGATTTTTGAAAGAAATTAGAAAAAACAATATGTCTATATATCTAATGTTTACAGTTAATATTAATCCCAATTTTAAACATTTAAAAATTATATAAATATAAGCACACAAATTTTGGAAATAATAGATAAAAAACTGAAGGTGATAAAATACAAGATATAATATCTACTTGATACTTAATTGATTATATGTAATTGCAAGCATGTATTCCAATGTGAAGTAAATTAATATTTTTGGATTTTTTTTTATCTATTATTACATATAAATTTTTGCAGATGATTAAGTGAACTAATGAATATTGAGACAGCAAATATGGCAGCCTATTTTATGTAATACAATACAGTATATGAAAAGTTCATGGTTTATAATTTATTTAATGCATACACTATACATTTAGTAAGACAGTAAAGCCAATTACTCAAGGCTTTAATAGGTTTATAAATGTGAATGATAAATATTTTAAGCTATCAACAATCTTGGCCTGTAGCCAAGACAGTCTCCATAACAATAAAAGTGGTACCACCATTATCTGTTGTCTGATACATTTATATAGACAATAAAGATTGCAACTTGACCAAGGAGTGTGAGATTAATAATGCAAAGAAGTGTAACAAACCTCATTAATCAGGTAAATATAACCTGTTCTGAAAGCAGACTAATAAATAATCAATTATAACTTCCAGATTTTGAAAGCAGACTAATAAATAATCATTTATAACTTCCAAATTTCATATATATATATATTTTTTTCAAAATAATAAAGCCAATGACTCAAGGCTTTAATAGGTTTATAAATGTTGATGATGTCAATCAACCCTTAAGCTATTAGCGATCTCTAATGTCTATATAAACATATCAGATCATATATAAAAGTGGTACCACCTTTATTGTTAATGGAGGTTGCCTTGACTATGGGTTGAGATTGTTGATAGCTTAAAGTTGATTGTTATCAACTATATGTTTAGGTAGCTGAAAAATATATTTAGAATATTAGCATAAGTCTGTTAAACCGATTATTTTCTTATGCAAGAAGATTATATTCTGAAATACCTTTAGCAAAAAATTTTTGTTAAGTTAATAATATTCATATATAAATATACTTTCCTTGATTGAAGAGTGAATGAATTGAGGAAATTAATAAATTTTAATTTATTAAATAAATATTTATCTAGTACATAAAATTTATTTAATATATTAGTCTCTATTACATTAGGCCACTTTTTTTAACATTTTACTATTTATATGGAGTAAGTTCTTCATTCGAGAGCAGGATTACAATTTTATGGCTTCATCTTCTTTTATCAAATCCTAATTTAATTTTAAATTGTTTCCTGACAAATAAAATTTCTTTTGAAATGATGTTTACATTATGATACAAAAATTCACTTGACCTTAGATTAATGAACAAAAGCAACAAAAATGAACTAAGTGGAAATATTTCTTTATATTATATGCAAATTATTAACTTTAATTCTTTTAAAACTGACTTGTTAAAAACTTTTTATAAATGTAGTAATTTTTCTTAAGAACAAGATTGCTTCAAGCATATCCAAATTCTTTTATTCTTTTAAATCTGACTTAAATAATATTTAATGCTAAAAATAAATATTCTACCTTGCTCCAGAAAGATTTCATGCTTTTTGGAATACTTCAATAATACAAATTGACACAATTTTATTAACTTTATTGAAGATCATAAACTTAAATTGTTAAATATTTTCAGATTATGGCAAAATATGTATTACTGAAAGCAGAATAAAAATTTTAAATTACATTCTTTAAGAACAACTGATCATGTAAATCTTTATCTTTTTTTTTTTTTTGCAGTGATATAATTATGGTAAAGCAAGGTTTTAAGATTCTGTAACTTACGCATTACTTTTGTCATTTGGCACTTGTAAATAATAAAAACATTAACCACTTCAAAAACATTAACCACTTCTTCAGTAATATAATTTTTGAATTAATGGATAATATAGTGTATAATATTCCTATTTCCAGATTGATTTTTATTTTTGCCTTTGTCAGTGAGTATTAAGATTCAAAGCTGGAATAATGGATTTATGGATATAAAAGCCATTGATTTTTTTCTTTGTATTATCCAAATTAATAGTTTGATTTGAGAAAAAAAAAAAGGACATAGTTTTTAAACAACCCAATCCATTTCCATAATTATTAGGATCTGATAGCCGTTTGTATATGTTTTGGAGAACATCGCTTTTAAGCCAAATGTAGACCCTTTCTATCGTTTTTAATAGTCTGCATAATACAGAAAACAGTATCAAGTGACTTTTGTTATTGATATTGTAAATTGTGTATATTATTTTTTTTCTTAAGTGTTGGAGATTGAATAGTTTCTTAATGTATATATATATATTATAACTGAAATATCTTTTCGACATATATGTGTTCAAGTGTATCAGTGATATGAGATAGAATGGTGGGTTGTGTGAAAGTCTGCGCTCATATATATACTCTATGTATTAGTATATAAAACATTTCCATTACACTTTTTAAAAAAATTAATATTATAACATATTTAATTAGTATCAGTATATAACATAATTAAATATAATATACAATTTATTTAATTAACATTCAATCTATCAGTGTTACATATACATTGTAACAGTAAATATTGCCGGAAGCTGGCTCCATGAACATTTTTATCCTTAAATGATGTTCAACCAACCATTCCTTTTTACGATATTATCATACAGTTTCATAGCTTCATGCTAGTTAAGCATATCGTTTGTTCTCAATCATTCCGTTTTAGTCATAAAGATATCAAATGATGGGAAGTCTGTGTTCCTTCCCTTCTAAATAAATTTTCTATTCACATTACATATTTTCTTGTTATAAGTTCAGAATCTATTTGTAAAAGTAAGGTGATCACAAAATTTTAAGCAAAACAAAGTATGTGTGTTCTCCTTGATGAATTTGTTTCTGTAACTATAGTAATACAAAATGCAGTCTCCCCCCCCCCTTTTTTTTTAACACTAGCTCGTGAACAAATGATTTTCTTTTTTTTTTCTAATCCTAATAAGGTCTTGTTGTCATTCCACCAATAAAGTATTCAGCGCTCTATATTTATCCAAATTAACCAACATATTTATTAAATATAAGACCTGTAATTGTTTATTTAATTATTTTTACACTTCAAAGGAACTATAGATGGCAACATGTGTACATCATAATATATATCAAATGTCATTGGATATTAGTTGTTGAGGAGAATTTGGAAAATGTATTTGAGATTACTAAGATATAGTAAAGGCAAAACTTATTCAGCAGGTATATACATGCCCAGGATAGAGCACATCTATCCATTTACAACTATCAATCTAAAATTATTCGAATTTTTAAAATATAAAAATAAGTGCATAGATTGATTATTAACACTATGAGCAAGTCAGAAAAGTTGAAAGGAAAAAAGATTATTTTAAATCAGTTGTCACCAAAATTTTGGGCTTCACGGACCACTAAATTCATAATTTTAAATCTCGCAGATCACTAATATGAATTTTTAAAAAAAGATAAGTACATTTGTAAAATAATGATCAAAGAGTAATGTGAAATGTACCTATTTAATTTAACAAAATTATAAATGCTTATTTAATCATAACAAATACTTTAAAGGTTGTTTAATTGTAACAAAATTATTAAAGTTAGTTTAATTATTACAAAATAATTGAAGCTTCTGTTCCTTCTTGTTTGAAATAAGTTTATGGATTTTTGGCTTCAGTGACATTACTGCACTGCGGAGAGTTCTATTTTTTTCAAGCAGAGACTATTGAATCAAAAATTTTATTGCTTTTCTATTTTTTTCAAGCAGAGACTATTGAATCAAAAATTTTATTGCTTTTTCACTCTACAATGGATATTCACTTTATATGGAGAGCCAAAAATGAGATCTTGATAAGGATGACTGGAATTTAGCTTTCAGATTGTCCTCGGATGATAAATCAATGAGGCTTTTTTTTTTTCATTCATGCCTAAATTGCTATCTTCAATGGTTGCTGTAGATGGATCTAATATCTATATATTACGATGTCTGGGATTTTCTTAATTTGGATAATAATGATTAAAAGATTTTGTGAGTGATTATAAGTGTTGTTGAACAATGGTTACCACTTGTCAGTTGATCTCTTTCTCATATATACATCAAAATTTGAAAACATTTTCAGATCTTCAGCCAACTGTGTTTGCCACAATAATATTTTCTTTTGAAAAGCATCCATTTTACCTCGTAGTATGATCATATTCTTAAGTTGTCTTTGCAAGGATATGTTTAGTTTATTTAGCAATGAAAAAATATCTGCCAGATATGCAAGCTTGGTTACCACCCACTTATCATTGGACAAGAGTTTTTGAAATTTTGAATTATTTTGCTGCTAGAAAAATAATTTACTTCTTCATGCAGGATGAACAGTCAGGATAGTATATTGTCCCTCTACAGCCATCTCATCTCAGCATGAATAAGAAGGTGAGCATACTGAGAACTCATTTCTTCACAAAGTGCCCCAAATATTTGAGAATTGCGCACGTAGTGTCAAATTTCATTTATAATTTTAATAACATCTGATGATACTTTGTGTAGTTCTGGAGACATTTTTTGCTGCAAGTTGCTTGCAATAGATGATGCAGTGTGTGGACAAAATGTCTGGGTGACCAACATTTTTCACCTTTGCCACAATTTCTGAAAGATTGTGGCACTGTCTATACATATCCCAATATGTTTTTTCCATTCTATTCTGTATTCCAGGAAATAAGTATTAAGTGCTCCAAAAACTTCAGAACTAGGACTTCTACCCAACAAGTTAAGTGAATAAAAGAGTTCTTCAATTTTCCTCACTAAACAAAAAAGTTCCTTGTTACTTATATCCATTGATTTGTCAAGTAGAATTGAATAAAATGATAAATTTTTCACCATTTTTATAACTTAATTTTCAATATTTTCAGCCATATCTTCAATGACAGTGTTAGTGGACATAGGAATTACTTTCAGTTTCTGGACAGCCTGCTTTCCCAAAACCTTTTCACAGGCTTGTAACATGTAAGGCTTAATTAATTCTTCTCCCAATTGTATATAGTTTTTTTATCTTTCACGATCTGAATTGCTATCAGATAAGAAGCCTTTAATAAGAACTTATCTTCAACAGTCATTTTTGTTAAAGCAATTACTTACTTTTGCATATTTTCATGCATTCGTTGAAAATATTCAAGTGGTTTCTTAGCTAAATGAAGCTTGTTTTGATTGCAAGTGTCTTTAGAATTTCAAAAGTTTCATGGCATTATTGGTCATGGATACCTGGTTCTTGAATAAATCCAAATTTCAAGTAGTTTGAATCATATTTTCTTGATATTTTGATTTTTTTTCTTTTTTCTGCCTCTAGTTCAAATATTCTTTCTAATGATGCCAGATGAGGACTGTGGATGTTCTGATCCATTTATCAACTCATGGTTAAGTGAATTACACATATTACTATTGTTACTATTATCATTAATTACATTATCTTTTGTATTACTAAAGAAATGCAAAATATTCCTTTGCTTTTTTTCACTCATTATGGGTTGATTTCATTCAAATCTAAAACCAAGCAAGAAATTATAGTTATCAAAGTCAAACTATTTGATACCATTAAATACAACAGTTAAAGAAAGGTCATACTTATCTAAAAAGAGCTTCTGAAAAATAAACAAATAAAACTAAAACAATCAGATATTAATTGGTATTCACGGAGTGGGGTGACAGTTGTAATAGTTGCAACAATACTGAATCTGCTATAGTATTAGCGTGCCTCTTTTGCTTCCCCCTCTCTAGTATATTTCATGAATTTAGTGCAATATAAAGATGAAAATTGTCATTCAGAATATAAGAATTTCTTAAAGTATTTTTGTTTTATTAGTAGTAAAATATAAAAAATGCAAATAATGTCCAGATTTTTTGTGAACCACCAAAATTTTCTCATGGACCACCAGTGATCTGCACACTAGTGGTTAGCGACTACAAACAGTTTTAAATCACTTATTATATTATATCATTTATAATATTTATATTATATGATTTACAGCTGAATGATAATTCAGTTTAGCAATGTGAAAAAGAAAGTAAAAATATCTTTTATTAGTAGCAAAATAATTTTATTTCTTAATTCTATTATAAGGAAGGGAATCACGATCTTTTTTTTAATTCATTAACAACAAAAGTAAGTTATTTCAGAATTCTACTTAATAGTATAAAAATAAAACTAGCTGAATAAATGTTATAAATTATTAATTCCAGCTTCCCTTGTTTTAAATATTATTAAAGTTAGATTTTTTTTCAAATAATATTTGTTTTTTATTTGAAAATATTATAAGCTGTATAAAAATGTTTTCAAATTGTATCTTTATGACCATCTTTTTTTTCAACTTATGTATGAATTAGATCAACAGTGTGAAACTTGTGGGTTGCGACTCCTGAAGGGGTTGCAGAAAAATTGTTGGGGGTCATGAAAATTTTGAGAAGTTCTCATGTTGGATAATAAATTTTTAACTGAAAAACCAAAAAATCTAAACACTATTAAAAAGAAAATGAAAACTGCTCAACTCATTGTGTATCTGATCACTTTTGTATTTAAACACTTCCTTTTTTATATTTCCAATCCACTTTGTATAAACAGCACATCATAATGGCATTTCACTTATATTGCTCTCATTTCTCTAGTTCACTCTTAGAGTTGTGTTTTTTATGCTAGTATTCTCCTAACATTGATATGTGGCACTAAGTTCTTGAATCACACATTTTCTAAAACAGGCTATAAAAGTTGTAAATGCTACAAATCAACAGGTATACTAAGAACCAATTATTATTATTATTATACATTTATCATATTTATTTTTGTCACGAGGTTTACAATTAAATATTTTTTTTGAATCCTGTTTCTCATTTCATTATAGAAATTAAAATTTTTAATGGATAAATTGGTAATAAAAACTTCATGTTCAGAAAATGATAAAGATAGTAGCAAGGACGAAAATATATATTTGTAGCAAGGAAGAAGATGTATATTTGTATGTGATAAAACAACTTTTATTATTACTATCCTTATATGCTTATAATAGGATGGTAACATATAATGGGTTGCATAAATTTTCAATCTGATTATGGATTCACATGTATGAAAAGATTGTGCACCACTTTATCAAAAGGTTGTGGGATGCATTATTCACATAGTAGTAAAAGATAAGTAGAAAATAAGGTTATACTATGTTTAGTACTTGAAAACAATAATTATTTTATAAAGATATATTTTTTTAAATTCTGTAATTTCGATAACTGATAGAATATTCAGAATGTCTTCAATATTAATTGGGTTTTGTAAATAGTTTATTATTACTGATTTAAATTAGAACTTCTTAAAATGAATAATATTGTACCTGATGGACATTTGAATTTTTTGAGGAATATAAGAAATCAGTGGGTGATGAGATGCAGAAAAATTTCTCATTTCAAAATAAGTCATGCTACTAGCTAATGTTGTATGTATTTTAAATAATAATTATTTGTATGTTTCATGCTTACCTGAAGATTATTTTCATAGTACAGTATTCATAAGTATATTATAATCTGACTTTAGTTTTTATGTTGAATCTTTTAGTTTATTAGTGTAATATTAATAAGTAAAAAAATATGCTTTATTAAAAAGTGATTTAACAGTTGTCAGTTCTATTTTTATGTTATTGTTTATTACTAACTCATTATTACAAAAATCAATATTTTATAAAAGATTTGTTAAAATTACTTTTACATTAAGCAAGTTGATAATGACAAATACACCCTTTAAAAGCAGGAAAAAAAATTAATATTAAATAATTTTTAGTTTGCTTTAAAATAATTATTTATGGTTTTGTTTATTAACTATATATTTTCAAATTTTTCGGTTTTATCAAAACATCTCTCATTCCAATTCCATCTTCACACAATTGCCAAAAGTCACATCCTCCTGCCATGAGCTGCTTTGGCTGATCATTTGAATTACAAATATCAAATTTTCATCTAGTGAGAATTTGTATATCTACTTGATATGTATTTATAATACGAAAAATAGTGGAAATATCAAAAACAATATAGTTTATATTAAATTTGGAAATATTTAAAGTATAGATTTGTAACAGCATCAACAAATAAGTAGTTACCAATGCTGTGTTTATTGTAAGAGGTTTATAACTAAAGCAAAGCATTTTATTACATTTAATATCTAAAAATAGAGTAATACAACGTATATTCATTTCGTTAAAGTTAAAAATATTATTTTCAGATGAGACCATAGAAATTTGAATCTCATTGAGAAAGAATCATTTGAGCAAATCAAATAATGACTTATCCTTCTTTCAAAATGACAAATTTTAGAAATGATCATTATTGTTCGATGTTTACCTGTACATCACAACAAACAATGAACATTTGCAAACTTATTACATTATTTTATGGCCAATCACTAAAACTGGAAAACCTGACATAATAGTTGAAGAATTAATTTTTCCTGCTATTTCTAAAGTTTTTTAATATTCATTTAGTTAAATAAATTATTGAACAACCTAATAAAATCAGTTTTTTTATAGCATTAATACCATTTTAAAAGGCATACATGTGAAAATGGAAATATATTATGTAGCATTTTATAAGTGATGGAATTTGCATTGTAGTTGAATGAATCAAATCATGCAGGCAGTAAGTGTAGGTTTATATATATGTTTGCTTTGTGCAAGATGGAAAATTGAAGAATTATTATTTACAAAACGAATCTATATATTGCTTTTTGAACATTTTTTTTTTTTAAGATAAAAATTCCATTTATGAATGTATTTGCTTGAAATATAGTTATGATTAATTGCTTTTAGATTTTTATTGTGTAAATAAGATTATTGCCAGATTATTCCTAATTATTGTATCATTTACCACCAGCATTTGATTGTAAAAACTTTGATAATTAATAGGATAAAATTTTGAAAAACAATTGCCTACTTTACAATTTCATCTCATTATTTTAAAAAGTAGTATATTCAGAAGTTTTATACTGAAAATTGGGAAAATTTGAGAAATTGTAACTTTGTGCTAAAATTTCAATGAAAATTGTAGAATAAAATGAGGTCATATCTTTAGTTCATGAATATATAAAGTGTAGAGGTGAGGACCTACTTATGTACTGATATTAGAAGATATGTGGTTGGATAAGGGTGGAAATAATTTATTTAGTATGTGGATATATTTTAGAGATCTCAATTATTAACAAGATATTATAAATACACTTGTGGAGTTCAATCAGGAGACAAATTCACTAGTGACTTTATAAAATCTTTTACTTCTGTGACTCTATTCTTAGATTCATCAGTCATAAATTTTGTGATTCATTGTTGTATTTACTCATATCTGTATTGCTTAGTAATTGCCAAATTCCATTTATGAAGAAGTTAAGTTTAGTGATTATGAGTTATCCTGAATCTGCTCATGAGGCTTCAGTAATATGTACAAAAATCAAATCCAGATAGTTTTACAGTTTGGATCTGAAAAAGAAAGTTTATTTGCAATCTCATAAGAAGCCTATTTTTATGCCATAATTCTTCATTTGTATGTTTTTGGTTGATTATACAAAAAGAGAATTTTAACTTTAGGAGTTTTAGATAGTGAATTTATATTTTAAATTATTGGAAAAGCTGATCTACTTAACAGCTTTTTATTCATTTTCTGTGAAGCAACTTTTATTCTGATATGAAGAAGAGGTTACTCAAAAAGAATTTTACATTTGAATCTGTCATAAATTTTTCTCATAGTAATATTTAATTGTGCATCTATAAGTTTAGTTTAAATAGTTTTTCTTTGATAAGAGCATAGTATTCCCAAGTGGAATATGCTAGTATTAAAAAAATCGTTTGTCATGTACTCATATTACAATCCCAAATAATGTCAGTTACTTTTCCAAGAAGATTATTTCCAAAAACTATTTTAGATCTTATGTTAGTTAAATGGACAATTTTCTTTAAAGCTAGAGTTCATAATGTACAGTTTTCTTTTTGTAAAAATTCCACAAGTCTGTATGTATTGTCTCACATTTTAATCATCTAACTAAATTTTCTCATAGCCTATTGTTGCAGAAGCTTATATTCTGACTACAAAATATTTTTTTATTGTTTATATGAAATTAAGCATATTGTCTTTTTATGAATTAGGAATAAGACTCCCATCTCTGAAAAAAAAGGTTTTCAAACTTTTTATATCTTTATTAAAAGACTTCCTATTTCTGGAAAGGATCTCATTTGTGAAGTCAAAAGAATGCCAACAGTGGAAATGAATTTTCTGCATCCTGGTTCTAGAAGATGACTAATGAAAACAATAAATAAGGTAGATGAAAGAGCTGAACCACGTTGTAAGTTCTTTGTAAAATTTTGTATCTGTTATGATTAATTATTTAGTATTAACTGAATTTTTTTATTTGAGAACATTTAATAAAGTAAATTAAGTCTTTCTATATTTAAGGATATTACAAACTTTTAGAACATTTTCCAAATAGAATCAGGACTGAAGTTAGATCAAGAAAAATAGCCCAATATTTAATTATTTTGAATGCCTTTTTTTTTTGAGTTGTTAAAGATGAAATATTCATAACATCTGGCTTAAAATTAGCTTATCCATATAATTATATACACAACTTTTCACTTCTTTTTCTTTTTAAATTATAGCTCCATGATAATAAATGTATAAATTCAACATTCCTTCTTTTTCTTTTTAAAGCTTGTTTTATTCCAAACTATAATTTTATTTCACTTCCATACAACGTTTCAACTACATTCTGTAGTCATTATCAAGTTTCCCATGCTAAAAAAATATAGGGAATTATAATCTCTAAAAGATTTTATAAAATGCAATCCAGGAACATGTAATATTCCAATTAAATAAAATTAATTGAATGATTTCACATCTTTCGACAGCCGTGTCATGGCTGTCAAATAGATGTGAAATCATTCAATTAATTTTATTTAATTGGAATATTACATGTTCCTGGATTGCATTTTATAAAATCTTTTAGAGATTATAATTCCCTATATTTTTTTAGCATGGGAAACTTGATAATGACTACAGAATGTAGTTGAAACGTTGTATGGAAGTGAAATAAAATTATAGTTTGGAATAAAACAAGTTTTAAAAAGAAAAAGAAGGAATGTTGAATTTATATATTTCTTATTATCTATATATAGATGTCTTAATTATTGGAAAAAATATTGTTAATATGATTTTTTCAAATAGTTTTCAAGAAACACATTTTTGAATTGTTGGATTTATTTAGTTTTAAGTGTGGCTATAGTTTTGCTATTATACCATATTTTGGTATATATAATATTACTGAATAATTTTGCCAACCATGCTTCAGCTTTAGATTCTATATTTTTAGAAACACTGGAATCTTTCATAGTTTAAGTCAATCAAGAGCAAATTAAAACTTACAACCATCTACTTGTTTATTAGATTGATATAATATGGAGGAACATTGTAGAAGAAAAACAGTTCTGTTCTAATCATGTTTTTTTTATTCTATCAGTTTTGCATAATAATGAGTAATAATTCTTTTAGATAAACTTTTACAATAATTATGCTTATGTAAAAGTGACCAGACTTTTTGTCTAGATCTTATAAAGTTTTTTTTTTCATGGTTTCTCTTTCCACTTCTTTTTTTTTTCCAGTGATTTAATTTTTTGACAGCAATATCTGAACCTTTGACAAAAAAAAATATTTAATATACAAAATATTACTGATTTTGATCCAAACTTAAATGAATTGTTTTTGATATCATCAAAGGATAGACCTATTAATAGCTGTGGTTTTCGGTTTGCTAAATCTATTGTAGCATTCCAATATATTGATTCTAATTAGTTTTGCTTAAATTTCCTCTCAAAACATGATAACTTTAAATTATAATACAATAAATTTCAAGCGTGATTAGACTTAATTTACATTGGTTATATATAGAGCAAATGATTCAATATTAATAGATCAGAAGATGAACCATTTTTTCTTGAAACAAAATATAAATCAATAGTTCTCTGTTTTCCATCTGCCTGAATGGAATGGTTCTTTTTTACTTGCCATAATAAAAACAATTAGCTTTGACATAAAGAAAGTTGAATGCTAAAAACATGAAGTTTGTTGGTGAGGAAGAACAAGACACAATTGAGACAATAAAACTGCATTGGATTGGACATATTCTGAAACACATTGGCCTTTATGGAAGATATGCTGAAAAGCAAATCAATGGTAAATGTTTTGAGAAGGAGGTCATGTTTTATTTCTGTTGATCACTTATATCTAGAAGGATCAAAAAAGGCAGTTGATTAATTTTCATGGAGTTTTTGCATCAAAAAACTGTACTAAATCCAGGATTGAATGTCTGATTGAAGATCAATTGTTTGTGAAAATTTTATGAACTTTTGTATACCATTATTGAAATTTTTGAAGATACAAATAATGATTTCAAAAATGATTTCAATAAAATAAATATTATTTATTTGTTTGATTTGTTTGCAAAATTCAGTGAGATAATTTTATGCATATGTGACAATAGATTTCATATTTATTTCAAAATTATTTCACTTAAGACACAATATAGGATGTTGTGAATTGCATAAGTTTTCAAAAATATTTGATATAAAGAAAATAAGATAAATGGCAAAGTGAATGTTTTTGCAACAAAATTAGAAATATATAATATTAATATCATTTATGTTCTTTATTACTTTTTATAATGCTTTTTTACAACCCACTAGTGAAGTTTTTGATTGCCCCAGAAATCTCCTTCATAACTTCTACTTTGGAAACATAAGTAGAAGTTCTGAAGAAGATTGCTGGGGACAATTGAAACTGTCAATAGTAGTTGTAAAAAAGCATTGTAAAAATAATAAGGGACATAAATTATATTAATATTATATGGATTTGGCAATGCAATAAGAAAGACAAGGTTATAATAAAATTAGAAGTACTATATAAATGTATGTTGTAAAAGTTTCCAGAAATTTCTTTCAGTGGATAGTCTAGATTATAATAAAATTGGAAATACTATGTAAATGTATGTTGTAAAGGTTTCCAGAAATTTCTTTCAGTGGATAGTCTAGATTAAAACCAAAGAAACATGACACAGTCTCATCTTATACAATGCTTTTCTTGAGCAGATAAACATATATATATATATATCAGCCACTCATAAATGAATGTCTGTTCCTCCAAGGAAAGAAATAAAAAACTATTATTGAAATAAGTTTTGCATTGACTAAATAAACCAATCTATTAACTACAAATATAGCCACATATAGAACAGATATGTCCATTTTTCTGTGAATTTGATATTTTGTGACTATATCTTTTAATCTCTCGAGCAGAAAACTTTTCTTGTCTAATTATAGCTCACCAATATATTTTATTCTCTGTCATATCTTCCCAATAGAAGCAGTCAGTATTGCACTTCCTGAGATTGTCTAAAATTTGTTTATACTACTCCAGTTCTGCTACTTTTTGTAAACTTGAGTACTCAATAGATGCTAAAGAATAATATTTATTGAATCCCTATCCAGTTCTGGCTTATTCAGGTCCCTAGACGAATTTCTGGTTAATGGTCTTCTTCAGTGATAATTTTGAATTTGGATATACTGAATAAAAGACATATTAGATTCAGAAAATCAAGTTATGCTGGATCCAAACCTTTTCGTTGATGAATCCATAAGTCAGAAACTAAACTGGAAGTATATCAAGGCTAGCACCAGATAGATATTTTAATAAGCATTAGCATCAATGGTTTATTCAATCTTATATTAGGTTGCAAATCTGGAATAATAAAAATAGATTTTACTTTTAAAATGTTCTGGATTGTTGAATATTCAAGATGATATGAAATTAAAATCACAATTTAACAATTAAGGCAAAAATTTTCATCAGCATTTTTAATAGTTTAGTACTGTTATAAAGAAGTTTTTTTTAAAAAAAATTGATTTTCAGTTGTACATTAAATAGAACAAAGTTGCAGTGATGTGTTATGCTTTTTCACAAAACAAAAAAATTATTTACAAAATTTTGAATAAGAAAACGTATAATTTTGAATTAAGGACAAATCAGATATTGGTAACTATCTATCTCATACTTTATATTAAATATAGATACTAATTACAATATTGTTATAAAGTAAATGTATTTTTAAAATTAATTTATTATAATGTTTATTCTAAGGAAAAGGTAATCAACCCTCCACACATGCACCATACTATAATATTCACTTAGCGAGTATGAGTAAATTTTCAATCCAATTCACCCTCCACACATGTGCCATACTATAATATTCAATTAGCGAATATGAGTAAATTTTCAATCCAAGTCACAGTATAAAGACTTTGAAAAGATAAGAACCATCTTATCTTTGTAACTAAATGCAATTATATAGGCAGATCTTACGCATCTTGGAACAAGAGCATGAATATATTAAATTAATAATTTTAGTTACATTTTTTTCTTCTATATCCTATTAACACTTGCGAAATATTGAAATTTAGTATGCATAAGTATTAGATTTTATACTTAATGTAAATAATCAAGAAATTTTTACTAGCACTGTGTCAAGCTGTAATTCTAAGAACGTAATCAATCCTCAACACATGCGCTGTACCATAATATCTAATTAACAATATTAAATATTAGCAAACTCTTGATTCAAATCACAAAATAAAGACTTTGAAAAGATAAGAATGGCTGTTTTCATACTTAAATGCAAGTTTATAGACAAATCTTAAGCATCTTGGAATGAGAATATGAATATATTAAAGTATTCACTTTACTTACAAATTGTTTTTTATATCCTCTTAACACTTGCAAAATATTGAAATTTACTACATATCAATATTAGACAATATTATACTTAACAGGAAATAATAAAGAAATGTTACTAGCACAATGTCATGCTGTAATTCTAAAGAGAAGGTAATCAACCCTCCACACATGTAACATACTATAATATTCAATTAGCAATGTTAAATACTAGTAAACTCTTAATACAAGTCTCAAGATAAAGTCTTTGAAAATATAAAAACACCCATCTTATCTTCATACCTAAATGCAATTATAGAGGCCAATCTTAAGCATCTTGGAATGATAATGTGAATATATTAAATATAAAGTCTTTATCTTGTAACTTGGATTGGGAGTTTACTCATATTTAACATCTCTAATTGAATATTGTATTAAAGTATGTGTAAAGCATTGATTACCTTCTTAGAATTATATCTTGACATTGCAATAATAAAATTTCTTGATTATTTATATTAAGTATAACATAGTCTAATATTGTCATGTAGTAAATTTTAATATTTGTCAAGTGTTCATAGGATATATTAAAAATATATAACTAAAGTGAATATTTTAGTATATTTACACTCTCATTCCAAGATGTTTAAGATTTACTTATATAATTGCATTTAGATATGATGATAAAGTGGCCTTTGTTATCTTTTCAAATTCTTTATCTTGTGACTTGTTATTGAGAGTTTATTTGTATTTAACATTGCTAATTGAATATTAGAATATGAGCATGTATGGAAGTTGATTACCTTTCCATTGCAATTACAGTTTGACACTGCACTAGTGAGATTTCTTGATTATTTACAATGTTTATTATGTTTTTTTAAAAATCTGTAAAACTTTTTTTTTACTTGGACTTAATTTATATATATATATTTGAAAATAAAATATATTTTGAGTCATATTATATATTAGCTTTTATTTTTATCATATAACCATGAAAGTCTAATATAGGTGTGTTATGGTTAAAGTAATAAATTCAGTTATTAATATTAATTACTGGGTGTTTTGGTCAAAGTGATAAAAAATATGTAAAAATCACATTTACCAGGTAATTATTAATAATTGCCAGGGTCCTTTGGTCAAAGTGGTGAATAATACATGTAAATCACATTAACCAGGTAATTATTAATAATTACCAGTACAAGTCTGATAAATTTAAAAAAATATATTGTATAATATTATTTGTTATTTATTAATGTTAATATTTAGTGATTTTTTAAAATTTATTGTTATATTATTTATCAAATTATGATAAAATTATACAAATAAGGAATACAAAACAACTAGGGAAACTTTAATTAGCTAAAATTTTTACATTTTTATAAAAATTTAAATACAGCATAACATTTTCTATGCTAACATTCTTATACTTTGCCTTAAGCTGTTTCATTATCTTGTTTCGCCCATCATAACCAATTGCAATATGTTTATCATGAATTAATTGAAAATTTTTTTCAAAAAAAAAATATATATAATTGATTCATTTTCATTTTTAACGGATATGATGAGTTTTTCAATCCCTTCCAGTTTTTACAATATTGCATCATTGATAAACATGGTATTCTGCAAGTGATTTGGCTGGAAACCATCACTTTGTTTTCTTTAACTTTTAGCACAAATGTTTAATACTTATCTCCTGTAAATGACTGATAGTTTTTTGGGTTTTTTTCAATTTCAAATTATTCATTTGATCAGTAAACTGTTTTTTTTGTTTTGTCTAAACACTCTATTATGCTTATGGGTAATGTAAAATTAATGAAAACATAAAAACAATGTGTCAGCCATACTAGTGATAAACAAATAAAAAACCATATTTTCCAATAATGTAGTAATCAGCACTAAGCGAATGGTTAGTCAAAGCACAACATCAGTATTCCTTTCTCTGTAATATGGAGAAACTTCCAACATAACATATCAAAATGTACTACATTTATTGTTGTCAGTCTTGAACCTAATGACACTGGAATGTATTAAACTTAACATTAACATTTGTGAACCTAACATTATTGAAATTTATTACATTTACCATTAACAGTAGAGATTATGAATAACTACTGGTTCATGTGATAAATTTTTTTAAAATTAATCATTTTGACAATCTTATTTAGTTATTATTAATAATAACCGTAGTTATTAATACTAATTGAGTAATCACTTCAACCATAACATATATATAATGTAAGCGATTCTCCTTTACCTTGATTTCCATATCATGGTTTCAATTATCTGTGATTCAAAAAACGATGTAAAATTAAATAAAAGATTTTCAAAATTAGAAATAAATTTTAAAAAAAAATTAATTTCTTAGTTTACAATGTATATATAGTATGTGCACATATATATGTATGCATAAATGTACACATACTTTTAAATTTATCAAAATGCATATTTTGTTATGGTTCACTATTAACTATGAATTTTGGCATCAACACTAAAACTTGGAACCAATAATCACAGTTATGGGGAAACTAAAAAGTGTACATAAAAGGTGTAAAGAGGGTATTGGAAAAGATTTGATAAAACTAAATTTGAAAAACACTGTAAATAAATAAAGAAAAATGTTTTCAACTAAAATTTTTGATAATATTTAAAACCTTATATGATTTTAAAAAATATTTGAAAATAAATATTATCATCATCACATACATATATGAATATATTGCCTCATACTTGGATCCTTGCTTTATAATGAGTCCTGAACATGAAGTATTCCAATAATGAATATTTGGAAATATTAATTTTATAACAGAAAAAATAGGAAAATGTTGCTTATTTAAATATTTAAATGAAATTGTATTAACCAAATATTACATGATTTTCTCTGATTATTTTTAATATGTGTTTTTTAGAATAGTTTACTTTATCTTACTCCAAAGCCATCTGTTGTAATTCTGGGTAATTAATGAACACTTATTATTTGATGATTCTGAGATAAGATGAAAGATGGCTTCTCAATGTAAATGAAATTATTTGATCAAACATTAAGAAATGTAATTTTTAAGTATTTGTATTGGTTTATTTTATTTTATTGCCACTCATTACTGACAGGAAAATCAACTAGAAAGATAAGAATTTTCAGTTCTTTAAAATTTTTATTTTTATTTACTTAAATACTCATCTGTGATTGTCATTTTAAAAATGACATTAAGAAAATGTATTTCATCGAAAACTTGTGTTATTATTAAAAAGTTGCAAAATCATCAACTAAGATAGTGAATAGAAACTTTTTTTTTTAGTTGTTCATAAGATTTTCAGAAGCCAAACAAATGCTTGTTGAGATGTGATCGGAGCTAGTAGTTTAACATCAAAATTAAAAAAAAAACATTTCAAAGATTGTCATTTTAATAATTTTATTTTTAATCATGATTTGAAGTGCTTACTTGTTATCAACTTGAGAGTTTCGACCTATTTTTCAATTTAAAAATGAAATTTTAAAAATAACTTTACATAGTAACAATCTTTTACTGCAACATGTGAATAAAAATTAATGTATTATATTTATCCTGTTTGCAATAGATTTTTTAAATGTTGCCACCTATTGATTTGGTTCTAGCATAGCCCTCATCTATTCATTTTTTTTTAGAAAACTAATTTGATATTTTTCTAATGAAATGAATAATGGCATTTCTTTCATTGTCAGCCATTGGGTCTTCCATGGTTGGGAGCTGGTTTTCAAAGTTGAGGATTGGTAAATATAGCAGTACAATCGTTTTTAAAAAAGGTAGTAAGTGAATAATAATAAATTGTTAAATGTCATATTGTAAAACAATATGTAATAGATTTAATTAAATATGATGAAATTTAAGAGAAACTAATAAATTATATAAATTATGTTAATACTTTCTCTTATCAAAGAATGTATAGAATGTATTGAAAAATAACTCAATTAAATAATCTAGCATAAAAAAAGATTTAAAATAATAAGATTAAAAATTATTAATAAAAACGTTAAGCCTGTCGAAATAGAGGTAAAATTCAAACAATTTAATAATTACAATATTTAGACAATTCATTCAATTAAATAATGTTGTTTTGAAAATTCTTATAATGAAAAGGAGTCATAAAAGTGTTTAAAATAAGAATTTATCAAAGGTATGAAAAATAAGATCAAAGATGTTAAAAACAAGAGATCTTAAAACCTATATATAATTAAATTTTTTTTAAATCATCAGTCTGGATTCTTGTTTTAATCAAGCTGCCTTGAACTCATTGGATAGAAAAGTAGAAAAAAGGAAAATCTGCTGGATGCTGACACCTGAGTGGAACCTGACCAAGCTATTTTCAAAAGAATATTGAATTAAAATGAAGAAAAATGTTTACACGTCAAATTTCAAAGGCAGGAGAATCATAAAATATATTCTAGCAATTTGTAATGAAAAGAACAAGATTATTATAAATGGAATCAATTTATGGAAACCATTAAGCATCACATGATCACCTTTCCTATACTAGCACATTAATTGTTGATGAACAGAGCAAAACTCTATACAGTATTGCCACCTGTGCTAAACAGAGTAATCAATGGATGCCAGAAGGCTTGTGCATAAAATCCCTATCTAATGCCTACTCATTCAATATCCCCAGACTAGTTTCTGGCTTGTGGCCTTCGTCAGTGAGGAGCTTTGGATCTGAGAGCACTGCATCTAGATCTTAGGATCTAATGCAACTCTCTAGGGACCACCTTTTATCTCTACTTAACTACAAAACTATGAGAATGAAATTGAAAACAAAAAAATATTTCCAATCTAAGCTCAATAGCTTATATAGTCATATGGGTCTGAACTCAGTTCAGCACCCATACATTTTGGTGTCTTTGGCTCTTTTACAACCATAGCCACCACTATCCTATTAGGCAGGATTGGTGTTAAACCATTAAGCATCACATGATCACATTTCCTATATTAGCACATTAATTGTTGATGAACAGAGCAAAACTCTATACAGTATTGCCACCTGTGCTAAACAGAGTAATCAATGGATGCCAGAAGGCTTGTGCATAAAATCCCTATCTAATGCCTACTCATCCAATATCCCCAGACTAGTTTCTGGCTTGTAGCCTTCATCAGTGAGGAGCTTTGGATCTGAGAGCACTGCATCTAGATCTTAGGATCTAATGCAACCCTCTAGCAACCACCTTTTATCTCTACTTAACTATAAAACTATGAGAATGAAATTGGAAAACACAAAAAATATTTCCAATCTAAGCTCAATAGCTTGTTTTGTAGTTAAGTAGAGATAAAAGGTGGTTGCTAGAGGGCTGCGTTGGATCCTAAGATCTAGATGCAGTGCTCTCAGATCCAAAGCTCCTCACTGACGAAGGCCACAAGCCAGAAACTAGTCTGGGGATATTGGATGAGTAGGCATTAGATAGGGATTTTATCACAAGCCTTCTGGCATCCATTGATTACTCTGTTTAGCACAGGTGGCAATACTATATGGAGAGTTTTGCTCTGTTTATCAACAATTAATGTGCTAGTATAGGAAATGTGATCATGTGAAGCTTAATGGTTTAACACCAATCCTGCCTAATAGGATAGTGGTGGCTATGGTTGTAAAAGAGCCAAAGACACCAAAATGTATGGGTGCTGAACTGAGTTCAGACCCATATGACTATATAAGCTATTGAGCTTAGATTGGAAATATTTTTTGTGTTTTCAATTTCATTCTCATAGTTTTGTAGTTAAGTAGAGATAAAAGGTGGTTGCTAGAGGGTTGCATTAGATCCTAAGATCTAGATGCAGTGCTCTCAGATCCAAAGCTCCTCACTGACGAAGGCCACAAACCAGAAACTAGTCTGGGGATATTGGATGAGTAGGCATTAGATAGGGATTTTATGCACAAGCCTTCTGGCATCCATTGATTACTCTATTTAGCACAGGTGGCAATACTGTATGGAGAGTTTTGCTCTGTTTATCAACAATTAATGTGCTAGTATAGGAAATGTGATCATGTGATGCTTAATGGTTTAACACCAATCCTGCCTAATAGGATAGTAGTGGCTATGGTTGTAAAAGAGACAAAGACACCAAAATGTATGGGTGCTGAACTGAGTTCAGACCCATATGACTATATAAGCTATTGAGCTTAGATTGGAAATTTTTTTTGTGTTTTCAATTTCATTCTCATAGTTTTGTAGTTTAGTAGAGATAAAAGGTGTTTGCTAGAGGGTTGCATTAGATCCTAAGATCTAGATGCAGTGCTCTCAGATCCAAAGCTCCTCACTGACGAAGGCCACAAACCAGAAACTAGTCTGGGGATATTGGATGAGTAGGCATTAGATAGGGATTTTATGCACAAGCCTTCTTGCATCCATTGATTACTCTGTTTAGCACAGGTGGCAATAATGTGCTAGTATAGGAAATGTGATCATGTGATGCTTAATGGTTTAACACCAATCCTGCCTAATAGGATAGTGGTGGCTATGGTTGTAAAAGAGCCAAAGACACCAAAATGTATGGGTGCTGAACTGAGTTCAGACCCATATGACTATATAAGCTATTGAGCTTAGATTGGAAATATTTTTTGTGTTTTCAATTTCATTCTCATAGTTTTGTAGTTAAATAGAGATAAAAGGTGGTTGCTAGAGGGTTGTATTAGTAAGATCTAGATGCAGTGCTCTCAGATCCAAAGCTCTTCACTGACGAAGGCCACAAGCCAGAAACTAGTCTGGGAATATTGGATGAGTAGGCATTAGATAGGGATTTTATGCACAAGCCTTCTGGCATCCATTGATTACTCTGTTTAGCACAGGTGGCAATACTGTATAGAGAGTTTTGCTCTGTTTATGGAAACCATCATAGAAGAAATATTAGCCTGCAAAAAAACCTCACAATGAAATGTGAATTTCAGCTCCAAAACTTTTGCTGCTTAACTTTAAAAAAAAATGTTTAGAGTGTTATACTAATGTATTATCCATTTTAAGTTTATTTTCATGGCTTCTTAGTGTATGTTTAATTCTAAAAAACTTTATATTATTCATAGAGTGTTTATATAACAAATTATTTAATTGATTAATTAAAGGCAGAAGTGAATGTTTTTTTAAAAAAAGTTAACAGCATTTTAAAGCAGCTGAAATTTGGTATTTGAAAAAATTTTGTCTTGTCTTTATTGTATGGCTTATTAAAATTTTATTTTGTTTTTTAAAAAAACTTTCTGTTCAGGTGGAGATTGTCAGTTAGATAAATCATTAAAGAAGTAATATTCATTTGAAACACACATTTTCATATTTGTAAAATATTTAAAGTGCCAAGTGTTAAAAATATTGAATGAATATAATTATAAATATTTTAAGTTAAAGGTTTATTTTGGAATTTGGCTGAGTTCATTTGTACATAAATTAGCTGTCCTTTTTGATTAGTGTTAGATTTTATGTATGTAGAACTTATACATGCAGATGTTATATCTCTGTTGAATGATTCAAATGTTCTATATGGTAGATTTAGTCATAGCTTTGTTCTGTAAGTTTGGGGTCAGGTCCAAAGGGGTCCCCAGTTAATTAAGAAAGGTTTGTATTAAATTAAGGATCTCTCTGAAATAAGTTATCTTTGTAGTTAAGATATTATTAGATCAGGATTCAAAAGGGGTCCCCAGTTAATTAAGAAAGGTTTGTATTAAATTAAGGATCTCTCTGAAATAAGTTATCTTCGTAGTTAAGGTATTATTAGATCAGGATTCAGATCAAAAGTGGCCACTCCCTCGAATTATCAATGTAAGAAAGATGTTTTGGTTACAATTCACATATTAGATGTATACTCTGCTATGAAGCTTGTGCTATAAATAAATATATTATATTCGTGAGAATCAGCCATATGTTTGATTATATTCAGATTGTGTTAAAAGCCAAAGATTTATTCCCCAGAAAATGTGTTCAATCATATAACTATTAATATTATAATATGTAAATGAAAAATTAATCATTTCAAAGTTAATCAAAAATAAACCTTGAAATTGTTAATATCATTTTTAACCATGCATGTAAACCAAAAGTTGGAAGATAATTTAGAAACAGCTTATTAAAACAGGAATCAATTATAATAAAAAAATGACAAATTTTTATAGGATAGTCTCTAATGAATCATGTTTAAGGAAAATAACTTATTTTGTCTGACAATTATGATACTTTGTAAATACATTATTTTATCATTTGTTTAAATAATGTATTAACTCCTTTATATGTAATATTGTCTGGTCAGCATATGAATTCCGTGTATAAAATTATACTTCCATAAAATGTTATTTTCATATCATCAGGAGTAATATTAATGTTTTGTAAATTTTTGTTCATCCAGGATTTGGGTTCGAATGTAGACTTTGTAATCACCCATTTGTCTGAGATAGATGAATAGCATGTTTGCCCAGTCTTTCTCTGTATATTGTAATTATATTATAGAAACAAAAAATATAAACAAGCTGCTGCAGACAGAAAATGACATTCAATTACTTATGATGTTTCAAGAAGAATCAGGAGGTGATGTAGAGCAGTTGGTGGTGAATCCATTTATGAATATGTTGTTAATATTGAGCCCTTTGCATATTAAAGAAAGTTTACAGATCAGAAAACTGCAAGGTGAAAATGAGATGAATGAAGAAGATAAGGAGGTGATTGCAGATGAAAGTTTAAAAACAAACTTGAAGAGGATAGCATAAAGAAAGAAGAGAATATAGAAAGTATGGATATAGACAGTGATGAACCAGATAATGAGAAAATTGATAAATGGAACAAAAAGACAATAGTGCAAAGATAAAAAAAAAAAATCTCCTAAAAATGTGGCAACATCACCACAGTTAGATTCAATGCAGAAAAGCACAAGAATTATCTTGATTAAAAGATAGAAAACAGACAAAAGCAGATAGACAATATGGGAGAGCAGATGGATCAAAATATAGAAATTGTACTAAGCAAACAGAATTAAAGATGGAAAAGCAGATGAAAATAATAATGGAAAAAACCCTTTGATCAAAAGAATAAAACATTAAACATTACAGCATCAGATAGAATGAGAGAATGAGATGAAGCAAGTGGTTCTAAAGATGGATGAATGGATTGAGAAAGTAAGGAGAAAGTGTTGAAGAAAACCATGTACAGGTTAAAGAAGAGATAATAGGTATATATGATAAAATCAAGAAAAATAAAGATAAGACAGACAAAGGGCTGAAAGAAATGCAGGAGGCAAAAAATTCCAGGGGTTTGAGAATGAAATCCCAAGAAAACAGAAAGAAACAAAAAAAAAAGTGAATTGTGATATCTGAAGTAATGGTAAAGGAATTACAATGTGCTGTCTCAGAATATAGAAGTGAAACATATCAATCTATGAGAAGAATATGAATTAACAGAACAAAGAATTGTTATCAGTACAAGTTAGAATAGAAGGAAGTTATGTTTTAAAAATATGCAAGACAAACTGCAGCCATGAAGTGAGATGATATAGAGAGAATGGAAAAATTAGATAGCATGTTGCATTATCTCTAAATCGTGGGGGGAAAGGGACGAAAGATTAATGATGAGAAAGAGCATAGCCCTGAGAACACTATTAGTCAGCATGGATATAGAGAAGAAAGTGGATAATCAGATTCTAAATAATATAGCAACAAACACAAACAATAGTTCCTTATCCAAGCTAGTAAGAGTGAGCACATTCAAAGAGTTACTATGTAAAAATCTATTGGATTATTTGAATGGACTTAATGAACTATTCACATTCTATAGTTTAACAGATAATGAAAAAACTTTTATAGCCATAAATCATTCATGTGGTGTAGCCAAGGATCAATGGAATTTAAGATACTATCGTCACCTTATGATGAGTATGAAGAGACAATACTCCAAAGCTTTTGGAGTGATGAGTGTTAGAATAATGTTCTATAGCAGAGATCTCAAGAAGGATACAAAGCAAGCACTGAAGAAATTTTTTTTGGAATTTTTTTTAAGGTAGGTAACATAATTAAGTACACTTCCTTTTTCCCTTTAAAAACCTGTATTGTTTGCCTTATAAAGCATAACTTACCTGAAAATATTCAACACATCATGTTGTCCAACAATTGGGTGAATATTGAAAGAAAGGTTGGTTTGCTAGATGCTTATTGTCTTGAACCAGGAAAAAGAATATTTCATTTAGAAATGCACTTTATATGCACTTGTACCATTCAAGTTGCAGTATCAGGTCCAGATAGATTTTATCAAAACAAATATACATCTAGATATCAATATTATTCACCACCTAGAAAAAGAGTGAGATTTTCTCAGATAAGTGATAGATCTGCTTTTAGGTTATCATAAAGAATAGAGCCTCCTTATAAAGGTCAATATCAAGCCACAATTAAAGATCTTATAACACTGGTCAATAAACTGGATAAAAGGCTTACAAAATATCAGATGGACAAGAAAAAAGTTAATACAAGTAAACTCTTTTTAAAAATAATAAGAGTTGAAATGAATTCACTTCACTGTCAGCTGTGTATGGGCTCTTCCACATAGTTATGAGCTCGTTTTCAGAATAATGAGTTCAAAAGATAAAAAAAGATATTAAATGTGATAATAATAGATATATTCAAATATTAGAATAAATTATTGAATGTCATATTGTAAAATAGTATTATATAATGTAATAGGTTTGTTAAAAATGTTTAAATTTAAAGAAAACTGGTAAATGTTATAAATTATGTTAAAACATTTTCTTATAGAATGACTAGAATGTACTGAAAAACAATTTAAAAGTACTAGTATAAAAAATTAGCTAATAAAAAGATTAAACCTATTTCGAGATATGAAATTTGAAAACAAGGGAAAAATTTAAACAATTTAATAATTGCAGTGTTTTGAAAATTCACTCAATTAAATAATGATGTTTTGAAAATAAGTGTTTATCAAAGATGTGAAAAACAAGATCAAAGACATTAAAAACAAGCGATCAAATCTATATATAGTCAATTTTATTTGAACTCATTAGTCTGGATTCTTGTTTTAATTAAGCTGTATTGAACTCATTAGGCTGAGTAGAATAAAGAAAGACTGCTGACTGATGAAATCTAACCTCTATGTAACCAGACCAAGCTATTTTTGAAGGAATCTTGAATCAAATGAAGAAAAATGTTTCAACCTCAAATTTCAAAGACAGGAGAATTATAAAACAACTACTTATAAGGAAAGGAATAGGATTGTAAATAGAATCAATTAATGGAAACCATCATGGAAGAAATATTACTTCATCAAAAGAAAACCCTTACAATAAAATATAGTGAAGTCCTGCTCCAAAACTTTTGATGTGTTTTAAAAAAAACTTTAGATTTTTATATTAATGTATTATCCATTTTAAGTTTATTTTTATGACCTCTTAATGTGTATTTATTTCTAACAAACTTTATATTATTATGTATAGTGTTTCTATAACAAATTATTTAATTGATTGATTAAAGGCCGAAGCGAATGTTTGAAAAAAAAGTTGACTGTATTTTAAAGCAGCCAAAATTTGGTATTTCAAAAAAACTTTGTTTCATCTTGTCTTTATTATATAACTTTTAAAGTTTTATTTTTCTTTAAAAAATATCATGTGGAAATTGGCAATTAGATAAGTAATTAAAGGTACACATTTATAAAATATTTAAAGTGTCCAAATGTTAAAAAAATGAATGTCACATAATTATTAGTATTTTAAGATTTATTTTGAAATTTGACCAAATTTATTTGCACTTGAATTAGCTCCTTTTTTTTTTTTTTTGATTAGGCAGGCTGTTGAATGGTTAGAAATATTTATATGATGGATTTATTCATAGTTTTGTTCTGTAAATTTGAGATCAGATCCAAAGAGTTCCTTAATTAAGATTACTATTGAATTAGGGATCAGACTGATATAAGCCATCTCCGAAGTTAAGTTATTATTAAATCAGGGTCCAAGTCTAAAGTGCCCACTCCCTATATTATCATTGTAAGAAAGATGTTTTGTTATAATTGTGATTATGCTATCAAGCTTCTGATATAAATAAATGTATTGTATTGGTGAGGTTTGAGCATATAAAGCATTATATTCAGGGTGTATTAAAAACTCTGGATTTACTCTGCTGCAAATGTACTTCGTCATATAATAATATTAATATAAAATGTAAGTAAAAAGTTAATATTTTAAAATTAATCAAAAATAAATCTTGGACACCTTGCAAATACATTACTATTGGTTTCCACCATGTGTATGAACTACAAGTTGGATGATAATTGAATTAAAGCAATAATCATTTATTAAAAAAAAATTGTCATAAATTTTTATGAGATAGTCTGTAGTGTAATCCTGTTTAGGGAAAAGAACATTATATTTTTCTGAAAATTATGATACTTTGCAAATAAATTATTATTTTGTTATTTATTTAAATAATGTGCTAACTTCTTTACATGTAATATTGTATGGTCTGCGTATTTCTTCAATGCTCACTTCGTCTTGAGTATTATGTTCTGTTTCATATAGCCAGGTATTGCATATAATGGCTGTGTAGTAGTCATTATCATTATATTAAAGAAAATATTTTCAAATCTTATTTAAATATATAGACAATAAAATATATGTGTTGATCTGGTTCTTCCTGGTGTTTAATATCAGGTGGTGCCCGATTTAATTAAAATAAATTTAAATAACTTAAACATAATAAGATAGCTGAACATTACATTATTTTATTCACCATCCATGTTTGCAAAATGTTTTTATCAATTATTTTTGACCACTTTTAAAATTATGTACTTTATTTATAATAATTATATTGTTATAAATACTATTTATTCAGATAACTATAGTAACAATAATTATTCATAACTATTTATGTATTTAATAAATGTTATATTTATTTACTAAATAATAAAAAAAAAAGAACATAATAAGACAAAACAATGTTAAAGACCAGCTTTACAATGTTTACTTGTAACTGAGCTGTGAAATACAAATATATCCACAAAGTATATGCTTGGTCTAAAGTTGTTGTTTTTTTTTTTACTTGACATCTTATAATGTTGTTTTTATCTTTTTTTGCAGTAGATTCTTTTTTTTTGAAAAACATCAACACTTTTGACTAATTCTAGTTGTCTATTATACTCAATTCTCAGTCATATCCTCTTCCCAATGAAAGTGGCTTATACCACACCTGTTCAGAATATTATCTGCAAAGTCCTTTTTTTAAATACCTCATAAAATATTTCTTTGATAAGTATTTGCTTCTCATGACCAATCCATTAAAGATGTGCCTTATGTTATTATTATCACATCCAGAAAGATGAACATTTTCCAATAATTATGAATGATTTTAAATTTCCCTTTAATAAATGTAATATTTAGCAGACATTTGTAAACAAATATCCCATTTCCAACTTCACTTAAAATAAAGAAGAAAAAAATTCTGGTATTGAGTTATGTGATGGTTATAGAAACCAATCTATGATTCATAAATATGGCCTCATATAGAACATGCTGATCCATTTTTCTGTTTGTTTGATATGTTTTCTTTAGCCGAAAACTTTTTCTTCTGAAATATTTTAACACTATGTCTAAATGAGTTGAAACATATATTGATTGTTTTTATGATTTTATTGTATTCTTAAAATTTTATAAAGCATTCTTAAATGAAAATTTTCTATTGCATTGCACCAATATGATGTCCAAGTTCTTATTTCCATACAGTAAATTAGGTAAAATAAAAGTTTTATATACAGTTTATTTGTAGTAGTTATTACTCTGTGATGAAGGATTCAATCTTTTTAACTGTTTAAAAGCAGCTTAGCACTTTGGAATGAGTCTTGTATTTTAACATCTAAATCTACCTTTCTATTTATAAAACTACCATGGTATTTAAATTTGTTTACATTCTCAAGTTACGAACTATGGGACACTAAATTGGTATCATTTAATTGATGATATCTCTACAAGCATTTAAAAGTCTTTTTTTATGGTGCATGTGACTTAATTTTTGTTGAAATAAACCATCACAGTTTCTATAGCATTTTTTTTGTTGTTGTTGTTTGAAATCATTGAATGAATAAAATATTGCAAAGAAAACATCACAGTATTTTATAAAATATTTACTTTTGAGTTCTACTAAAACTGTGAGATGCATGTCTTTAAACATATCATGACAGTACAATTTCTAATGGCATAAAAAATAAAATTAGTATATTTTTGACAATGTGAATTATTCATAATTATTGTATGGTTAATAATGATTTATGCCTAATTACCAAATTAATCACATTTATGATGACATTAATATTCTAAAGAATTTTTTTTTTAATACTTGAATTATCTCTATACACCTGTGTAAAGTGCATAAAGCTTTTATTTTTGTTTATTTATTAAGTGTTTGTTATAAATATTTTTCTTTGTTTTTCAACTTTTCTTCTTTAATTTTTTTTTTTTGTATATGTGATTTTTAAATTATTGTACTTTTTTTTAATTTTATGTTCTCTACTTAGATTTTTTTTCATTTTTCTCTTTGTTATATTTGTTTTTATAATTCTTTAATCATTATTATATTTTTCTCTACTTTGTGTCTTTCTATCTTTGCTGTTTAGAATTTTATCTGTTTCACCAATCTTTGTTGTTTTATTTTTTCTTTTCTTTTTTCCTGCTTTTTTTTAAAAAGAACTTTTTATTTGTTACAATTTTCTTTCTTTTTATTTTATTGGTTATTCTTTCTTTTTTATATATTTTATCCCTCCTCTTTTTTAAAAAAAAAAAAATATATCATTATTTTGTGTGTCAAATGTTTTTTTTTTTTTTTTCACGTATTGTTTTGATATTTTTATTATTTACTCCTTTTAATGAATTTATGTGGTTGGTGAAAAGTATTGTTTACTCAACATCAGATTGTATTAGACCAATATTTATTTAATATTATTTCCAACAGTTTTTTTTTTTTTACAAAAATATTCTAAAGAGTAATAATGATAAAAAAATTATGTAATGTAGCTTCTCATAAGCTGATAACACTGAAAATATTTGTGTGATGCTTGTAGAAATAACACACAAAGATTCTGAGAAACTTCAGTCCTTATGAGTATATGATTCATCAAACACTAAAGTATTAAAAAAGGTATCTAAGTTTATTGTAATTCTAATATTTTATATAAAGAAACATTTAGCTTACTTTATTTATAGTTAATTAATTTTTTAAATTCCTTGTTATTAAAGAATACATAAATAAAAAGATCTCATGTAATGATTACTAATCTAGTTACTATAACCACAACTTAGCATTCGAAACCAGATGAAAATTGATTTTTTCCCCAGCTTCTACATGATTAGAATATTTATTTTATTTGACCAATTATAATCAGCATAGTTAACTAATTATTAGTCAGAAAATTAATCAGAATGCAAAATAAGGAAGGAAAACCTTAGATTTTGCATTTGACAGACATGGTGAATATTGTGTTTTCGTTACTGTTTTTTTATAGGATTCTGGAAAAGATTTTGATCTGCAATCAATTATTTAAAAGGCTCTTTTACCATTGTCATATATAAGCCTATGTGTGTCATGTATAAACTATGACAACTTTATTGTTGAAAGGTTATTTAGTTATATCAATGCCTCTTACATGGAAAAAATTATCAAGAACATGTCACAGAGTGCTGCACATTTTTAGACTTATTTTCATCCATAGAATAATCTTTTAGAAAGTGATATTTGTTGGCTTTAAGAGTAGCAAAACCAGAATTTTATGTTTTATTAAGAAACAGTCAAATTCATTCAATATTTAGAAATATCAATTAGTAAAATCCAAAGAATATCAAAACATAAAATCAAGATTTCTAACTTATAATATGAAGATGATTTTAGAAATTATTAAAGAAAATGAAGAAATTGTGAATACATCACTATAATTGATAAATGAGCAATATATATATATATATGGATTACTGATAACATGACCATAACAAAAATAATTTTCATTGGAGAACAGAAAATGAAAAAAAAAAAAAATTACTTTGGAATATAGGATTTCATTTGTATACCTTGAAAGTAAAGTTTGTAGTGATATAAAATCAAAAGAAGTTATAATTAATAATAGTCAAAGCAAGGAAATGTTTATAGGCTGTTAAAAAAATTTAGAGAAGTAAACAGAGGAAATTTGAACACAGACTTTCAAGCTACCTTCAGATATCCACTCCATCTTATATAACCATATGTCATTCATGTGAAAAAGATAAATGATCTCAGTATACATATTTTATGCTTAACCAGCACTCATCAGTTGGTCCATATCATCATCTCCCATACATATATATAATCAGTGCTCACTTTATATTAAGATAGTAAATCTTCAAACTTTAGTGGACAGGCTTCAATCTTCTCCATTCTCCAACTCTTCAGTCATCCATATTTAAAGATTTTCTATTTTAATATAAACTAAGCACTGATTATATATATATATGTGGGAGATGATAATCTGAACCAACTGATGAGTGCCAGTTCAGCATGAGATATGCATATTGGAGATCGTTTATCTTTTTCACATGTGTGTGGGCATGTAGAGTAAATATCTGAAGTGAGTTTAAAAGTCTGTGCTCAAATCCCCACTGATTAGATCTAAAGTTCAGCATATGTATTATACTTGTATTCAAATATTAGAGGAGAAAGAAATTGAACTGGAAACCAAATTAGAAGTATTAAACAACTACATTCTGTGGATGTGAAACTTGAATGATAATAAAATGTATGATAAGAAGAATGTATTATAACTTTATTTTTCTTATTGCATTGCTAAATTCATATGATATTGATATCATTTACTCTCTTTATTACTTTTACAATGCTTCATATAATTATAATCCACTATTGATGATTTTGATTGTTCCAGCAATGTTCTTCAGAACTTCTACTTATATTTTCAAATTTTAACTACTAACCATTCAAACTTAAAATTTAAAAGTTTGAATAGTTAGCAGGTGTGATTTGAAAATATAAATAGAAATTCTGAAGAAGATTGCTGGAGCAATCAAAATAATCAATAATGGGTTGCAATTATATAAAGCATTGTAAATGTAATAAAAGTTTAAATAGTTCACAGTTAAGATTTGAAAATATAAATAGAAGTTCTGAAGAAGATTGCTAGGACAATCAAAAACATCAATAGTGAGTTATAATTACATGAAGCATTATAATAGTAATAAAAAAAGTAAATGATATTAATTAATAAGAATGTTGTGATTATAAGAGCATTCTATATAAAATTATTAAGCAAATTACTGGAAACAAAAATTTACAAAGGAAATTGGTAAACAATTTTATTGAAAATAATAGAATAGAAGCTACAATTGTAAGTTGACTCATATTGAATAAATGATGATTGAAGAGTAAAAATCTTAATCTTTGTCATAAAAGCTACAATTGTAAGTTGACTCATATTGAATAAATGATGATTGAAGAGTAAAAATCTTAATCTTTGTCATAACATAAATATCTATAAAATATAAATTGGTGATAATAAAATAATATTATGGATTTATGTTCACATATTTCTTCTTCATATAAGGGAATAAAAATGCTGAATAGATACAGATAAAAATCATAATAATTTCATAAGTCTTGGATATGTGGTTCATTATTTTGGAAATAGTGAACTCTGTTTGACTCGTAATATTTCCCATTCACCAACATGTTTTTTTGAGAGATTTATTTTTATTGTCAATAAGTAATTGGTTAATAATTCTAGAAATATTGGTATTGAATATTCTATTATACTGAAAATGTTTTATTGTATAGTTGTAATAATTATATTAATAATTACCAGAATATACAAAATGTTGTTTTTGGTAAATCAATGATAATGATTGCTGGATGGAGAGTTAACAGTTCTCTATAATTTGACTTCTCAAATAAATGACATCAACTATAAGTAAATAATAACTCATAGCTTTTTTTTATTTTTCGAAAATACTTTTAACTATATCAAGATATATAAAAAAAAAAAAAGTTTAATATTCGATATAAAGGAAATTATTTTTAAAAAATTGCTAATACTATATAAATGTGAATTGTGATATGAAAATTTGTGCAGACATTTGTTTAAGAAGTCATTTTAAGGTCAAAGCTTACTTTAATTATATCATTACGTTAATATATGTATGTAATGCTAATTTTTATTTATCAATTGCAAGAGTTATTTAATTGCAAATTCGTGTTAGTAGACTAAATTATCTGTCAGTGCTCAGACTTTTTTTTTCCTCTTTCAGGTTAACTCGTGACAACTCTCGTTTCAAGGAGGAACTGGATATTATAAAGTTTATCTGTAGGGATTTTTGGATTGCTGTTTACAAGAAACAAATTGATGTGTTGAGGACTAATCATATGGTAAAATATTCCAATTTATATTATTAATGAATAATTTAGTAGTCTGAAAAATTGGTTAATTATTTATTCGTCTTTCGTGTGTTTTATTCAGCTAAATGAAATAATATGAAAAAGATTGCATAGATAGCTCCTGATAGTCATGCATAATTTTAATTATATATGTATTAAGAGTCAATACTGAATGAATAATGGAGCGATATTTATATATGAGAACTGTGAAAGAACAGTAAACAGTGATCGATAAAGAATACTTTTTATTGCCATGTAAGATAAGATGTTGGTTCATCACAGACTGGGTAGTGTATAGAATTTTCTAGTATTTTCTTTTGCCACTTTGTATTCTTTTACCTTGCTATTTTCAATCACTCAAGTTAATAAAAAGGTCCAGTCAACTTGAGCAGTTTTTTTTTTCTATACATTATTTTTCTGCATAAACTGTGATATTGGGATTGTGTGTTTGCTTAATCCACATTTTCACACTTTAATTACATGTTTAAGCATTCAAATTTCAATTTTTTCTGTATAAATTATTGGAATAGAGATGGCAGGACAAATTGAGAAGATGGAGAGTTCTTGGATGTCACTTTGAAACTATATTTAGTATAGATATTTTAACTTAAATTATTCTATAATTTAGAAGCTCCATCATAAAAATGGAAATACTTAGAAAGGATTTTGTAAAGATGGCCTGTGATTGTTGATCATAGTGATAGAAGTCATTTATAAAATCAATAATGGTAATAATAATAAAACATGAATTAATGGTAAAAATAATTATTTTAAGTATTTTTGTAAATGTGATGGATTATGCCAGCTTTGGGCAATATGAATTTTTCTGGAATTTAATAGGAGGAGCACTTGTAGCTGAGAATCTGCCAAGATTTAAGATCGATATACTGCTATTATGAAATTTTTTTCCATAGTAAGGGAATTTAATTGAACAAATAAATACCTTTTTTTTTTGGGGGGGGGGATAATTATAGTGTGATAGGAGATTCCTATATTGCCGAATTTTCTAATGAAGTCTGATTTGGCATTTTCTTTTCTTGGAATTTCTAGATCTATCATTAAAAGAATAATAATGATTTGTGCAATAATATTAGCACCATTTTAACTTTTCTATATATATATAAATAAATGCAATATATGAACTTTGGTTGTTGGAATCTAACAGTGAATGTTGTCACTAAGGAGCTACCATGATTTAAGATTGATATAACTATTAACGAAATTCATCATTCAGAATAAGAAAATAAGTAGATGGGTACATTTTTTTTTGAAATGGCAGCTTATCAAGTGAAATGGGATTGCATAGTGTTGAATTTGTTATGAGATCTAATCTGATATCTTCTATTTTTGAATATTTAGTTCTATTGATGATTCAAAAATTGTTTTGTGTGATGGTATCTGTTCCCATTTTAATATTTATATTCCAATCTTTAATTCAGATAGTTAAGTGAAAGGAAAGCTTTATTCCACTTTGAATGATGTTATTTCATTAATACCATTAAAATACAATTTTTTTTCTTTATAACTAATTGATCTATATATTAGTAGAACAGAAATTGGAAATAGTAATATTGGTTGTGTTATCTCACATGATCTTCTAGTATTAAATTTTTACGTAACCAATAGATTGACTTTTATGACTACTTTAATTTAGTCAGAAAAATTATATAAAAGAGCTTGGATGTATCCATGGACAAAACAATATTTTATGGATTATGTTATATTTAGGAATTGTCAAGTAAGTTTATATAACATGAACATTTAACAGGTATCAATTGTTGGATAATTTAATGAATAATGTGCTCTAAAGTTGAAGCAATTATTGAATTAAAAAAATAATTCCTATTCCAACATATCAATAGGAAATATTATTTTTGTTCATAGAAACAAGTCTTCTAAATTCCAGTTAGTCATAGAATATTAAAATTGCTAATTTGGTTTTTCAAGATTTGTCAAATTACATTAAGGACTAAAAGTTTGTTTCAAAAAAGATATTGTGGATATAAATAAAATCTGTTATTGGTTTCTCACTAATGAATACTGAGCAATTCTCTAATCATGATTTTATTATTTATGACTTGATTAAAGATGAAGCATTTGAATTTTCTGCTTGACGAATAATTAATTGAATATAAAATATCATTAACAATATGGATATTTAAAGGCACAAATTTAATGAGTGACAAATTGATTTAAAAATTAATCTTTTGTATTTATATTTATGCAAAAAATATCTTTACTATGAATGAAGATAAACAGAGCCATTCTATGGTATAGTTACATATAATAAAATGCATATTATACCCGCACAAAAAAGATATTACATTGATAAAAATCAACCAATGCATGATGAATATATAAGACTAGGAAATAAGAGAGATTTCCTGCTAGCTTTCAAGCTGGTGGGTATGCTTGTACAATTTATAGATAGATTTAGATTTATAAATTTCTATTTTATTTTATTTTTGTATTTTTTTTTCAAACCATTGTTATTGAAACTATGGATGGGCTCTGTAAAGATAAGACTATATGTATTATAATGAAGATTTTTATGGATATATGATAAAAATAAAATTATTTTTGAGTCATGCACCTTTTGATGAAATAAAAAAATGTTTGTTATTCCACCTCCTACTCTGATTAGACAACCATCTAATATATACATGAATGAATGTTCTTTAATTCATGCTTATATAACGTCATTATTACCTTAGAAAAAAAACAATTCAAAACAGCCTAAGCTTTGACAAAGATGAATGCTATATCATTGAATCGTTGGCAGTCTTAACAAAACTTAATGCACAATAGGATATATATAGAAATGGTATGAAGTGTGGTGGACTATTGAATCACTATTATAGCCATTTATTGGTTGCACCATTTATAATTGTAAGAATCAGTTAGTCATAAAGGTGTGATAAGAATCATCATCCAAAGCATAGTCATCAGTAAGTAGAAATTGAGTAAAGAATTAACATATGAATCTAATATAAGTAATATCTAAATTATAAATATAACATTGCCAACAATAATCATCAAAACTTAAGAGTCAACTGACATCCTATGTGATTGGATTTAAAAGAGATTCACTATAACATTTTAGATTAATCATCATCTAGCCAATGTCTAACTTAGGGCATATTATAAAATCAACTAATGTTTTAATTGCATGCATATGCATAAATGCCAAAAATAACTGTAAAAGTAATCCTATATCAAAATTCTGGAATCATGATATTAGTGCTGATCATAATCCATGCTCTGGACCATCCATATTGTGAATGCACTGGCTATATCAATAAACTAATTATTAAGTTTATAACATAAAGTGAAGTATGTGAACATTAAAGGTGACATTTATAACCTCAGCACTTTTCAAAATAATTCTAATGGGAATGATCTTGATAGCCACACAGACAAACATATATATTGTAAATATCACTATGCTCAAATTAACTTGGGATTTCCAGAACCATAGGGATTGTGAGTGTGGAACGAGAAAATACACATATATGAAATTTTAATTTATTCTAGCATTAAATAATTTCACTGAAATAATCAATAAATCCTTTGAAGCCCAGCTCCATGTTGAAATCAATCATACAAACACACTTGTAATTCACCAAACTATAAGAATAGAACAATCTAAAAAATAATAATTTCAGAGGTTATTTTTTAAACAATTTTTTAATAAAGTTAGTTAATAAGTAAAAGAATAAAGTTAATGCATAACTTAATGCAATACATACAATTTTATATAGCACATACAATTATTATTTCTTTCTCATTCTTTTTAATTAACATTTAATCTGAGTTTTTTTTTCTCATGTGTTATAGCATCAGCCGGAAGTGAACCCTCTAACCCGGGACAACTGCTTGTAAAGCAGCCGTCGCTGACCTCTCGACCACCAATGCTTGACAAATTTAATCTGAGTTATTCCCTTCAATAATAGGACTCTAAAAAAGTAATTTAACCTTTGGTTCTTTTTTTTTTTTTTTTGAAAGTGAGGATATTTCCTTTTAATCTAGTAAAAGGAAACTTTTCAACAAAGTCAGTAAAAAAATAACTATTCAATATCTTCAATTCTCTATGAAGCCCCCCCCCCCTTTTTTTTTTTTGCAGTTGCTTAGTCAAGTATCTTTTATAAATCTGGCAGATAAAAAATTTAGTCAATGTTTTGATTCCAGATTTTTTTCATAGCTTTCTCAATGATTATGTTCAGTCCAAATCTTTTTTTTCTCTTCTTTTTTTTTTTTTTAGTAACTCCAGGTTTCCAGTTTTATAATTCTTTTCATTTTAGGTTAGCTTTTTTTTTTTTCCTTTTTTTGCTCCAAGTTTACTGTTTATAATAAGTATTTTCTTTTTCATTTAACCTTTCGTCTTTCCTTTTTGTAGTTCTAGATTTCCAGTTTAATAGTTACATTATTTCAGGTAACCATGATTTTGGATAGATCAAAACATAAGCCTAGTTGAAAGTTTCTCTCAGAGATATTTTCATTCTCCAACATTTTTTTTAGTGTTACTGATTACACAAAACACTCACGGAAACAACACAGGTGAACAAACAAGGAATTGACACTGAAAGCAAGATCCTTAGGGATGATGCTGACGCTGCCATACAGAGATCACAAGCACCCTCTCCTCATCATATGAAGCATGATGTTATCAACCACACTAAGCCAAATCTGGTTCACCAGCGACAAAGTTTAACAAAAAAAGAACTTGCAACCACAACATACCTGACCCTGCAAATGAGGCATAAAGATCACGCTCCAACTAACAAAAGGAAAACTCAAGACTCTTCTAGCTCCCAGCATGATGAACTAACTAATTCGACTGCTGATTCGGATATGGAGCCAAGCGTTGCAGAACTCAACACTAACAGAGGACCGACCAATAGAAGGAAGAAATAAAATAAAAGAACCAAACATGGGGAATCACTAGTTACACAAGACAGCACTTCTCTGCAAGACACACCTTTCAATAGCAGATATAACCCAAAACAATCCATAATATCCCAAATTCCAATACCAGAGCATTCAACAAATAAGACTCGTGACACAGAAATGCAAGTTCAAGATTCCATGAACATGGAAGAACAACTAGTATTAAGTGAAGAACCCCATATGGGTGAATAGCCACTTCTCTCAGTCAAAGCCCATTAAAACATAAATCATGCAACTTAAAATTGCAGGCATTAATGTAAGGGGACTCAACTTTCTCAACCGCGTTCATGCTATTGAAAAATGGCTTGACAAAATGAACATCCATATTGTGTGCTTCTCAGAGACCAAGCTTCACTATCAGTCAGACCACAGAATCTCACAAATGATGCAATACTATGACTACTTTCAGTACTCTTCTTCCAACTCTGCATCATCAGGAGTGGCATTCCTCATTAGCAAAAACCTTTCGTATAACAAACTCAGAACTCTACATTTAGACAAAGAATTACTAGTATTAAACCTAACATTTGGGAATTATTCCCTCAACATAATTTACTCATACTTTAGAAATTCCCTGAACCCGGCACATCCTGCAATCAACAAAATTAATGCCCTTCTTTCATCTAACACAGCTCCAGCTATCTTCTTCAGTGACTTCAATATGAGTTATCAAAACATCAACTCGATCTTTCTTCACCTACTCAACAGAGTCTTCTTGTGTGGAGAGGGTTTTTTCCCTCCCGATGCCTTCTCCTTCTACACGTTGCACAGAAGATCTCTGATTGACCTGCTTTTCTATACTCCAGATATACACTTTGACCTCAAAGCCAGTCTTCAACTGGTGCCTTTCTCTGACCACCTCGCCATGTTAATTTCTCTTCAAATCAACACCACTATACCAGTCCAAAACTGTCACGCTCGCACCATAAGAATGTTAAATAAAGCCGCCACCCCAGAGTTGATATTTTCAGAGGCATATATCTTACTCAACAAAATCAAAATACTCTCCCTTCCCCCCATCCAATCTTGGTCTCTATTTGTTGGAGTCTTGAGCTCTCTTATTGACTCTTACACAAAGAAAACGAAAGGTCCCAATCGACTCATTAAGGACCTTGAAAATATTAATAACAAGTTGAATGCCCTCACATTCACAAACCCTAATGTTACTCAACAAAATCAAAATACTCTCTCTTCCCCCCATCCAAGCTTGGTCTCTATTTGTTGGAGTCTTGAGCTCTCTTATTGACTCTTACACAAAGAAAACGAAAGGTCCCAATCGACTCATTAAGGACCTTGAAAATATTAATAACAAGTTGAATGCCCTCACATTCACAAACCCTAATGTACAAGAAATAATGGAACTCAAAAGTCAATACTACCACAAACAAAAAGTGCTTGCTCGATATGTGGCCACTAAAAGGTCAAAAGTCTTTATTGATAATCGTCATAATTGGACCCGCAGCTATATCAGGTGGGCTCTGGGGATGGTCAAAAGGCCCACTCCTACAATGTTAACAGTAGATCAGCACTGCTATAGCGGTCCCGAAATGCTCGACAAGATTCATAAACACTTTCGTTGCAAACTCCAAAGTACCAATTTCAAAATCGGAAGCATCTGGAAACAGTTGGTTGGAAGTCATGAACATAATATTACTGAACAGCAAATAATCCAAAAATTACATCCTGGACTACATGGCATCCCAAGATTTGTGCTTCTCCACCTGAGTTACTTCACTGCACCCATAGTCCGGCAAATGATTGACCTGCTTGCTGGTGACTTCCTGAATATCCCAGACCTTTATCCTGTTTCGCTAGTGCCATTTCTAAAAAAACACATTAACCCTTCCAGCCTGTTGAACATAAGACCTATATCAATGATTCCCCTTCTCATCAAAACAATAGAATCCATAGTTAAAGATCGTATTCAAAATCAGATTTACAATCACATTTCCAAGTATCAATTTGCTCGCAAAGGCTCTTCCACCAGCGATGCAGTCCGGCGCTTCCTGCTCCTGATTGAGCACATCAGAATGCAAAGAAAATCAAAACCAATAGTAATTCAACTTGACTTTTCCTCTGCCTTCGACACCATCATCCCATCAACACTACTTCAAACCCTACATGACTATCAAGTGCCTGACATTTTTATTCGCATAATAGGAAATCTTCTGCTCAACAGGTCAATATTCACGTCTCTTGATGGTAAGCTGTCAGCCGGCTTCAGACCACATTTATCCATCCCTCAGGGATCACCATTGGCTACACTGTGTTTTATCACGTACATCAACCCCTTCCTCAAAGAAATTGAATCTAAGATTCCGGGGATATATGTACCTGCCCTGAAACATCAGGTGCACCACATCACCTATGTCGATGATGTATCAATCTTCCTTCCACACAAAGATCACCTTCAGACTGCATTACAAATCATAGAGAAACATGCTAGAATTCTAAATTTTCAAATAAATCACAGCAAGTCATCGATGTGGAAAATAAAGACAGGAGAAATCATTCCCTCAATTTTCACGGCTAAGCCACAACCCTTCTTAGGCTTTCCAATCTCCAAATCCAGGCTCGCCATGGCCAAGAACATTCAAAACTTAGTTCTGGACAAAACAAGAAAAATCGTTGGCTCACTCTCAAAAATCTCTGTATCACTTCCTGGAAAGACTGCCCTTCTCAATATGTTAGTCTATCCTAGACTGAACTATTATTTCCCAATTGTCAAGCCTACTAAAACCTTTGAATGGGCAATAAACTCACTATGCTCGAAAGCTCTTTGGAATGGCAGGGTAGTGGCCATCAGCATGGCCAAAGCCCAAAGGCCTAAGGAGCTCAATGGGTTGGGATTGCACTCTGTCTCCACCTGGTACCTTCAAAAATCATTGCGAGTACTTCGCTCCATTCACCTTGAACCTTCCATCTTAAAACCGCACTCATTGGTTGATCCTACTGACACGCCTCTGCCATTCACTAGCAAGTGGATGACCGATATCTGGGTATATGCAAAAAACTCAATAGACCTAACACAACTCACTCTAGATGATAAAAAAACCTATTGGCAGACCTACAAAATCAAATATCCAAATGAGACCACACTCCAGAATACACTTGGTATCAACAACAAATTACTAATTAGGAAGTTTAAGAACTGGTATCTCGAACCCAAATTTATAAACTTCCTCATCAAGCTAAATCTCTCCGCGTTGCCTACAAACCATTTCCTAGTCTGGAAAAGAGGCTACAGCAAACTAAACCCTCAATGCCAATTATGCTCCACAGCGGATGAAACAATCCAGCACCTGTTGCATTCCTGCCCTTATCTTTATCCACTGCGGACTTTCATCAATGAAAGTGTTTCGCTAAACATCAGTGAAGTACTCTTCATTCAAAACGCAATCAAGACAGGGATTTTTGCCACCATAAGATTGTCCATTTTTCTGAACTTTGCTGTGTGGATTACCAGATGCAATTACATCTTCAGACATGTACCTACCAATGTCTACAACACCTACATGAAGTTGCTTAGGAATTTTAGGGCCAGAGACCAACTGTTGGCACCGGGATGGCTATACCAAGAAACCTGGAACAAGGTGACCCTACCAGATCAGTGAACACGCATCAATATCTGTCGAAGCTCAAGTGTTACATGACTCAACAGTGACACTGGTACACTAGCATCAAGAATTTACATACATGTACAACTAGTTACTCTCAATAGTTTCTAATAAATATCTTTTTTTTTTTTTTTTTAAAAAAAAACTGGAAAAGTAATGATCAGCTTTTACTAAGAGTTTAGCACATTGTTCTTGTAAATTCCATATTATACTGCTTCTCAAAAAATCTTTTTTGTTTATTAGGAGTGGGACTAGACTACTCAATCACCACTGCTTATCTGCCACTGAATTCTACTGCCCACACATCCCTTTGTTGTGTAGAAAACTATCAATCTTTCATCCAATCTGATAATTACCTCAGAAATTACTTCATTAAGCCCTGACTAATTGATTTTCTTTTTATATAAAAGGTTTTTTTTTTTTAAAAAAAAAAAAAGAATATTCTATTTATACATCAATTTAGAAAACATATTTCATTTTTGCATAGATAAGATGCTGATTCCTTTTAATTAAGTGTTAAAGAAATCTTAATCCCTTCTCTTGTTTTATTTAATTGATAAACAGCTTTTAAAGATAAATAGTCAAAATAAAAGTCATAGATCAATTCATAGATGTTTTTAAAAATAAGGAAGTAAATGAAACAACTATCCAAGGTAAAAAAATTATCCTTTTTTTTTGTTCACAATTATATCCAATAAAAATTAGACATTTATCTTATTAAGTCTTAAGTTTGTCACATGATCTTTTCATGTACATAAATATTTTGTTAAGATTAACCTATCTAAATTCCTATTTAATAACTAGGCCATTCTGCAGCTAACTTGAAAAGAAATAATTGAATGGAAACATTTGGATTGATTTTCTGTTTGAAAGAATAAGTTTAATGTGATGCATCATAAACAATATAGATATTTAAAGCCACAAGTTCATTGATTGAAAAATTGACTTAAAAATGATTCGTTTATAATTATATTTGTTCAAATAAATATTTTTATTACAAATAATAAACATAATTCACAACTTGTGAATTGATACATTTAGTGTTCAGAATTACTTATACTAAAATGCATATTACACTAGCACAAAAAGATATTAAATTGATAAAAATCACCAAATGAGTAACTGAATATGCATGACTATGAAATAATTGAGAGTTGATTTCTGATACCACTCTAGCAGATAGGTATGTTTATGCAATTCATAGATTCAAATTTATGCATTTTCAATTTTTTTTTTTTTGGTATTGTTCTATTAGATCATGTCTGCTGGTTGATGGTGCTATTTATATGCAAAAGCGCATAAATATGCCAGTTATGCTGCTGCTATCTTCTAAACCTACTTACTATACAAAATCATAGAAAGAGGCTGTTTAAACATGGTAGCCAGTGCTGATGGTGTTATTTCTATGCTATAAAGTACAGGAAAGATGCCGTTTATCGGCAGCTGGCCTGCTTTAGCCCAATGATCACAGTTCAAAGTTTGCTACAGTATCATGTGAGGGTGTTTGGACTTTAACCTGCCACAACTCTTCAAATATGCATGTCAAATGAATTAACTTACAAGTCATCTCACCTACTATTACATCCTAACAATGGTCAATCTGGTGCCATGCTTCTCTACTGAACATGGAACCTTCAAAAAAATTTGGAAAGGGTACATCCAAGCAAGATTCAACCAGCTCACATGAAAAGTAATGTTTGCATGAGAACACATCTGCAACAAATAAAATGGCTGACTTGAAATCGGGGCAACTGCCATCCACAGAAGCTGGTGTATATGGGTAATTAATTAATTCTACTCTAATAGAATCTTTGCAATAAGGTACATCAATTGATAAAGTTTTAATTCTTGCGGATGTGAAAAGGCATACCATCTGCCCTACATTGCAGGACTAAGATGAAAGTTTTGGCCACTTGTAGTTAAAGCTTTTTAAATTTTTTGTAGCATAAAATAGTTCTTGATTAAATTACAGGAATTGATTAAAGAAATCAATGAATTACATTAAGCCTCTGGAATAAAATGTATGACTGTAAAATTTCTCATAGTTCTATCCAGAGACCAAAAGAAATTGTCCAAAGAATACATTTATTAATCTTAAACAAAAAAAAAACCAATCAAGTTGGAATTCATACACATATTCTTTCAAAGATAGTTATTATAATAAATCAATATATAAGTAAATACTTTTCCTTTTCAAAAATGACTCAAAAAAGTAAAAGGCAGTTCAGTAATTAAAGCATTATCAGCATTTTTTTTCCCATCATGATGTAGTTAATTATCTCTTAAGCAATGCTAGTAGACTTTATAAAGTTTGCGGGGAGGGAGGGATGATTTTTTTGCCAGCCAGTACTGGCATACACAGGAAGTTCTACTAAATATTTGCAATAACATATATTTACGTGAAATTGTTCCAGTTAATGTTATTAAGGGAATAAATGAATTACATTAACCTGTATGATTATTATTCTTTCACAAATAATGGGGTATGTCCGGTAATGTTATATTTATATGTTTTTGCATTGCAACAATGCCATCAAGCGGCTGACACAATCTAATACAGTGGTCTTCAACCTTTTCACACCTGCGGACCGGCAAAAATAAGGATAAGATTTCACGAACCGGCAGAAGTTTACAGATAAATTTTCTCAAAGATGTAACCTGCTTAGCCTTAGATAAGCATAATTGTTTATAACTGACTAAAGCAGCGTACTAGTTATTATGTATTGTAATGGTGTTGCTTACTTTCACATGCTGAACACTTTCTCGAGTTGCGCAGTCATACTGCTACAGAAAACAGTACAATAACAACTGTTCTCATTAATGTGCTTGCATTTTACGTTTATTATTTCATTGTTAAAACATGCAAGAAGAAAATGTTATTCACCTGAATGTTGAAAAAGTCAAAAGTTTTGATCTTATTTGGGGGGGGGGGGTTGAGAAATACTTTGTCATCACTGAGACAAAAGATAGAGAGACCAAAGTTATTTTTTGTTTGTTTTTATTTTTTAAAAAAGGTAACAGAAATTGGTTTTAAAAATAAAAGTTTTAATATTTTAGCGGTATATAAATAAAGCCCCCAAAAATATTGCCTTATAGGCCAAAAAAAAAGAGGGCGTATTTTTAAATAAAAAAAAAAAGAAAATGAAACTTGAAAAAGTCAAAAGTTTTGATCTTACTTTATTTTAGGGTGATGGAGGTGTATTGAGAAAACCTTTGTAAAAGTTAGAGACAGAATTTATTTTTTGATTTTATTTTTAAAAAAAGGTAATAAAAATTGATTTCAAAAATAAAAGTTAAAGCCAAAACAGATCTTATTTTCAATTTTTTTTTGGGAGAGTGGGTTGAGAAATACTTTGTCTTCACTGAGACAAAAGTTATTTTTGGTTTGTTTTTATTTTTAAGAAAAGATAATAAAAATTGGTTTTAAAAATAAAAGTTTTAGTATATCAGCGGTATACAAAGTCAAAAAAGATATCGCCTTAAAGGCTAAAAAAAAAGTGGCCGTATTTTTAAACAAAAAAAAAAAACTGAAATTTGAAAAAATCAAAAGTTTTGATCTTACTTTATTTTGGGGTGGTGGGAGTGTATTGAGAAATACTTTGTAAAAGTTATAGACAGAACTTATTTTTTGGTTTTTATTTTTAAAAAAGGGTAATAAAAATTGATTTCAAAAATAAAAGTTAAAACAAAAAAAAAAATTGCCGTATAGTCAAAAAAAACACTAAAAATGAAATATTAAAAGAGAGAGAGAAAAAATTTAAGAGATCAAAAGTGTACGTTACATTTTATTGTTTTAACAATGCTGACAAGTGCCCGTGATTGGCCATCAAAAGACAACCGGAGTTTGTATAATAAAAACCTTTTTTCTAGCCCCCCCCCCCTTTCATAAACACCTGTGATAAATAGAAAAACAAGTTAATTTATGTATGATTGATTAGATTTTGTTTTTATTCTGTTTTTTTTTTTTTTAATCGGGTAAAAATGCGATGAAAAAATAAATAAAAATTGTTTATATTAATTAAAAGTTTAAAATCTTATTATTTTGTTATTACAAACTTTCTTGTCAGTCTAGCGTGGACCGGCAGAAAACTTTTGCAGCCCAGCATCTATCTAATAGAAAAGTACTTTTTTTTTTCTATTCATGACTTTTTGAAATCATTATTACTGAAATTATGGGTAATGAATCAATAGAAATAGGAGGATTATTATATGTATGTGTTAGAATTTGTGATAAAAATAATATTCTCAGTTGTCTTATTTTCCTCAAAAGCCAAATGTATCATTTATTCAGATTTTAAATACCACTTGAAAATTTGTTGTTTAAGCTTTTATAATATTCATTAATTTCAAGTACAGATTTTACTATGTATTATCCCACAAAAAGTCTTCTGTTTCATCATTTACTTTTTAGAGAAATAATCATTTTACTAATTTTATAATAAATGTATTTATTATAAGATATGATAGTTTTAAAGAAAAAAAAGGAGTAATGTAGTTGAAATAATTATATTATTTTGTTGCATTAATAAAAATAAGTGTATTAATCTGGATTAAAAATGTTTAACCTAGTAAATGATTAATAATAATTATTAATGTTTTTATCTAAAGAAGATGCTGCCAAATGAGTAAATACAGGAATTTTGACATTTATAGGTTAAGTTATAGTAAATTTATGTAGGTAATGGATACATAGTTTAATAATATATTTTAAAACAAAATTAGAACATTTTAGTGTAAATTTTAATGTTACTATTTTTTTCGTATCATGATTTGCCATAGTGATTATCATTAATTTGTATATTCTATTTTGATAAGCAACTATTTGTTATTGCAGTATTTTAAAAAAAAATTCATATTTTTTTTTTTAAATATTGACCACATTGGGATACTACTAAGACCACAGAATGCTGAAATTATGAAAGCAATGTTATTTTCTTAAGATAAAATTGCGAAATTTACATCAAGAAAAAAAAAGCTTTATACAACAATTATTCATTATGTAATTAAAATTGAAAACCAACTTTTGATGACATGTAGTAATAAAATACATTAAAATATGATTTATTTAATTAATTATTTAGTATTTTTTATATAATTGTTCATGATAGGTATCATTGTAAACCTAAATAGTTTAATCAAAACAATACAAGTTTTATTCAGTATATACAAGTACGCATATAGCAACCATTCATAAATGAATGATTATTTCAACTCTAGGAAAGAGAAGTAAATAAAGAGAAATACTCACTAAAAATAAGTTTTACAATGAGTATATAAACCAATCTGTGAACTACAAACACATTCACATGTAAAACGTGCTGATTCATTTTCTGTTAATTTGATATTTTGCAATGCTGTTTTTTTGTTTTCTTCAGTAGCACACTCTTTTCTTCTGAAATATTTCAACCCCATAACCCATTTCAGTTCTCTTTAAGTTGAAAATATGTTATACTTAGTTTATTTTTATTCAATATTTTCATAATAAATTTTATAGTAGTTATCCTAACCGTCCAAGGCAAACAAGGTTTCCATCACAATGTCAATGATCTCTGGAAATATATATATAAATTTTATTCAGTATGTAATTTAAAATGTACTATTATTATATTGAGTAATAGAAGTATGCTAAAAATAAAATGGAAAAATGTTTACATTATTTAAAACACAATTTAATAATTAATTTTTATTTAATATTCTTGTGACAATATTATCTAAAAAATTGCTTTAAGTCAATATGTGATTAAAAATAAATTTTGATCAAACATAAGAATAAATGAATTTAAAAATGTACATTAATTAAAATTTGACTTAATACTCACCTATTTTCTATTTATTGCAAATCTTTTCCATAATTGAATAATCAGTTTATCAACATGCTTTTCTTCTTACTAAATAGTTTTTTTTTTTTTTTTAATTTATTATTTTGAAAAATAATTATTTTATGATTACTTATATCTTCTTTTTTTTTTTTTGGGGGGGGGGGCAAATACATTTACATTTTTTATTAAATAAATAACTTATTAATATATCTATATGAATATTTTTTTAATTGTAGGGTGTATATGTATTGCAAGATAATAGGTTTAGACATCTAAGTCAAATGTCAGCTGATAAGCAGTGTTTTGAGTGGGCACCAAAGGTACTGTTAATTCACTATTATGTAATAATCAATTTTATATAATTTAAACATTTTTATATATTTTATTTTTGATATGTATACAGGTATCATCTGTCTATTTATTTACATATTAATTGTAAAAAAAAAAAAAACGTATGTAAAACTTTTTAATTAAATAGCTGTTTATTAAATAATTGTTGATAAAACTAGCTATTGAGCATACTTGAAACTGTGAAGTATGACAATACAAAGTACACATGACTGGTTTCAGGAAAACATTCTTCATCCACTGTAACAAGTACAACATCCTGTCCATAAATTTGAGTAAATTTGAATCTTATTTGTATTAAACAGATTTCATTTGCTTACTTTCATTTTGTGAACAAGCATATACATTATTCTGAATAGAGAGAAATGGTAATTTCATTTTTTACAAACCTTATAACTGATATATACATAAAGAAAGTATTATTTCACTTTATGAAATTCACAATTGTTGGTGTGTTTCTTTTATACATTTAATAAACACATACACTAGTACATTCTATTCAGATAGGAACTTAATTAAGTTTGTAATAAAACAAGTGAAATCTCCTTCATATAAATAAGATCTAGATCTATTCTGATTTGTAGTTAATGATGATGTACATTGGCATAATAGATGAAGGAAGATCCTTTGAAACTGGTCCTGTGAATCTTATGTTGTCATAATTCATATTTTAGCAATTGGCCATTTTATAATATTTTATATCTTATGTTAAATAAAGAATTAGTAGAAAGAGCTTAAATGCTCTCATTCACAATATTAAAAGATATAGCTACTAAAGCAATGTATTGCTTGATGATTACTTTCTCCCAGCTTTGTATAAATTTGTTTGAGTGAAGCACTCTTTTCCTTTCATTCTAGAAACTGTCTTTGAAGTAAATCATTAAACTAAAAGCAGTTATGAAATGTCTGCCCTGATATTTAGTTTTCATTGGCTGTTATATTTTATCCATTAAGATTTGGGATGAGAAAATAGTTACCACCATCAAATACTCAAAAACTATCTTTGTATGTAAAAGGATATAACATTTTATTCTGAGCATTATAAATTTAACCAAGTAGGAAGTATAATATGTGTAAATAAAAGTATCTGGTGTAATTCTTAGAGTAAATAATAATTATTTTTTGTGTATAACTCTTATGAGTGACAAAACTTTTTAGTTGGATTTCAAAAATTAAATATTTTCATGCAAGTTGAACAAAGGTAAAGAAAATTTGTAAATTATAATTTACAATTTTTATTATATAAATGTAATTCATATTAGAATGGCTAAGTTTTCCAAAGTCATATTTTAATTTTTCAAATTTAGTGTGTGAATTAGATATTGCACATTTGTTATTCTGATTGCTGTATTTTAATATTGACATAACAACAATTAATTAAACATGGAATTTAATCACTCACTCATTTTTTTATATAAATTGTTTATTTATATTGTCCTTCTATTTAATTAATGACTAAATATTATTTACATAACAAAACTATTCATTCCCTTCATTTAAATATACATATAGAAATGCTTTCAAATATTCAATGATTGCATGTGCATACATATCCAAACATGTAATAATATTTATGTAGTAATAAACTCCAAATGTGCATAACATTAGAATAATTTACATGCTATGCTTTCTAGAATGAGTTTAACAAACTTGTAAACAATACTCTCTTTTATTAACATTAATCTGCTACTCTTATCTAACTTCCACATTGTTTAGGTATCGTATAGTAAATTAACCCTTAATATCAAAGTGGTAAAACATAGTAGCAGTGATTTTTGTAAATTCTTGATCAATTCAGAATTTGTATTTTATAAATAGTATTATATTTTTTCAGTACTGCATATATTATTGCTTATTTACAGAGTTGTTAAAATTATTTGGATTTACATCTAATTATTTACCTTCTCATACATCAATGAAAGAATGCAAATGAACTTAATACCACCTTCTTTATAAACTTATATGGTTACTGTAAATTATAGCATGTTTAAAGTAATATGATATATATATAATTATGTATTTATGGCTGGCCTTATATGAATGAGCACATTTTATTTATATGCATGCTTTTTGTTACATGAGTTTCGAAATAAATACTGTACATACAAAATGTATGTAGAGAAAAGCTTTATTTAATTATAACAGCATAGTATGCTTAGCATGCTTTCAACTACCTTATGGCAGTAATTGTCTGTGGAATATTTATCAAAGAATAAACAAGATATGGGATTTGCATAAAATTTGAATAAAGGATGTAAATAAGTTCATTTAAATGTGCCACTTTTTTGAAAGGGGAACGCTGGATTCTTTTTTGTTTATTGCAGGTATGTTTTTGGCAATATGCCATGCCTCTGTAATTTTACATTTAGCATTGTTTCTTTCAGAACAGACAATGCTAGCAAAATATAGGTTCAAAGCTGTGACCGAACTTGGACTTTTGCTCAACAAAAATGGATTAAACTTCTGTGTTCACTTTAGCTTGATTATATTAGTATCTGTGCTGTGCAATTCTTGTGGATAAATTGGCACATGGTTCTCCACAGTTTAGGTTGTGGCATCCAATTTTGTACACTACTTGGGACTTCAGTTCAGAGGGCAGTTTGTCTTTAGTATTGTTAATTAAATGATTTACATCCATTATTCAAATTCTATACAAATCCACTAGCGTGTTTATTCTTTGATAAATATCACAAGCTCCTTGAATGTTTATTGTTATGAATATGACTACTAGGTAATCGAAAGCATGCTAAGTATACTATGATGTTAAAATTAAACAAAGCTTTTCTCTCTATACATTTTGTATATATTTATTTTGAATTACATTTTCCAAGAAAAGTTTATTAAAATTTTGAAGTTATGGTATATGAGTTTATGTATACATATAGATAATTTAGACTTATGAATGGTTATATTTATATGTATATATCATTGTATGATATGATTATCTATATTAAGTACATATATATAATTTTATAAATCTTAGATGTAAAAAATATTATATACCTTTCACTTTTAAACTTGATTCAGTTTTTATCAAAAATAAGCTTCAGAAATCATCTTTTAAATTTTTTTAATTTATTACTTTGAATCAATCATATTAAAAAAACATATTTTTAATACAGATGTATTAATATCAATAAAAATAGTAAATATAATGGTAATTAACTATTATATATAGTCTTTCAATCCACATCTGTTAATTCCTTAAGAATTAACTGAAAGTACTTCTGCAGATTGAAAGACTGTATATAATAGTTAATTACCATTATATGGGGTTATGGAATTAACGTAAAATACTTCTGCAGATTGAAAGACTATATATAATAGTTAATTACCATTATATTTATTGATATTGCAGTAGTTTTTAATTGTAAATTTATTAATATATATATATGAAAATTGGAAAAAGAAATATATTTCAATAATATATACAAAAGATTAAATTTGAAAATGTACTAAGTTATAAGACATGACAATTTTTTTAATAGAATCAACAAAATAATTTAAATTTTATAATCAAGTTTTATATACAGGCATCTTCATTTTTCACATTTGATTGGTTTTTTTTTTAAAAATCACATGAAAATTGAATTAGTAAGCAGTAGATGTCTAATTTTCATGGGAGTAATGTTAATAATATATAATCACTACTGCTGCCCAATGACATTGCTGTTTTTACTTTTATGTATAGACGCTGCACACAATGCATAAATATTATTATATCTCAGTGTATATATTGTAACATTAGATGTTTAATCACTGATATTTGTATAAAATATTATAATTTATTACTGAAGACATCTAACCATAGATTTCCACAAAGCCCTTAACCACTTTAATTTATGCTCACTAGGTGGTGGATATCTATTGATTCTTTAGAATATTCAATTAGCCACAGCATATGATAGTACAAAGAAAAATAATGACTAGTAAAAGAGGTTTACTAAAATAAAATAAAATTTATTATAAATCAATTGGTTATATTAAAACATAGACTATAACGATTTTTTAGTTATTGTATTTGATAGCTAACTAGAATAATTGTATCGGGTATTTGATTTTTTTATATTAAAATTACCTTAAGCTCTAAACGTTAGACAATGTTAAGCTTATATAATGAACCCGTTTCCACTATGCCTTTGGGTCATATCGGTTTTATTAACATATATAGCCACACATATATTTATTTTTGCTTATACTTTCATATATATTTAATATGCTTAGAATAATCAAATCGTGGCTGCATATAAATAAACTAATGAATTAATTGGAAGCAATGAGTATCTTTCCCGGTTATCCAGAATCCTGGGTATTAATATATATTATAACAGAATTATTGTTGCATGGTTTAATATAAAAAGTTTTAAATCTAAAACACCTTTTATTTATTTTTTCACAGGTTGCTAACATTAGCGAATTATTTCGCTAATACACTGTTTCAGTATTAGTTAACTAATCTATTCTCAATTTTTTTTATATTTGATGAATCTCCCCACGCTCTCTGACAAGTAAAAAGATAATTACATGGATTAACACACATTCTTATAATCAAAGAAAGAATTACAGAGATTGTTTAATGCTATATTTTAAAACTAACATTTAATAGCAACAACAACTCAAAAAAATAACCTAAAACATTTTATAGCCTACTCATTTTCTCACATCCATTTCATAGACTATTAATATCTATCAAAGAAAATCAATATTATAAATTAGTAATAAGGCATATGAAGACTATCAAATTATTAAAATACACTATATGAAGTAATATTTATAGTTTTTTAAAATAGTTCATTAGTAAGTTTCTATTAAGTTCATTTTAAGTTTGTATATTTTGTTAAAAAGTACCAAAGAGAAATAAGACTTTTATAACTAGTTATTTTCAAATTTTACCGTAGATCTTTATGTAATGAATTTGTAATATAGCAATGGCTATAGATTTCAATTGTAACTTTTCCTGCTTTTGTCTGCAATTTGTTACTGAATAGATAACCATCCTATTTCAGGAATTTCTTCTTCTTTCATCAATTGTTTTGGACACTGATCATAATATAGATATGGCACTTTAGTTTAAAGCTTCATTCCAAAATAGGATTACTAGGAATATATCAACAGACGTACATTTTGTTTTTAGCCATGCATATACATCATTTCTCCAGTATATGTATGAGCTTCTGTATTGTTAACCATATCATGCTTAATTAATACAGCAACTAAAGTCTCAGCAATTGGAGCATAAGTTCACCAACAATAGCTTCAATATGTATTAGTTTCGGTTCTGGGCATCACTTCTCAATATTTTTTTTTTCTTATAATACTATGGACCCCTTTAGATATTCTTCTGCCATCTCCTAAGTATTAATTTTATCAGACCTTTTCTTTCTCATTTTACATAGTTTTATTTCCATGGATGTTTAATCCCACACAATTATTATTACCATATCTTTATTTTTTTATTTTCAAATAAATTATACAAGCAAACAGATATCTTTCATTTGTTTTATATATAGTATGCATTTCTATCAGCCAACGAAAATATTTATAACTTTGCAAAAAAATATTTACTTTACAAGAAAATATAATACAAAAGAAAATTATTTATATTTTTTTTTCCTATAAGATTACAATTATTTTTTTTTCTAACTAATTTTTATTATAATCCAATGTTTCTAACCAGTCCACCACCTTTAATTAATAAAAACTGTCTGTATAGATAAGACTTTCTTTTTCCTCATTTATTTATAATTAAATTGAGTTTTAATCTCTGTTCTTAATTACATTCTTATATTTTCTGGGTGGTCAAGGAGAATAGATTTAATAATTATTAAAATACTATGTATAATGTTAAATACATCTGTTTCTGTTAACTTTTTTTTTTTTTTAACAATCTCTACCTTCTTTTGGGCAAGTTAGTATTTTCTACATGAAAACGGTACAATATTATATCCAATATTTTTCTGAATACCATCATGGACTAAATTTTAATAGTAATTATTTAATTTGTAACAATCAGTTGGCATGTTAAAGCTAAGTTTTGATATGTGCATGCATATTTATTGCTTTGGAATTTTACATAGCAAGCGACCTTAGCACAGAATCAAATCAAATGTTTTATCATAGTCACATAGACATTACATGCTTTAAGTGCTCCTAACAATATGCATTCAGTACATTGTCATAAAAATTAATAATTAGCCATCTATCTACTTTGTACATATTTGAAGTGCCTATAATCATGCATAATTATTGATTTTAATAAAACTTTTAGTTTTAAATCCAAAGGATAAACATGTAAATCATTGATAAACAGTAGGCATGTGTCAGTATATATCTATAAAATAAGCATATTTTAACAAATCAATAAATTAAAGGCATATTCCAGTGTCTACTTTCATAGACTGCCAATAAGCCCCTTAATTTTCTCCCTCCCTCCCACTTTTTTTTAACAAAATATTTAACTATTGGCCCTAATAAAATATTAAAAATCTGAAAGTATTCAGAGGTATTAATTTTGAATAATAATTTCCATTGATATATTTGCTTTGATTTATATTTTATATGCTTTACATAAATAAAGATTATTTTCTAATAACTTAAATAAGTATTAGGAGGATTTGTGAAAACCAAACCGTTGATTCTAATTGGATAATAATATGGGTCTAGAAATAAAAGAAAGTTCATTTTAGAATGTAAATCAAGTTCATGAAATGTCTATAAATTAAAAATGACTTTCATATAATTATCTTGGATCAGTCATTATGCAGCAGTCAGCAAAGTCTATCGAGATAAAATACTTCTTTTACATATGTTTTTTTTTTATATTTTACAAGAATTCTGTATGGAAATTCAAAGTTTAAGTTGGCATTATAAGATTCTGGGTTTTTTTCTCAGTTGATTTTAAATATTTAATCTTAATAGGGTTTTCACATATATTTGAACTATTTACTTGGTCATCATCATTTTTCACATATTTTAAATATACATCATTAATAGTTGTTGGCAAGCAGTTGATTTAATTAATTATTTTAAGGACCAAAAATATTATGATAAGCTGATTCTAACCACTTAGAAATGAGTACTTAGGTGTCAACTAATAATGCATGGAAATTTTTTGATGCCTGGTGAGATTTTGGTCAGTTGTATACTCTTTGGTTGATGATCAGCACAACACTGGAACAAGAAAGAAAAATCCAAACTGATTTCTGATGTCTTCTAGGTATATTTCAGTTGTTGTTGTTTTTTTAAAAAAATTTAATTCCATAATTACAAACAGAATTATTGTGAAAATATTTCCGTTTTTAAACAAACTAAAAATTTTGAGATGTTGAAATAAAATATATAACAAAGTTTAATTAGAAATCAAAGATAATGGATCACTTTAAAAGTAATTAATTCTGATAAAACCTCTGATTTTCAATTTATTTTACATAAAATTTAATTTAATATCATGCAGTTTTTCTCTTTTTATTTATACTTCATTAATTAAAACCTTTTTTATTTCTTTTCTAAAATAAAATAAAAGTATTTTTATTTACCTTAAAAATTTCAACTTAAAATAAGAGCATTTTTCTTTGAATGAAATGAAATTCCTTATATCTAACATGTGTTGTGCGAAATTAAAATGTTATTTATTATGTTATATTTCCTGAGCTATATTATTTTATTAATATGCAACTTAATGTTTGAATGGTAAGTTAATCTCCCTATTGTCAACCACTTGAAGAAACTTGAAGTGGATATTTCCATTTCATTATATATTTAAATAAGAAGTAATTATCTTAAAATTTCAGGTTTTTTGTATCAAAAATAATAATGAAAATAAATTTTATTTTTTAATTTTAAAGCAAAAAAGAAAGTGAAATTTTTGTCTAAAAGAAAATGATAAGTATTTCAGTTATTTAAAACCACTGAACTCTTAAATTTTTATAAAACTAATTTAAATTTTTTCTTTTCCGGTTACTCTTAACTAGCTCACTGTTGAAAATACCTTATTATGTTTTTAGGCCTCTGTTGAAATGCAATTTCATTATAACTTAATAATATACCATGAAAAAATTAAAATACTAAATCTTCCATAAAACAAGGATATCATAAAAAAACAATAATGCTAATAAGCTATAAAAATTAACATAAGATAAAAATGAAAAGTAAAAAAAAAATTAAACATTTTTAAAGTTAATTTTTTTAATCCATAATTTATACATTTAGATATGTTAGTTTTAAAATTAACACACTTTAATATATTAAACATATTCTACACTAAATAATGAAAATGAGTTATAAATATATTTACTTGTCATTCTTAATAAGTTTTTGCTGATGGTAGGAAGCTTTAAATCATTCAATACAGTCTCTGACTTAGACTTTTTAAATCTGTTTAGGGATTTTTTTTACTCTAGCAAAATAAATATTAATTATTAATTTGTTTTTAAGAATTGTGGGTTAATTTACTTATCTGTACATATAATAATTGATAATATAGTGATTTATATCTATATGAAATATTTTGGAAGGGAAACTACTCTTCTTATATGCTCTATAAAATAGATAGGCACTCTGCCCTCAATAAATGTTTTCAAAGTGTAGATGGTCCACCTTTGTTTAGAGTTTATTCTTTAAATAAACCTGACTGTACTTGAATTTAGGGCATGATTTTATTTTGAGCCTAATATCACAGGAAATAAAATTTCTCATTTTTAACTACCTGTTATATTGAACCTTATATATATACACCTGGGTCTCATTTTATGCAGTGATAGGTTCCATAGAAAACCCGCATTAAAAAAAATCACACAAAAATAGACTTAACTTACCTTGAAAAATGGGGGATAGGGTCTGTAATTTTCAGAATTGGCATAAAAGCAAAGCAACAAAGAAAAATTACTTTAAAATTCACATTAAAAAAATAAGCAAATAAAGTATGACTAATAAAAAATTTCAAATATTTGAAAAAAATTAATACAAGACAAACTTTTTTTATTAACTACAATATTTAATTTTACATTTTTCATACATATTTTAATCATTACTGCTAGTGTTCATTTGTAAACTGGAAAGAAATCAGATTCGATGTGATGTATTGTAGCTTCTCCTTAAACAAAGTCAAGAATCTCTCAGCAATTATGCCTTATTCGTGATGTGATATACAACTAGCACCACTTTCAGTCTTATGCTGTGTTAATGGTTTTCTGTTTCTATATTAAAAAAAGTGTGATCGAAATCAAAATAAAAAGATTATACATTATCATTAGAAAGATTATTTTCAGTTTATAAAATCTTTGTTTTTTATTTTAAAAATCTAAAAGATTATTTACATTTTAAAAGTTTAATTTTTTTGAATATTTATTGCATATTTTTATATTGTGCCATTACAATTTAGTCACTAGATAAAATTATAGTAATGTGCATGTAGAAAAGGTAAACCAAAAATCATCATCACAATTTTATATAACCATAAAAGAAGCCATAGGGCATCCAAGTTCAAACCCTACCAGATCAAAATCTTAAACACTTTAGACAGAGAATGGGTCAACAATTATATACTTTATTTGTTTGTGTATTGATAGAAAGGTAATACACACATTTAAACTATTTAATATTTAGTTTTTCTGTTAAAAAGCAAAGTTATAATGCATACATATAGGCAATGTATGTGTAAACTATTTAATTGTTTTATATTTCAAATATTCAACATTTTCACTTTCTTTAAAACTAACCTATGCTTGATCAATTTTAATGTCTTATTCTATACTTTTATTTTGCTTTTCTTTAATTATAATTGGGATTTAAAAGTTACAGACTTAATTAAATAATTGGGTTATAATTACTAAGCTAGCAATCATATTATTTAAGGTTAGTTTATGAATGATTTGAAAGAATGAAGGATGTGTGTACATTACATACAAAAATTTACATTTCCTAAATATTGAAAGAAAAGGAAGTATTAAATCTGTCAAATTATTTTTTTTGTACAATTTTTTGTTAAAAGAGGAAATCTGTTTAATCAGATATCGATCTTTGTAGCAATTTTTTTTTGTAAATGATTGTTTCACTTTGGAAGCTTATAATGGGTCAGAGCTCTAATTGTCTTATCTCAAGATCTAAAGAAGGAAGCTCAAAGATTTGAAGTGTTACCTGGATGTTAAAAAGAAAGAAAAAAAAGAAAAGAAAGGAAATAAGGATTGAGTCTATCTTTTTTTTTAAACAAAAGTGTCTGGAAAAAGGATTAAACTTTTCAGTTGAAAAATAATATAGTTGAAAATAAATTAGAGATCTAATTAAAACAAATTTGTCCAAAAATAGCAAGTGATGCTATCTCTGATTGGTTAAGTTAGTTAAAAATTGGATATAAAAAGCTGTCTTGAATTATTATTAGGATTATTGTTTATGATTCAGATTATTAAACTATCCAATTGAATGCTGAAAATATAAGAAATGTCTGGTTAGAAAAATTATATGTATGTCCCATCGGTTCTGGACCATCTGGGGAAGCTGCACATCACATAGGAAAGAAAAGATGTGTCTAAAATAATATTCTACACCTTTCAACTGACCAGAGAAATAAGATGTTTTTAATAGAAGGAAGAAAGCATTCACCTGCATTCAAAGAAGATGAATTAATCTACTGATAAATATTAATCATCAAGTCCAATTAATTGTTACAACAACTGATTTTAAACTCAAGAAAATTTACAAATGGGAAAACAACTGCTGTATTTCATCCACATGCTTGACAGGAAGAGAAGAAAATTTAATATAATGATTTCCAAATTGTCCACTAAAGCAAATAACCTCAATAGAGTCATCATCATTAAATAGTTATACACCTCAAGAAAGAGATTGTTCCCACATAAAACAGAAATAGTAGCTGCAGAAATATAGACAAGTTTGAACCCTTGGAAATTCGCCACAAACAAAAGATCGGTAATATGACTTTTTATATCTATTTTCTTTATGATATCAGTCTTAATAAACATTTTAGCAATAAAGTGGTATATTTTATTTAAAGAACTTTTAAAGACTATTCAGATCAATTAAAAACAAGAATGTCTTACTAAAAATAACTTTGAGCTTCATAAATGACCTTGAATGTATGAAAATTATTTGTTTATTAATTTTACAATATTAATGTGTAAAACAATTTTTTTTATGGTGTTATGATTTTAGTTTTAACTGATATATTATTATTATTTTGGTTTTTAATAATATTTTGTTATTATGGGATAAAACACGCACATACATAATAATATTTTTATATGTGTATAATTGGGAGTGAATGTGAAATAATGAGTAGTATTAGAATATTAGATTATTTTGTTTCAAGTTCAGTATAGATTTCAGCGCTTGGAAGGGAGGGGGAGAAAATAATTTAAAACTCTTTTCTAAAACTTGCTCTTTCAATTTTACTAACATTTTTTTTTTTTACATTCTATTTACATGTTGGATTTTTAAAGTATGTGTGTTAATGAGCAGATAATATTTTTTGTCTTGAAATACTTTTCATGGTCAATGTGACGTTCAACTTAATACAAATACATTTAACGGGAAAGGGGGAAGAACTTAAAATTAATCTGAGGATTGTTATATAATCAATTATTATTATTGTTATTCATGTCAATTTTCATATTATCTAGAAATTTTTATGTATATGTTAGAAATGTAGTAATAAATATTAGTTTGTTTTATTAAACGAGGCGTATATATTTCATTAAGTGTAGTCTTGGTTAAGTGTGATTATTCATCATCATCAATGGTTGAATATTAGTTATTTAAGATATAAGTAAATATGCTAAAATTAAGCAATAATTATGAATTTCTTTATAAAAATTAGTTTTATGTTTAGGCTTAGTCCTAGAGCTGTAGTTGAAACCCTTGTCATTATTGTTATTATTATCATCATCATCATCGTCATCAATGTTTTAATTAATGAGCTGTTTAACTGTTTAAAGGCCATAAATAAATATTGATTTTATAATATTTAGTGATTTCTTAGTATTATTATAACCACATCCCATCATCTATTTCATGCAAGGATGAGTGAATTGCCATCCTAAATTATTTATATATAATCTGAGCTAGTAAACTTACAAAACTATTGAAACACATTTGTTATGCTAAGATCTGAGAAATGATTTATGTCTAATATACTCCACTTTGGTTTAAAGATGTTTTACTTTTACCTAAATATTAGTGCTTATAGTGATATGGCTCAAAAAGCAAAATCTTCCATTTTATTATAAATAAAGTACCAAGAAGGGATTCAAACCCGGTACATGTGAAAGGTTATCAGATATAACCGTGTCTAGATTCAGATAATCTAGTGGCGCCCTGCTAGACCATATTCACTTAGTATTTGTTTAAACATGCACTTAACATCAAACCAAGAAATGAAAGGGGATAAGATCTACTGCCTGTATACCTGAGTTATAATACATTGCTATAATAATTTGCTTATAATTCTTGATATTTGAACTCCTTCATTTATATGGTAACAGTTATATTGTAACCATCTATAATTATTTGAGCGACCTTTCAATATGTTACAATATGTAAGTATAAATCTATTATTATTATTTATTCATTAGTATAAATAGGTTATTTACATACAGCTTCAGGCCATATTCATGTTAGCTGCTAATATAACGTTATATTTTTGAAAAAAACAAAAAGTATTTCAAGTGAAAATAAATTATTAATAATTTAAATTTCTTGATATCTAATAAATATAGTGAAATATGAAAGATATTAGGAAGAAACATGAATTACATAACTTCAAAATCGCATTAAAATAATCCGCATAAAACGAGACCGATGTATATATGTAATTGATAATATAGTATGTGCATTTAAATCACTATATTATTAGCTATTGCATATATGCTATATTATCATATATATATTAACCAATAAGGTTCAGTGTCACAGATAGTTAAAGATGAGAAACTTTCTACTGTGGTATATAATGTGAACATGTGCTAGCATTATGCTGAATTAAAAATTTTAACATAGTAAGATCAAGCTCTAAATTCAAGTACAGTCAATAAATATTGGTTTATTTAAAGAATAAGCTCTGAGCATAAGTATATATTAAAGTATATCTATTTTATGTATATAAGTATACATTAAAGTATATCTATTTTATGTGTATATATATAAACATTACAAGCATATATATATATATATATTGTAAGGAAATCAAGTCATACATCATGGATATAACATATATATATATATCAAATTTACATGAAAAAGATATATTTTTTGTGTATAAATCTTTAATTTAGTTTATAAACTATTATAAAAATATAATTAAAAGTATTTTTGCATCAAAATAATACTTTAATATAACAAAAATATAATAAATAAAATTGATATATTTCAGCCCATCTATCAATTTTTTTAATAATTTTTTTTTATAAAAAATGTTTTTTTAAAAAAACATAGTTTCTATAAAAATATTAATATCTTAAAAATTGGTTCCTATTGTCATGTTTGATACCTCATTTAAAATTTCAGCAAATTATCTACATTGTAAAGTACAGTGTTTTTTCTAGACTTCCACAAAGATGACTAATTTTAAATTAACTATTGTACACTGTTGCCAATAAGAATATTAAAACTACTTTAAATTTTTTTTGCCAATATAAAAATTAATATTTAGTAAGAAATTTTGTAAGTTAAAAATAGCTTTCTTTTTAAAATCATTATATAAATGGGAGTTATAAATCAATCTTTTAGTGTTTTAAAAATGAATAATAATTTTTCGTTCATGATTGATATTTAAAATTTGTTATCTATGATGCTTGAAATTAAAAAATAAAAATAAACATTGTTCAATAATATTGATATTTTATTCAGGATTATGAATACTAACAAACATCACTTGATTTCTTTTTACAGTAGTAATAAACAAGAGCAACTCTCTTCTCTAATGTTATCTATTGTAAGCTTGATTAATCAATGGTCATTAGATAGTAATATAATTCAATACCCATCCTCTGCATTTTCTGGGTAAGATTTTGTGTATGTTCAACCAGAATTTCATTTTTGAATTTCATTTGCAGCAATTGTGATTCTAATTTTTTTTTTTGTTTTTGCATGCAAACATGAGAATATGTAAAATATTCAAAAACCGTCAGTATTAAAAAAGCAATAATTGCAAGATATGCAAATTACAATTTTTTAATCATATTTTTTTAATTGAAATTTCTTTAGAAGTGTGTTTGAAACTGGAAGTTTATTAGACAAATTAGATCATTAGAAATGATGATCTAAAAATGATATATCTGTTAGAATTTTGCTAGATTGGCTATTCCTGTTAAATTGCTTGTTTAAATAATAGAAATAGTTATAAGTAATTATAATGATGGTAAATTAATATTTAATGATAGTAATAAAGTTTTAAATATTTCACATATTTGGAATGTGCAAACTTTTTTTGACATAGATTTTTCAAAGCCCAAGCATAGGTCTATATTTATAGCTAAGTAATTGTCAAGATAATTAGTGAATTTTTTCATATATTTTCTAGAGAAAATAAATCTGGCTGTCCAATGAGATAAATCTTATCAATTAATCTACTGGTCATCTGATGCCAGTTGAACTCATGAATAACTATAAATATTTTATTTATTATACAGCCAAGACAATACATGCCATAACTTATAAAATCTATTTTTAAGGTGATTGTGATGAAGTCTTATGAAATATTTCATTTAAATATAATTTATAAGAAAAGCAGTATATTATATGCAGAGATTCTAAAACACCATCAAAATGTTTGTATTCTATATTTCATTAGTTAGACAGATTTTTTAATATCCGATTTATGGATATGAATCTTGAATTAATAATTTTCTAGTCCACCAACTTCAAAGTGTGATTTTATAATACTCAATCTTGGGAGTTGGTAGATTGAATAACTGATATTTAAGTATTCTTTTTAGACACATATAAATGTATTGAAAACTTTTATGCCCGGTTCACCAGAGTCAATAAATCTGATTTCTATCATATTACTGAACAGATATATATAGTGTGCATCTATATAAAATTTGACATTTTTAATTAATATGCTTCAGAGTGAAATTAATCTCTATATTATAGTTATCAACATTATTTAAGAACTTGTGAATAAGATAAATAATAACTGAAAAGTGCAAAGAAGAAAAAACACTTCAGGAAGCAAAGATTTGACTTTTATTTATAATAATACTTTCAAAAGACAATTCATCATTTTCAAATATATATGAAAATGATGTATTGTAAATGTCAAAATTATAAAGTAAAGTCAAATGATTTATTTTCTGTTTCTGCACATTTATTTTCATTAATTGAAATTTAAAAAGAAAAAGGGAGACAGCATAAAACTTGTGAATTTATAACTTTAAGATATTTATATGGCCATGAATAGAAATATAACCAAGCTGAAATTAAGATTCTATGGTATATGCAAGAATACAGAATTTGATTTGCTGTATTGTATATAATCCATGAATGAAAGATTCATTGACAAGATTCTCTGTAAATAGCAAATTTGCTATTCAAAATAAGTTTTATAATAATTCTTTTTCATTCTAAAAGAATTATTTTTGATGTAGATTTTTTAATTTACTTGATGTATATAATAATATTGGTTTCAGGTTAAAGTGTAAAATAAAAATACATTAAGGAAAAAGAAACAGCAATTGATCTTTAAATTCCTGATATTAAGTCGATTTAATGTAGGACACTATTCATTTCATAATGCCTATTATAGATACAAAAAGAATAAATTGTTACATTTTTATATATAAGTGTCAAGTTTATTCCACCCACAACTTTCCGCACAATTCTCTCTAGATAAATGCAGTAATGATTTTTACTAATCATTTATTAAACTAGAAATTATCACTAGCCTAGATATAAACTTTAAACTTGTTAAAAATTAATATATGGTTTTTAATTAAACACACACACATACATTAATCCAACTTCATTTGTCTTTCTCCATGAGTAATTTCTTTTATATATATACTTCCACCATGCTTTTTTTTTTAAATTTATGAATAAAGACATATGAATAAAAAAAAAAATAATCAAATGTTTTTACATCTTTTATAATGTCCTATGTTTAGAAAATGTGTGGAGGAAATAGAGGTTATTAAGTACAAATGCAAAAAGAATGAAGTACAACAGTTCTCTTATTTTTTAGTTTAATATGCACTTACTTGTATTTTATTATAAGAGACATATTGATAATTGATATGCAATTTTCATGAATCATATATTTATAAAATAAACATATGTAGTTATATATATCTCTCTAATGAGATTATTTGTATGCATAATTGAGAAAATGAGGTTGGAAATGAATGACAATAAAATAAATAAATATCAAATGTTTATATTTCACAAATTTATACGAAATTTGAGTACTGGATGTGAAAGAGCTGAAGATGTGATTTATGTGCTTCAGCTTCCAGAATCAGCTAATAAAGCATGTGTCTAAAGTATCATCAATATACCAGTAAATATATATTACATTGAAAAAATACATGAATATTGGGCAGAAAATAAAAATTTGAAATTTTAAAAAGCTGCCCACATGACAATGCAAATAATCCTATAAGGCAACCTATTATGATAATCCATAATGTTTAAAACCCATTCATTAGCCTTATCCTTAAAATGAAAAATATAACTGTCCTCATAGATAAGTTCATAAAATTTCTATTGACTATTATCTTTGACAGAATGGCTTAATTGATTAGATCATCATGTAAATTTAGTATTCATGAAGGTCACTAGTCAGATTAGCAATATTTGAAAAGAAGAGAAGAATTAATATTAATTGATACATTATGTTATATACTAACTTGTGAGGTATTACTAACAATTGAATGTAGTTGCACAGATATAAATAAAATATAATTTTTCTCTAAAAACAATGATGGTGAAAATAACCGAATATATAATTATAAATGAAATTAATTGAAGTTTTTTTTCCCCTAAAAAAAATTATGCATTGAACCTAACTGAATATTCAATAAGAATTAATTATTGATTAGTTCACAAAATATTATAAAAAAAAATTCCTATTAATATTATTAATTTTTCTGGTACTTCTAAAGTTACCTCTATTGTGTCTGATAAATGTTTAATGAAGACTGAAAAAAATCATTAAATTTGTGAATGGATAATATGTTCTGCAATTAGTAACATATTACATCATTAAAAAGTATAAATACCATACAAAGACTAGCACAAAAAATATTTTGATAAACTGAAATATATTGCATCATCAAAAAAATTGTAAATCTATACAAAGATTGTAGCAAAGCATCCACCAAAGCAATAATACTAGGTAGGTTACTTTTGAAATGCAGAAGATAGAAGATAGTATTAATATGAATTTTCATCACAAGAAAAATAAAGAATAAGGATAGTATTTTTTTTCTTTTTTTGAGAAAGAGAGAGAGAGAGAAAAAAACTGCTCAAGTTAACCCATTCATATATATATATACACACTCATCTAATTTTGACATGTGAATATTCTCACTCTTTCTTAACTTATTATTCTCTTGTTTTTTATGAGTGCATTATTGTATGTTTTTTTAATTATTTTTTTTATGTAATGGAGTTTAACTTTGATTGATCCAATCATAGATTGGTGGTGAGATAAGCCTATTGTTGGTAATCTTAGACCACTACAATAATATTTCCTGTTTATTGTAGCAATATGCCATTATCTCATTGAGGGTATGGTGTGTGATAATGAGCTTTCTGGAAAATTTATTTGTTGGGTATAGTAGTACTATCCAAGACCCATCATGGTGCCACCAAGAACCCATGTTTAAATCCTTATTCATATAGTGGGCATCCGATCAACACTGAACTAACTCAATATGATATTGCACAATTTAGTTTAAAACTTCTGGTTAAATTGATGAAATACATGAATATGAATTGAACAAAAGCTACAATATAAAAATTTAACAATAGTTTAACAATAATACACTGCACCAACATACTCTCTTAGATAATAGACTAATATTATGAAGAACATGTCCATCAATAAAACATTGAAGATAATTTTGTTTAGGTAATAGCCTTTTACTGACTTCCATTATTCTCTAAACTATTTTATTTATTAAAATTGAACAAATCCACATTTTTTTATTACTATTACAATTTTTATTTTATTAAACCTCATCAATCTTATGGATTCAATTGATCAGCAGTCTTTTTCAGACCTATTATATATATATAATGTGAGAGTACCATATGAGCCTCACCTAAAACAATTTGTGTTTCTTTGTGAATTTAACTGTGCCTATATCGAATCAACAGATATAAATAACATACACCTATCTTAAGCTTTTCATATATCAGCTATATACATAAACTAGTTAGTATTAAAAGAATAATTCTAAAAATGAATAATTCTAATTTGTTTATACACACACATAAATAAATGTTTCTAACTAATAGTATTTTTTTTATTAACCAAAACTTGACATTTGACAAAGCCTTAAGTCAACATTGCATTTTTATCAGTTGAAACAAAGGAAATAAACGTTTGGGGTTCATTACAAATTGTATATTTTAAACAATAGAGAGCGTGAGCATGATTATGTGATATGCTTGTGGAAATTAATCCAGTATAAAAACAAACTAATATTGTTATAACAATAATCTTCTATTTAGTTATCAAGGCAATAACTACGTCTGTAAATTTAAATGTGTTCGAATTTAGAACACATTAAAGAAAAAAAAAAAGATTCAATATTTTAAAACCTGCTTCAAGTAATTAATTTACTTACTTTTAATATTATAAAGAACTCTAAAAAAATAATCATTGAAATTCACAAGGTTATAAAAGTTATCAACGTCTTCGAAATGAGTTTACAAAATATATGTTTAAGAAGACAAAAATTTATAAAGATGTTCTTTGGCTAGACAAGTTATGCCAAGGATTTCTGCTGATATTTTAAACCTGAACATGTAAATTTATTCCTACTTAATGCCTAAAGTATAATCATCGTAATTTCCACTAAAAAAGTTGCCTTAATAATGGAGTATTATATTGAAGATTTTAAATATTTTACTACGCAAATATTTAAAAGAATGAATATTTGGATTACCTCTTCGAAGGATGATCAAGGAACTTTACCTTTCAACATTCATCGTCATTTTATTTCGTCTAAGGAGGAATATGAAGCCATTATTCTTTCGCATCTTGGAATACTTCTTTGTGCACTTTAATAACTCTTAAACTTTATTTCCTTTGTGGATAACTATATTTACGTGGAAAAATTATTTCATATATTAAATTGATTTTAACAGAATAAGTGGAGAACTGATAAGATGAATATTTTATTTTTATTTATTTAATAAAATTTAGATGTTGATATTTTGATATATGCTCTGATGAAAGTGATGGCTGACTAAGGTAAAAGTTTTTAAATTATTTCAATTTGGGAGTAAGTTTTATTATATTCCAAATTGAACCTTACCTGACAATTATCACAATTTTTTTTTAAACAATAACATAATTAATATCAGAATACATTCTATTATTAATCTAGTGTGAATGGATGTTATCTTATATAGACATATAACACACACTGAATCATTTTAATGACACAATAAGTAGATTTATAATGTATGGTGGTATTATTTATTGTACACATGATTTTAAATTATATATATATATGTAAATAATTACATTATGTTTTTTCTGAATGTTAAATAGTTTATTATTGTATATATAAGCACAGATTATAATTCTAAATTTTAATATTTTTATTATTTATGTGATAATATTTTTTGTCTCTATTACGGATTAAAATGTGTTAAACTTGATTTTAAAATTAAACAGGTCTCATTTGTTTATTTTATTTAGTCATTTTATAAAACCAATAATTACAAATATACATACTCATGCATATATATATATATTGAATCAACTTAATGATTTAATATTTATAAAAAAGTTATATATAGCTTATACTAAATTTATCATTACTATGGGATATTTGTTGAAATGCCTGAAGAGAGTCAATTGCGATTTCTACTCTGAGCTCGAATTCCGAGAGTAACGAGGTTATTAATAGAGGAGTGGATTGGATTATATTTTAAATCACATCATCCATGGCATTCTATAAAAAGACTCAAAGTCCGAATATAGTTAGATGTGACTTCCTCGAGTCCTGAAAAGGATCGTCCCATTATAATATATATATACATACATAAATAGTTTATTATATAAACAAACAACTTAACATTATATCTTATTGCATATATATTTATATATTGAGACAGTTGTATAACTCATGGCATATAACAACATAGTAGTGTGTGAGCATGTATATATATAAAGTTGAAAGGAAAAGTAGAAACACAGATTTAAAAAAAATTGTAGATATTTTTTATATTACATTGGAATAGCAGTTAAAGATTAAATAAATTTGAATTTAAAAATGTACATTATAAATTTATTAATTCTGATTTTGAAATTAAAACATGCATGTTTTTATGTTACAATAGATATACTGGTAATTATAAAATTCTACTATCTATTTTGATTAGATTAATTTTTTTTAATTAAAGCTTGTATAATATATTTTAATCCTACAAAGTTGTTTTTTTAAAATAAGGTAAATTGAAAAGAGTCATTAACTTTTTTGATCAAGGTAAAGAAAACTTGCTTTTAATTACTGTATTTTCCCCACCTAGGGCTATAAAAATATTGGAGAAAGTTTTTTAGTTTTAGAGTTATACAGAGTTAGTATAAAGATATAATTGAATGCAAAACAGTGCAAGTCCAGCTGCTGCTACTAGTTCACAATGATAGACTTTGGATTCACATAGAAGCAAGATCCAGCTTTTATGTGGTTTGTAAACCCATATATGTGTATTTGACAGCATAGATACTGAAGAGCTCTCTGCAGGCCAAGAGTTACCATATTATACTTTCCCAAAGATGACAATAAGCCAGACTATTGTTTAGAAGGGAACAGTTTACCTAGTGATTTCATCAGCTTGCTGAAGTTCTTTATATATCTGCTGCTTTATCTATATGCAGAGAGGCTCAGATAAATGCACTGCATAATATATATATATATAAAGTACAGCTAGTGAGTTATTTTAAATTTCTTGAAAATGACAGTTGTAATTTTTAAATTTAAAAAAAAATTGAAGTAAATAACTTTATTCAACAAAAAATAAGATGTTTCCTGTATATTTTATTAATAAAGGAAAACTCCAAAAAATTTTCTGGATTGGGGAACAAAAAAAACTTGCTGTTTTTAAAAATGTTTACAATTTATTTGGAGTAATCAGTTAAAAAAGAAAAATTTTATGGATTATCAAAAAATCAATATATTTTTTTAAAAAAAAAAGTAAAAAAGAAAACTTTTTTTTACCATTAGATAATGAATGATTTAATAACTTTGATTCATTATATTTTTTTATATATACACACATCATATATGTGCATATATGTATTATAAAAATGAATTTTATTTTTTTATAAATCTATGACAATTCGAACATTTATTATATAACAGCACATCTGAATGCTTATATATGTGAATTTTATGTATATTTTTAACATGGAATTAATTGTGAAAAATATAATATTTTAATAAGTTTATTATTTTGACAATTACAATGTCTGATATAGATGTCAATGTGTGAATACATTTCAATGCGCACACATGTATATGTTAAATCAGTCATTAATTATGTATTACAAAAATGAATTTTTTATTATATGACAATTCAAATATGTTCATTTTATATTATGCAAGTACATCTGTGAGCTGATATGTAAACCTATTGAAACATATATGTAAACTACAATGTAATAGTGGATTTTTTGCTATTAATCAAAATCAGATTTAATTTATATGTATAGCCATATTTAGCAGATCTTAATTTCATTTTAATTGTTATTAATAAATTGATATTTCATTGTTAAAGTTATTCTAGTGAATTTGCTCAATCCTAAATAGTTTTAGAATATTATATATTTGTATTATATCTTTTGATCACAGTAACAATTATAGAGCTTTTGCTGTCTGAGCTCAATTTGTGCATAATGGTCTGCTATTTAAAAGGGGTTTATATTTAGAGTTTATGGACAAACAAGTTGATGATGATCCTGTTTGGCATGAAGGGAATAACCTTTAAAGTTCATGTACTACATTTCATTTTAATTATTTATTTAGAAATGCAGTTTATGCTAGGCCAATGACCAGAGCATTGATGATGATCAGCATGTTTTAGTATCCCAGCATTATTTTTTTAATTTTTATATTCTGGTGGATTAGTGCTTAAGTTTGTGCATCCAAATTTATTGTTTAAGTAATCTGCCCCAAGCTGGAAAGAGCTAAATCATTAGCCTGGTCTATAAAAGACCCATTTCAAATTCAGCCACAAGATTGACTATTGATTTATTTTTATTGTTGATCATTCATGATGATGAATGCTTATTATTTTTGTGTAATGCTAGTTAGATTTATTTATAGTTAATATAGTTAATTGTGTTGATCCCTCAGGTTCTCTCATGCTCATTACTCATTCATTTGTATTTAATTTTATATTTAAATTTTGTTTTGACTTGGGGGTGTTGATCAGTTACAGTATTTATAATTTTTTTTTTACAATTCATATCGTACTAACACTATTAACCATCATATTATTAGTCATTTTTTTCATTTGTCACCAATTGGAATTTTTATCTTACATATCTGAACAATATTTTAATAATAATATATATAGATATAGATAAATAATAATAATAATTTTTCATTCATCTAAAATCGTATAATAAATAGTTATCATTATTCTGAACAAACAAATATATTTTTCAATGCAACCAGATTATTATAACAAACGAGTAACTAAATAATGTTATTTTACGATATTATCATTACCCTGAACACACAAATGTTATATTTTTCAGAGTAACTAATTTATAATAACAGATAAATAATTAAATAAATGTTAGTTTATGATATTAAATAAATTTGGTCACATATGACTTATAATACAAACAGTCTTACTTATCACATACATTGATCAATGATTCAGTTTGCTTATCTTTATTTTAAGCTAGCAAAAAGCATAAATATATATGTTTTTAATACTCCTAGGTTGTTCTTAATGACGAACAAAATAAATTTAAAAATCCTTGTGGAGTCCTTACTTGGCTGACAAAAAATTAATTCAGATCTGTTAATCCTTATTGATTCTTTATTTAGCTAGCAACTGAATATTTTAGTCTGCTAATCCTTATCATTTTTTTACATGGCTGGCATTGGTATTTTGTCTTTTTCCTTTACAATTTACCAATGGATATAGTTTTGAAGAAAGGTGGCAGTAATGATTTTAATTCATGAAAGAGGTAAATAGGTATTTTTTCATATTAGATTTAGATTTTTGTTACTTTCTCTGCTTTGAAGTAGCATGGTTGGGCCGAGATTGACTGCTTGTGGATAAGCACTTGCTATGCATATTATAATAGCACATATTTAGTTTTCTGGGTTATTTCATAGTTGTTTTTTGCTGAAATATATGCAACTTGCTGTATACTAAAGTCATGACCTTAATTCATTCTGCTAACAAAATTCATTCTAAATTGAAATTAATTATTATCGTTCTTTTACCGATAATCATTTGTGTTTATCAACAAATAATTATTAAAAAATATTCCTCATACCCACAGATGTTCCCTTTCAACATTTACCTTATCTATTTCAATCAACTTCTACAGCATATTTATTGATAAACAATAATAATAAATCATGAAATAAAAAGAATAAAACGGACAAAAAAAAAAAATCTTTGATGAATTTTTTGTTAAACAAACCACATTATATATATATAAGATTTTATAACTTGGCAACTTTCTTATTTAATTGATAACTTTAACAACTTCTGCTTGTTTCAGTCCATTTTATTTCATTTTTCTTACAATTATAAATTATAGTTAATTAATAAAAGGAAATCTATATAGTATAATACAAATGCATAAAATATTTATTTGAAAACGCATATCAATACTTTCCACTCACCACTGTGGGGATTCATTTAATCCTTTTTCTACAGAGCCTATATATATATATTAATTATAAATTGTATTATTTTCTGAAACTGTTATACTTGCTGTCCTTTTCTGAACTTGTGGCTGTCTAAGCAATACTACAATATGTGTAAATGTGCTTTCTTTCTTAATTCATTAAAATCTATAGTTTTTCTTCTTTTATAACTGTTTTATTGTAAAAAAAAATTAATTTTTTTTGTTGATGTTTTAATGTATTTAATTTTTTTTTAGTTAATATATATCATGGATATGAGTATATATGAATTAAGACTATAATCAAATTAAATGTTGTAGGAATGAGGATTATAAGAAACAGGCAAAGGGAAGGACCAGTATATATATAAAAGTTTCCTTGGGTGGATCTAATACATATGTGTGTTAACTTGGGCACTAGATAAATACAATAATATTAACAAGATGAGAATATTACCTAAGATGTAATTTATAATTTGTTATAATTAAGATTCCAATATTCTAAACACTAAGTTGAATGACTCAGGATACACTAATATATTTCCTAGTAACATAGTCTAATTAGAACAAAAGATTAGTATAATTTAAATTAGTAATATTTAATAAGAACTAATGTTAAAATAAATGTAGAAAATAATTTGATTTATGTAAAATGTGATTAATAGATTGATAGTTATTAAAGAAAAAATAATACTAAGTAATATATAAACACCAATCTATAATTTTAATAAGATTAATGTGAATTGACAGAATTACATCCAATTTTTAAACTTTACTACGAAATCTAATCTTATTTAAATAACTTGAAAAGAGTCTTGTTTTTATTTGAATACATATATAAAATCATTTATATACATAGGAAGTTAACTAGAATAAATATGTCAAACTATTCATTTTGTTTGTAGACATGTATATGTTAATTTCATGTATATACTTTTTCTGCATATGTGTAATGTTCCAAAATTTTTATTTATAAAATTGATCCAATACTAATATTAGTTATATGACTTATCATAATTAATTATAAAAATTTTTTTTTACTATTTTAAACAAAAATAATGGCTTATTTTAAACAAAATAATAAGACTTGCCTCTAATAAAAAAGTTCGTTTTACAATCTTAGATTTTTTTATTTCATTATATATGTTATGTAACTTGCATTACATATATTTATCTTTTGGCAAAACCAATTTTTAGATATTATTTTAGCATTAGTTTTTTGTTTGTTTGTTTTTTATGGTTTGTAACAGTTTTTTCTCCAATGAAAAATTTAGTTTTCTTTCTACATGAGACTCACACTACTTAATGTAATTTTTGAATTATTGCTTCAATTTTAAATGATGCAAGGAGTTTACATTACCATTAAGATCACTTTAGCTTCTTTCCTTTGATTCTAGACATTTTACTCTTCCATGAGATTAGTAGCTAAAATCTGCTATGCTTAAATCTATCTTTTAATCCTCTGTAATAAACTAATATGATCTGATTTGTTTTTTTATATTCATTTTTGGATAACAGCTATTGTTATTTTAAACAGATATTTGCAAATATATTACTATATTTGCCAGCATTTTTCCACTCAAAATAAGTCTAAAATATGGGATGTGTCTTATGCACAAGTAATCAAAATTAAGAGTTGAAATTCCAGTCAGTCTAAAACTTGTGGTTTATATTAATATACATATACATCTGAGTCTCATTTTATGTGGTAGATAGGTTCCTTAGAAATCCCACATTAAAAAAGTCGCACAAAAATAGACTTAACTTACCTTGAAAAATGGAGGATATGTTCTGTAATTTTCAGAAATCGCATAAAAGCAAAGCAACAAGGAAAATTACTTTAAAATTCCCATATAAAAAAAGGAAATAAAGTATGAGTAATAAAAAATTTCAAATATTTGAAAAAAAATAATACAAGACAAACTTTTTTTACCTTTTTTATTAACTACAGTATTTAATTTTAATCATTATCGTGATTTGACAATATGCGATTCATTTGTGAACTGGTAAAACAGCAGATTCATCATAAAAGGAAATACAATTAGCGACAACTTCACTCTCATGCTGTGTTAATTGTTTTCTATTGACGATGTAATTGGTGATTACTATTTGTTTATCCAGACTGCTATGTCTAGCTGTTAGAGAATGCACTTCCACTAGTGTAACTCTATATATATATATATAACATGCCTCTACTAGTGTGTTAATAATGACTAATGGTTAAATTTTCTTTTATGCACGTATATACATGGAGAAACTTTTAGGCAGAAAGAAGTTACAAGTAAAAATATTTAAAAACTTTTAAAGATGTGTTCTTTTTAAGTAGAAATTAAAAGTTCTTAAATATTTTTACTTGTAACTTTTTTCTGTCTAAAAGTTTCTCCATGTATATATGTGTATAAAAGAAAATACAAACACATTTTAAAGATACATTCTTTTTAAGTAGAAAATAAAAGTTATTGTAACTTTTTTCTGTTTAAAAGTTTTTCCATGTATATATGTGTATAAAAGAAAATATAAACATACACATACATAACACAGACATACACTCATTGGAATTTAAGAGCTTGTTCATTGCAGCAAACTCAGATTTCAGCATTTTTTGAAGTTTTTCTTTGTTTCATACATCAACATAAAATATATGATTAAATGAATAAATTTGACTTCATTTGATAGATATTTTTGTTTACTACTGAAATAAATTTTAAATGTTCACATTTTGTTTCTATAAATATTAAAAAAATGAGATCGCATTTCAAACAAAAAGATTATACGTTATCATTTCTAGAAAGATTATTTTCAGTTTACAAAATCAACAAAATCTTTGTTATACTGATTATTTTTAAAAATCTAAAAGAATATTTATTTATTTCTGTTATATCTAATGTAATATGTTTTAAAAGTTTAAAATTTTTGAATATTTATCGCGATATTTTTATACTCCTAAGTATAAGTAGATTGTTTACAAGTTTCAGGCCAAGTTAGCTGCTAATATAATGTTATATTTTTTTTTTTTGGGGGGGGGGGGAGTATTTCAAGTCAAAATAAGTTATTAATTTATATTTCTTGATATCTAATAAATATAATGAAATATGAACTTCTTTATCGCATAAAAGAAATCCGTATAAAAAGATATTAAGGAGAAACATGAATCACATAACTTCAAAATCACATTTAAAAAATCTGCATAAAATGAAACCCATGTGTATAAGCATTTCTAAATCGTAAGAGAGAACATAGCCATAATTGTGATCCGAATGCTGTCAGAGTTGTATGTGAAGATAGAAATGATCGCAAATGCAAATCAAAAGAGGCATTGTTCATTACACAAAATGAATGTGTAATGAATCAAAAAAGTAATAGTATTCAAATCAGCAAAAAATTAATATTCTCAGCAGACTAATCATGAATATGACATGATGTTAAAATTTTATATTTAAGCTCTGTATGAGTATTACTTTATATTAATATATAAATATTCTATTGTATTTTGTTTTTTTGCAAAACAGTGGTTTTGAATAAATTATTTCCATAATTTTTTTTTTCTATTCTGTAAAAATAATAAGTTGCATGATATATTTTATGCTTCATTATTGAAAGAGGGAGCACTCCAGTAAAATAGAGTTCACATCTATTGATATCTCAATGTTATAATTCATCAAATATATTCATGCGTGATTGTACTTCAAAAATGCACTGTAACTATAAATTTAAACTTGATAGATTTATATAAAACATTATTGGTGCTTTGCGATATTTTATGTTAAAATTTCTTCACTGAGTGAATGAAAAAGGATGAAGTTATGGATAGACAATGTGTGGTCTATGTGTCCTGATACACTGTTAAAGAAACCTGCCTGCTAATATGGAATCAGTTTAGAAATCACAGAACAGAAGCTGTGAAAAATAAAACCAACCAACTGAAAACTTAATTAGCTGTACTTCTAGGTGGCCTAATGAGTCAGCTTCAACCTTTAGATGTCTGCATTAACAAGCTATTTAAAATATTCATGAAAGAGAAATGGAACATTTGGATGCAGTCTAAAGATTTTGAAATGGCACCATTAGGAAGAGGCCTAGCATTTTATAGATTTGTGAATGAGTCAAAACTTCATGGGATGATATGAAACATAAGACAGTAATAAAATTAATTCTCTTGATGGTGCAGAGAATGATTTGTTATACAAAGACTCAATTTCTTAAGAAGAGGCTTCAAGTGATTCTTCTTTTAGCTCTGGGGATGATTTTCAGAGTTTTGAGGATAAATACTAAAAGGTACCTAACTACAGTGTTCCCTAGTTATATTTCTTTAGACATAAATAACTATAAAATTAGTACAATAAATCATTATAGAGAAATTCATGAAAAAATGTAGATTTTTTTTTTTTACTTTAAAATGTGTATAAAAAGGGGGTACATCTTATAAGCCATTGTGTTCTATATGCCAGTAAATACAGTAATACAGCTTGTGTCTTTCAAAAGTAATCAGCCAATAATAAAATTAATAATCTGCCATTAATAAATATGTTTTCTCATATTGTCTTTCTTTAGTTGTTTACCTTTTAATTACATTGTTTTTCAAAACACATTTCTTCATTGATTTATATCAACAAAACATGCTAAATTTGACTTAAACCTGTTAATTACTCCTTGATTTCAATACTTGTTTTTCAATTATCAAATAAACATTAATTAATTAATGAAAATTTTATACAGTTTATTCATAAACAATTAGATGAGTGTATTTTCTATTTATTATTTGATTGTTTATTCAGATCCTGCTAAATTTTAATTAGTAATTTTTCTGTTTTGTTTTTTTTTAATTAAGCATATTTTTACTCTATGTTATGTAAAGTATGCTATTATTCATGATTTTTAGTAATCCCGAAAATTCTTGAAATTAAATGGTGTTTGATCTAAATAAATAATCATATGGATTTTTCATTTTAATAGTTTTCATCACTTCTTATTCACTTTGGTTTCTTTTATTTGTATGCTTTATTTTTTTTTTTAGTAAATGTTATCAGTTTTTTTTTTTTTTCACCATTAACAGATAAAAAATATATTTTATGGGTTCTTGCATGTTTAATTAATCCTAATGTTGTACTAATTTTTGGTTGATTAACATTTTCTGGATTTTTTTTTTTAAAAAAAAAAGGATCAAATGAATATATGAAACAAAGTTATATATTTATCCAATCAAAAAATTTTAAAACTGAAATTTTAAATTCACGAATACTGAATTTAAAATGATGTTCTAAGTAATTGGGATATTATAATTTACCATATACACCTTAAATGACACTCTACAATGCAGTTTAACATATGACTTATTTTATTAGCCTTGATCTTAGTGTGCCAACTTCTTCTTTGAAGTATTAAAAGTTCCTTCCACTTCTTATTTGCATTGCTGAATTATATATAATATAATACACTATATACACCTTCAATGACACTTTACAATGCAGTTTAACATATGATTTATTTTATTAGTTTTGATCTTAGTGTGCCAACTTTTTTGAAGTATTAAAATTTCCTTCCACACCCTAAGATCAAGACTAATAAAATAAATCATATGTTAAACTGCATTGTAGAGTGTCATTTAAGGTGTATTATATTATATATAATTCAGCAATGCAAATAAGAAGCGGAAGGAAATTTTAATACTTCAAAGAAGTTGGCACCCTAAGATCAAGACTAATAAAATAAGTCATATGTTAAACTGCATTGTAGAGTATCATTTAAGGTGCATATGGTGTATTATATTATATATAATTCAGCAATGCAAATAAGAAGGGAAGGAAATTTTAACTAGGATATTCTGACAAAGATAACAGTCAATTTAAAAATATATATATTTATCTATGAGAGTCTTCCTGCTATCTCCATTTTTTTCTCTAAGGGCAAGTTTAATGAGTGGTTTCCAAATATGAAATCTCATATTATGTTGATTTATGATGTTACATGCCATTACCATGTTAGCAGCATTAATTTTTTTTTTTACTTTTTCCTCTTTTGTCACTATACTTGTTTTTTCCCAATCAAATCTAAAAGTCCAAGTTTATTTGCTAGCTAATACTGTCATTGAAGAAGAGACGGTAATAATACCACTAAAACATTGTTATATATTAATCTGTGTGCTATTACTGAAATGAATATATTTTGAAAAGGTTTAAATAAAGTTTGAATTTTTCTAAAGGACATTATTCTAGATGATGGAAGTAGTCCAACATATAATTATTACTACTAAAATATCACAAAGTTTCAGACAAACATTTTTGATTCTTTTTTTAATTTTTTTTTTCCATATTTAGATTGCATTAACTATTGTTACTTTTTTTTTTTAAATCTTCACCTCAAGCCTTTGTGAATGATGTGTGATTTTTTTCTCTTGCTTTTTGCTTCACATCATGATATTTAAAGATATTGTAACAATTGGCAGATATTTTTTGTATTTTTATTTCATTGATAAGTCAATCCATTACTGAACTTAGTATGTAATAATATTAATTGATTATCATATATATAAATTTTATGGGTTTAATTATTTGAAGCAGCTACATAGAAATTAATTTTCAAATTTATTGCTTTATCTTGTATATTGTTCTTTTAGAAATAACTTTACTCCTGATTTTTTAATTTTTGTTTATTTATTGAAGAGTGTTATATTTTCATTTACCATTCTTTGATGTGGGTTCAAATATGGTCTAAATAAAACTTGATTTTAATCAGGTTCAGAAAATTTCTTGAAGCAGTTATTTTTACCCTAATTGAAAGTAGTTTGCTATAACTTTGAGTAATGGTATTCCCATGTCCAGATCAGTTTTTTTGTTTTTGTCTTTATCAGTGAAGATTGGAATTCAAAACTGTAATTAATTTACTCCATTATACTACTAAAGCTAGTATTCTAAAATGTAAAAAAAAAAATCTTAATATTTTTAACTTAAGCTAACTTATTTGCATAATTGCATAGATCTGTTATTAGATCAGCTTTTTTATATTTTAGAATTCTCAATTTAATGACAACTGAATGCCCTTTTAATACTAGCAACAATTCTACATGTCTTCCTTATATGCTTACTTCTATACCTTCAAATGAATTAATCTTTAGAGCTATACATTGTAAATGTGACTAATCAATGGATAGCAGATGGTATAGTATTATAAAATAACTCAGATTGGTTTATGACCTTTGCCTTCATTAGTAACGATTCATAAATATACCTGGTACTCACTCTTGTGCATCTAGCAGCCATATTTTACTTATTTATACTATTGAAGCTAATGTCCTGAAATTTAAAAAACCCCAAGTTTTAAGCCTATGTAAATTCACATAGTTACATAGATCTGAAACCAAATCAGTTGCTAAATATTTTTAGCAATTCTAGTTCTATGATAACTTTAGGCATTTTCTGCCCTTTGGCTAAGAATGTTAATACTGATTAAACATCACATGACTTTTTCATATACTTATAAGTGCAATTACCTACACTCTACTCCAGAACTATCATCTGCAAACTTGAGTAATTGAGTTAATAAGCAGTAGATGGAATAGTGCACTAAAATTCTTGTCTCCAGACTGGTTTTTGTAATTGTTAGAGAAAACTAAGATTCAAAGCTATAATTAATGCATTTAAGCATCTAGCAGCTACATTTACCTTTTATATTCTATTCAAGCTAGTATCCTGATATATAAAAACAATAAAGTTTTAAACCTAAGCCAAGTCATTTGTATAATTATAAAGATTTGAAGTCAGGTTTATTTTTATATATTTTAGAAACTTCAGTTTGCAGGCATTTTCTACTCTTTAGCTAAGAAATTTAAAACCTACAACAGTATTATACAACTTTTTCTTATGTTTTCCATTTTTATTCCATTCTAGAGCCATCTTATAAGCTTGTCTGTGAGGATGCCATGTGATAATAGTGCTACAAAATCTCTTCTCTCTTTCAAAGCTTTCTGTATTTTGCTTTTGTCAGTGAAGGGTAGTATTCAAAGCTGGAACTGATATATCCTGATTTTTTTTTATAGCCAAACTAACTTGCTAACATAGCTCTATGAATCTTATAGTAAATCACTTTTTATATATTAAAGACCTTAGCTCCTTTAACACTAACTAGAAGGTTAATGTCATTAATATTATCACATGACTTTCTCATATGCTTTCTCTAGAATTAACTTCTGTAATCTTGTGAAGTCAATGGCTAGCTGGTAATCATGGTGCTATAAAATTTCCAGATAGTTGGTATATGATATTATTGGTATTAACATTTGTGGACAAAGACTAGAAAGATCTTTAGTTGTCATAAAACTGAATCTCTATGCAGAAACTCACCTGTTGTCAGAATTGTGTAACTGTTCAAGAAAGTAAACCTGGATTTAGTAAACTTTAAATTTTATGTTATTGGTTAAATAGTGTAAAAGAATTAAATATGATATCTAGATTTATAAGTGGATTAGTATGCATTAGATCTAGCTTTGAATCCTAATCTTTATTGACAAAGGCAAAAGGCAGAAACTAGTCTAAGGAAGGGGATTTCATGGCACTATATTATTTGATGTCCATTGATTATTCAAGCTTACAATAATAGATGCTTTGGGATGCACATGAAAAAGTGATGCAATGTTTTCTTTTCAGATAACTGGTTCATAGACAACTCACCAACTATCCATTATTGATCTATAAATGAACCCTTTGCTATTCTAATTAAAGGATAGAAAGCACTCAAAAAAATTTCACTTTTTTTACCTATATACTGTTGTATTATAAACACAGTACAAATGAGAGATATTGTACTAGCAAAAAGAAGTAAACAAATAAATACTAATAATTTAACAATATTTTATTCTGAATTTCTTTTAATTTTACTATGTATTTCTTTTCTTTGTGATAGTTTAAATTTGTGACCACTGATCTGGTAGTACTGGCTTAAGATCCACAAAATTAAATTTATATTCTATTTTAGTTATGTTTCAGCAACCTTTATACTGTATATGTATTCCCAAATTTCACCTCTAAACATGCACTCTAAAATAAACATGAATGTTTAAAACCGGAGAAATTCAAGAAGTAGCATGGTTTGACTTTTATGAGTTGGTACAATTTGCTAGGAGGACAAAGAAATGAATTGTCCAAAATATAGTGTGAAGATAGTTTATAGATTTTATAGTGCATTAATTCAAAACTTTATTTAATTAATAAAAAATAGAATATAGCTTATTGTCAAAAGATAGTAACATTATTGCAGATGAGTTTCTCAATTTAAGTTTATGAAAATACTTTTATATCATTACTCTGAGCTATTGTAGTTTTAAATTGGATCTAAACGTTTTTTCCTAGCATACATATTAAATAATTAAATTTTTTAAAGCTAAATAAAAGATTTTCCTATTGTAATCCTACAACAAGAAAAAGTACTATGTGAAAATAAAGAAGAAAAAATTTTTTTTTAATTTCAGCAGTTTGATAGTAACATTAATTTATAGGGAAAAAAATTATCAATTCAAATTTTTGTCAAGTTTATATTAAACTTTTATAGTTTGAATTAAAAGTAGCATGCTTTGATTTTTACGAGTTATTACTACTTTCTAATTTGCAAGATATCAAAACTGATTGTTCTGTATATAGACCATGGACAATAATTTGAAACAAATGTATCATATATTAAATGGTCAAAAGTTTAATCAATTAAAAAAAACTGGAATATCAATGTGCTAATGAAAGTGTTAATATTATGTCAAGTGAATATTCAATTTAAGTTCATAAAAATTATTTAATAGTCTGCTATTATAATTTTCAATTAAATTTAAAACTATTTTTAATGCTTCATATTTATAAGTCCACAGCAACTGAAAATACAAAAAAAAATATTTTACTGAGTTTCATAGGTGTAATGTTAGTGTTATTTATCAGAATTTTTTTTTATCAATTCTACATTGTTACGTTTTTATAATTTTGAATTAAACTTAAATTTTTTTTTTTTCTTGGGGGTTTGATATTAACATTATTTATTGGAAATTTTTAATCAATTCAAATTTGTTACCAATTCCACAGTGCTAAATTTTTATAATTTTTAGTTAAATTTAAAACATCTTTCCTCACATAAATATTTATTACATTTTTTAAAACTAAGCTAAAGAAACTCAATTACTGTATAGGAATTCCTAGTAATAAATTTAAAAGTGAAATAAATAATAGGATTAAAAATAAAATCTAATAGATATTTTAAAATAACCATTTAATTATATAGGGATTAATAAGAAAACCAATTTCAGGTATAGCTTTTCGTTACTTTTAGTAAGTTTATTTTAGTATTTGCTAAGTATTCTGTTATAAATTGGTGATAGTCTTATATAAGGGAACGGCAATATCCACTAGTTCATCTATCTGCTATCCAAAAAAAAATTATAAACAAACAAACAAAAAAAAAAACCATTAATATTTTAGTTCGTTTTTAAGTCGCTTGGTGATCAATTTAATATCATTTAATTATATTTTGTTATTATCCATTTTCATCACTCTATTATTTGGAAAAAGTGTTTACTTATTTATTTTTAATTTCCAGTATTAAAAAATTCTCACTGATAAAGTTACAGGAAAGATATGAAAAGATCTCGGCTAAATTAAGTTGAAACAAAAAAAAAAAAATTGCTTCCAAGCACTTTTTGAATTCTAATTAGTAGTTTATGTATACAGTATTATGCAATAGTATTTTATTATACACTTTGTTAATTCAGTCATCCATAATTAAAAAATCTTTAAATCAAACTTTCACAAAAAAAATAAGAATGCTTCTAAAAATGTTTATTTTGATTATGACTGTATATGATATGTTAATTCGTAAATTGTAATATATAAATATACTTGCATATATTTATGTTATGATATCAATATCTGTATTTGCATATACAAGAAAGTGTATTTTTAAAATTTTTATTCATGTAGATATTTATAATTCTATATAGGATAGTAAATAAACACAGCGGTGTGTGGGGGGGGGGGGCTATTATTCATGATACATGCTAGGGTGTCTTGAAACAAATTGTAGCATTTGTAGGAACACTTGTGCAAAAATGTATTATATGCATAAATATAAATTTTTACTTGATTTGTAGTGATATAAAAATCAAATGGAAGTTTTATTAATTCTTCCAAAATTTAACATATTGACTGCCACCTAAGAAATAACTTATCTCATAGTTTGATTCTTAGCTTTATATTGTGTTTATTTTGATTATGAATGTGTATGCTATACTAATTTGTAAATTGTAATATATAAATATACATGCATATATATATATTATGATATTAATATATGTATTTATATATATAATATAATAACCACATTCTACTCTTTTTACACTTTAAAGCAAAATTATTTATTAATATTACAGTTTCGACTGTTCCTAGCAATCTTCGTCAGATCTACAAAAATTTAAACATTATATCAATACAATCATATTTCATACATATATATAGTAAATTTTTACAATTTTACCAACTTAATTATTAACATCATTTTATATATAAAACCCACTATTATATAACTTTAAAATTTACTTTATCCTTTATTTCTAATATTAATTATTATCATATTTGTATTTATTCACCTTTTTCCTTTGCCATGATTTTATAAATTCAATGTAATATTTATGAAATCTTTCTTATATTACTATATTCATATATTTAACCTTATTTAACATATTACTATATTCATAAATTTAACCTTATTTTACATTTCATCTATTATCTTAATTTTTAATTATCTTATTCCATTCCTTAATTCCATTTTACCCATATTTTATTCCTGTTTCTTCCATTTACTTATTTTTTATAAAATTAATTATTTTAATTCTTATATGTATTTTTATTTCTTACCTTATTATCTACTAAAACTCTCACTTTTCCACCATTTTCTTTCCCATCATACACTCTAATTTTTTATCTATATACAGCTCCCTCTATTATCTATTATACAAACTACTTATTTATTTTATTTCTTATTAGTTTTCACTGTTTATTTTATTTATTTTATACTAAGATAGTTTTTAAACCACTTTCTCTATTAATATTTGGATTTATCTTCTTTATTAAAATTGCCTCCCTTATTTTTCTATCCCTCCTACTACTTGCATAACTTATCATTCTAATATTCTCTTTTTCTAGTTTATGACCTGTCTCCATAAAATGCATATATACCGGTGATCCTCTATCATATTTATGTTGTTTTAACCTAGTATATATTGAATTTTTCGTCTCACCAACATATTTATTTGTAATCCCTTTATCCTTACATTTTCTACATTCTATCTCATAAACCCCATTTATATATTTCTTCTCCCCACTTATGTACCTATTATCTAAAATATCCATCACATTTTTCTTCCTTTTATTCACTACTTTATATTTAATATCATTTTTAAATTCTTTATTAATTTTTCTAATAATATTATTAATTCCCCTTAGTATATTACTATCATTAACTTTTATTCCTATGTATTCCTTCTTTTCTTTTCCCTTCATCCTTTCCTCTTTTTTATATAACTCTTCTATCTTTTTTATATTCTTTTTTATTACCTTTTCTGGATATTCATTTTTCTTAAAATCTTCCTTTATTCTATTTATTTCCTTATCATATTCCTCTCCTTCATCACAATAATATTTTGCTCTATATACCTTAGAACTTATAGCACTAATCTTATGCTTTATATCCATATTAGAACCCCAATTCACTGCATTTGTAATACCCATTTTTTTCTATACATTTCTGTTTTTACTTTACATCTTTTTTCATAATACTCCTTCTTTATCATTATATATAGATATGCCAATCTATTATCATTCTCCCATTCTGTTGTAAAATGTATCTTCTTATCTATTTTATCTATAAATCTTTTTATTTGTCTCTCACCCCTATTAAATATTAACAGAAAATCATCCACATATCTTTTAATTAATATTGGTGCATTCTTATCCCCTATCATTTGATCTTCCATATTTTGCATATATATCTCACTCACTGCACCCCTATTAACAATCCTCTCTGTTTATAAAACCTTCCATTAAATTCAAAAGTTATATCTTTACAACATATTTCCATTAAATTCTTTACTATTTCTATAGGTATTTCTATTTCCCTTTCTCTATCTTCCTTATATTTATTAACTGCCAAATTAATTGCTCTTTCTACATCAATATTTATATACATGGACACTACATCCATCTTTACTATTGTCAATTTATATTTACTATATTTCTTTACTTTCGTCTTAATTTCTTTTACTAAATCTTTATTATTCTTTATATACATCTTACTTTCTCTATTTACATATTTTCTGAATATCTTTCCTAACCATTTCGATACTCTATCATAATATGATCCCTTTCCATTAATTACTGGTCTTAATGGTATACCTTCTTTATAAATCTTTGGCGCCCCATATATTTTTGCCACTTCATAATCCTTAGAAACTAAGTTCTCTAATAATCCTCTATTTACTATTTCTTTGTTATATAAACCTTTAATTATTGTATATATTTTTTTATTATTCACCCCTGTATCATCTTTATTTATCTTTATAAAAAATTCTTTTAACATTTCTTCCATCTTTTTTATATAATCATGTTTATATATCATAACTAATTTTCTTCCTTTATTCGATTTAATAAACATTATTTCTCTACCATAGTTCTTTTTCATTTCAATAATATCATTTATTTTTTGTTCTTTCTTTTTTCTCTATATTTCTATCTTTTGCATTTTTAATTCTATATATCAGATTATTTACTTTTTCCTTTAACTTTTCAATCCATTTTTTATCATCTTTATTAATTATACTATAAACATCTTTATTTTGATAATAATATATCCCATATTTTTTCTCTATAGAGTTCTGTAACATTTTCTCCATTCCTACCTGCACTTCCACTATATCTTATTTTATTATTTCCATATGGAACATACTTTATTGCTTTATTTGTCATTCTTATTTCTTCTTCTAATTTTACTTTTGTCAGATTACATACATTATTTTCTTTTCTTATTTTTTTTCTCACCTTTCTCTTTTTCTCTTTCCTTTATTATTTTCTCCAATTTCTTTTCCTGTCTTATTCTAGTTCTATTATTTATCATATCGTTCTTCCTATTATACAATTGTTCAAATATGTCTTCTTCTTTTGTAGTAATTCCATTAACCAATTTCCTTTCTAATTGTTCTATTTCTTTATAATAATGATAAAGAAGGAGTATTATGAGAAAAGATGTGAAGTAAAAACAGAAGTGTATAGAAAAATGGGTATTACAAATGCAGTGAATTGGGGTTCTAATATGGATATAATGCATAAGATTAGTGCTATAAGTTCTAAGGTATATAGAGCAAAATATTATTGTGATGGAGAGGAATATGATAAGGAAATAAATAGAATAAAGGAAGATTTTAAGAAAAATGAATATCCAGAAAAGGTAATAAAAAAGATAGAAGAGTTATATAAAAAAGAGGGAATGGATGAAGGGAAAAGAAAAGAAGGAATACATAGGAATAAAAGTTAATGATAGTAATGTAATAAGGGGAATTAATAATATTATTAGAAAAATTAATAAAGAATTTAAAAATGATATTAAATATAAAATAGTGAATAAAATGAAGAAAAATGTGATGGATATTTTAGATAATAGGTACATAAGTGGGGAGAAGAAATATATAAATGGGGTTTATGAGATAGAATGTAGAAAATGTAAGGATAAAGAGATTACAAATAAATATGTTGGTGACATGAAAAATTCAATATATACTAGGTTAAAACAACATAAATATGATAGAGGATCACTGGTATATATATGCATTTTATGGAGACAGGTCATAAACTAGAAAAAGAGAATATTAAAATGATAAGTTATGCAGGTAGTAGGAGGGATAGAAAAATAAGGGAGGCAATTTTAATAAAGAAGATAAATCCAAATATTAATAGAGAAAGTGGTTTAAAAACTATCTTAGTATAAAATAAACAGTGAAAACTAATAAGAAATAAAATAAATAAGTAGTTTGTATAATAGATAATAGATGGAGCTGTATATAGATAAAAAATTAGAGTGTATGATGGGAAAGAAAATGGTGGAAAAGTGAGAGTTTTAAAAGATAATGAGGTTAGAAATAAAAATACATATAAGAATTAAAATAAGTTTCTAAATATTACATTTTTATAAAAAATAAGTAAATGGAAGAAGAATGAATAAAATATGAGTAAAATGGAATTAAGGAAAAGTAGATTTTAATGTCTATAGTAAGTTTTATGGAATAAGATAATTACAAATTAAGATAATAAATGAAATGTAAAATAAGGTTAAATTTATGAATATAGTAATATGTTAAATACGGTTACATATATGAATATAGTAATATAAGAAATATTTCATAAATATTACATTGAATTTATAAAATTATGGCAAAGGAAAAAGGTGAATAAATATAAATATGATAATAATTAAGAATAGAAATAAAGGGTAAAGTAGATTTTAAAGTTATATAATAGTAAGTTTTATGTATAAAATGATGTTAATAATTAAGTTGGTAAAATTGTAAAAATTTAATAGATATATGTATGAAATATGATTGTATTGATATAATGTTTAAATTTCTGTAGATCTGACGAAGACTGCTAGGAACAGTTGAAACTGTAATATTAATAAATAATTTTGCTTTAAAGTGTAAAAAGAGTGGAATGTGGTTATTATATGTTATATATTAGAAAAGCAAAAATAAAGAAGGAAAGAGGAAGAGAAACTATTGAAGATTATTTATCTATATGTGCATTTTAAATATTTTTATTTATGTAGATTTATTTACAATCTTATATAGCATAATAACAAAATCATACTGTTGAGTGCACCATACTGTGTCAGTAGACAGTCACTGCCCATCAAGAAGCATGCAATCGATAAATTTCTTTTGAAGAAATCGCTCAAAATATGTAAATTTTAAAAAGCAATAAAACATCCCCAAGCAATTAATTGAAATGGCTCAAAAATAAATAAAATACAAATTAAAAAATAAGTAAAATACAAATTAAAAAAGAACTAATTGACCGTTACTTGTTTTTTTTTTTAAATAACATTAAAAAAGTAAATGTCTTTTTTTTTTTAATAACAAAAAATACAGTGGCATTTTTACAAAAGTAAATGCATTCTTTTTTAACAAAACAATAAAAAATATTTATTTAGGACCTTTTTTAGATTTTATTAAATATACGTTATTCTTCTAATACTTTAAACAAAAACACTTGACGAATTAAAATGGCAGCACATAGCACTGGAATGTGCAGGTGGGACTTGATGGTTTTGATGATTTTTTGGATCATCCAAAATATGCATTACTTGATTAACAAACTAATCAGCATGAATGACAATAACAAAATTTTAATTTAGGACCTTTTTTAGATTTTATTCAATCTACGTTATTCTTTTAATAGTAAATTAAATGTTTAAACAAAATTAAAAAACAAAAAATATATAGATTAACAAACTAATCAACCTGAATTAAATTCCATTGAATGAAATGTCAGCACATAGCACTGGAATGTGCAGGAGGGAGAATGATGGTTTTGACGATCCTTCGGATCATCCAAAAGATCCATTACTTGATTAACAGACTAACAAATTAAGTTAAATTGTCTTGCGAAGATATCGTGACTCGTGACTATTTAAGAAGTCGTGCCTATAACAAAACTTTTCCTATTTTTAAACCCTTCCAAAGTCTTCACAACCACTGCGACAGTTTGAAATTTTTTTGGACCTCATACTACATCATTTGAATGTAATATAATACTTTATTAAATAACATTTCAAATGTTATGTTGACTTCAAATCTACACACCCTCAAATTATACGATAGCGCAGCCTCGATAGCGATCATTTGTAGAGTAAGAACAAGGCACTTGAAAGTAGTGTGAATTGCGAGAAAATAGTATAACACACTATAAGGCATTACTGTGTGCCTCAGAAATTGTATATTTAACTGTTTTTGAATAGCAACAGCGATGTCAAGTGACAGGAATGGTCATTGATACTTGTATCAAAAAAAGCTTAAATGGAAAAATGTGTTGATTAATGAATAAACATTTATTAAGCATATTATTAAAAAAAAAGTACCAACTCATGAGTAAGTACACTATATAAAAAAATTTCAGTAGTTATAATTTAAAAAGAAAAATTATAACTTTTGCTTTGACTGTCTGTCATTTTACATAGCAAGAGAATGATATTTCCTGATCACATTTCATTAAAATAAAGCACGGAAAAAAAAAATTAACGCCCCATAATGTGCATTTTAATATTTTTAAAAAAGTTAATTTAATACAATGCACTATAACACATATATATGTGTGTGTGTGTTACATAAAACATTTAAAATAATATTCACAAAAAAATACAATAATGTGTATATATATATTTTTAATAATAAATGAAGAAGTGTTTTAGTTTAATAAATAAAAGTAAAGATATTTTTAAAATAAATTAAAATCTGTAAGGAAATGAACAAAAGGTATCCTAATCTCAATTTAATAAATAAAGGAATTTTTAGCAAAAAGATAAATATAATTAAAGTATATTGTAATATAGGAAATTTTAGATTTATTATTTTAAAAGATAGCTTATCTTTTAACTAAAAGAAAAAAAATTCCAAAATTTTAGGATGGAAATGAAGACAAAAGAAACTAAATTGTAACTTTAAAAAATAACTAAATGACTGTACAAATTTATTATTGAGAATTGTTTAATTAGAAAAATTACATCTAATCAGAGATCAAAATAATTTTGTAAATTATCTAATCAAGAGGGAATTAGGTTTTACTGGAAATATTTCCAACTGATTAGATAGTATTATAACTAATGTTGTAATTAAGAAAAGAGGAATAACTAATTAGAAAAAGAAATTGAAAATAATGATGTGGATGACCTCAGACAATGAGTTTGTCAGTGATATAAAAACTACAAAATTTATATTGCATTAAGTCTGATGAATTGTGCTATTAAAAGTTGTTTGTTATTGTAGTCTGCTATTATTTCAGTTTGCTGATATTAAAAGAAGTGTGCTGTACTCATTCTATTGCTAGCTAGCTATAATAATCTTGCTGATTCCTTCATAAAGGACAACCAGTTCATCCATCAGCAATGTATAGATATTTTTGCAGACATCTTAACCTCACCATGCATTGCTAAGGTCACAAAGGGTGTTCGTTTGGTGTTCACCACCCAGTTCTTTCATGTTTGGTCACCTGAAATGTAATACATATTCTTGACCATGATTGCTGAGATACCTAACTGCCATTACTACTGAACAAGGCCCAAAATACATGCTATCCCAGAAAGAAGATGCAACAAGATGTTAAAAGAAGATCAGGAATGCCAGCCATGAACTCAATCAACTTTTATAAAGACAGGATTGCACTCTAAGAAAAACTATACCAAAACCTAGGTAAATATATATGATAATTTAAAATCTAGATGATTTTATTCTCTTTACAAACTTTTATAAAAACTAAAAGTAATTAAATTCTGATCTCCTATTTAGAAATGGACTCATCTATGTTAAACAGCTAAAACTAGTATAATTATTTTGTTTATTTTTGTTTATTGTTATATGTTTGTTAAATAAACATATTTTAAGTTGTTAATTTGCCTTAGTTCTCTCTTTCTATGTCTCACCATTCAGTATTGATTAAGATAAAATTGTGTCAATTATATATTGTGACAGTCAGATGATGTATGTTGGTTTAACCCAGTTCGAATACTAAGCGAAAGTACCTCGAGGCCACCCATACGTGAGATATTAAATCAAGAATACTATGACCTATGCCCTATTCGCCTATTCTTGAGGCTAATTACGAACCAACAACATTATCTGAGCCATACATAAATTATTTTTCAACTGGACAAGCTTAGCATCAACGGTAGAGACATGGACGGGAATACCTATGGAGCTAAATAGTTAAATGTGCATAAAAGTACTATGAAAAATGTGTTTTGCGTGCCTGGATCATTGGAAAAGTAAAATAAAGCATTATAATAAAATTAGGAAACTCAAGCTTTTTATAGTTAAATAATATGTTTAATTAATGACTTTAAAATATTAAAAATGTTTTTAATGACCTCCGCTATTCCGCTAAATTAATGAAAACTAATTAGACAATCAAAACAGATTAAACGATATAATATTTTTGTGGTTTAAATCTTTTCTTCCCAATTCTAATAAAATTGTCAACTCGAATCTCCTCGATAAAGTACAATCATAAAAATCTTTCGCAAAGCATTTTCTAATTGCTTTGCGCTAAAACAGACAGTTTAAAAATTATTTAAAACATATAGATAAATCAGATATACGTAATAAGCTACTGGCGGACAAAAGAGGCGTTATCGAGGAGATCAAGTTGGCAAACAAAGGAAACTTACTCGTATGGAATTTAGAAACATAAATAAAATTGGAAAGAGATTTTAAATGAAAAAAATTAACTTTTAAACTTAACCACAAAGGAATACAAAATATTTACACATGTTGGTAATGAAGAATAGCGAAGGAAAAAAGGTTAAATATAGATAGATGATCATATATATATATATATATTTAAGACTAGTCTAATAAAAATGGTTACATTATAAATATCATTAAATAAAACAATTCAAAATATAATTCAATTAAGAAAGGTATGAACAAAAGGGTAGAAAGTAAATAGTTCAATGGAGGAGAGATATGATTACCGTCCTGGTTCCTTGGTCATGTTTCCTACGGCATTTGTGGCTTGATCTGATCATCGATAGGTATTTGCCCGGACAAGGAAAATGGAAATAAGTAGCATGCTTTTATGAAAAGTCCTACAGACACGGCACAGAGTGCAGATGACTATTGAGTGGATACTAAGGCATTTTGATGGTATTTAGGAACCTCGGCGATAGGCAAAACTATTTATTTGCCTAGCCAAGCATAGTAGAATCCATCAAATTCATATGACTTTTAGCTTGAGCATGTTCAAACTTCTCCATGATTTTGAAGACGACAGTTGTCTAACTTTTTGGAATAAAATCTCCACAAGCAAAATCTGAAAGAGTTCTCCAAAGAGAAATCTGAATGCCAGCAAGAAAACTCTGAATAGCCCTTGTCTTCTGTTCTCACTTTTATTTATACCCTCTTTGTCAGCTACCTTCTATTGTTTGTATGATCTTAGATCTTGATAAGCCCCACCGCACTCCTTTGTTTCAAGGTAACACTTTCTAAAAATAACTTTTACTTTTTTATCCTAAATTTCTTTTTTTAAAGTTTGAATTTTATTAATTAAAAAAGAAAGAGAAAGCCATCTTTAATTTGACTTGAATGGGCTCACTAATTAAAACATACATTCCTTTAGAAAATGTTCGTGGGCTTATCTCAAAATGAAATCATATGCCATATTTTAACAAGATTTTAACAAAAAAAATATATTATTTCTTTTAATAATGTAAGCATTTTATTTCAGCAGAATTTTGCATTAACTCATATATATACGCTTGATGTATATATATGTTTGACTAATAGGTTTTACAAGTAATTTTTATTAACAGAAATCTAATCTTAGAATGGAATTTATTTAACAAAATATTTAAATGCAATACAAATTATATAAACGTAATTAATTTTAGCTTTAATGCAAAACCCTGCTGATATTGGACTATAAACTTAATTCAGGTCTATAATACTAAGTTTATAGAAGGCTGTGAAGCATGGATCGGACTTCAGATCCATTGCTTCAATATATATGTGTTTAAAATACATTGTCTGATAGCTTGAGTCATGTCAGTTTCTTGCTCTTTGTACTAGTCAGGGAATCAAGCGCTTGGGGTGTTTTAAAATCTTTTTTGTTGATATTCCAATCTTTAGCTGGATGGGGTCTGAGAATTTATTCTCAATATAAATAGAAGTATTACTTATGGGGGATGCAATGGTATTGAAAGGTAGCCATGGGTTGTATATTTATATACCATCTTGGTCAGACCATTGGTATGGTTAATGTGTAAAAAATATTAATCATATTTACTCCTCTGCTTATATAATGGTAAATCATAAATAAAAATAGTAATCTGATATAAATTATTCTCTCAACTTGGAGATGAGAAGATTTCAGTTATAAATATCAATCTAAATTGGAATACAGCAAGTTTCTGTTATAGTATATTTTAAAATTTATTTTTGATGCTATGTTCTGTTATCAAAGTTTTTTTTATTTTTGTAATATCTAATCAGTAAAACTGATTTTTTTTTGTGTGAATTTATTATTTTACATAAATGAATTGAAATTAAATAAAATTTGATTTAAAAAGTGTAATGTATTTTGGATTACTGAAATTTTAATAATATAAACGATTAAATCTTTTTTTTTTTTTTTTTTGCTGATACTGTAAAGGTGTGTGTTTTTTATATTTACAATAAAAATTGCCATTATCTTGGAGTATTTGAAACAAGTTATGAGATTGATTTAAAATTGACACAAATATGTGATATTTTGAATTTATATTTAATAATCTTTGATCTTATAAAGTTTATTATTAATTATTATTATACATATTAAAAACATTTTTCTGTTTATTTAAGCTGTTATTTTTCACTTACAGTTTTATATTATCTTATAATTTTAAATGCTTGTTGTGTGTGTGAATTACCTATTAGTAGAGCCATCATAATTATTTGAAGAAAAAAAATCCAAAACTAACAAAAAAAAATATTAAAGTAAAATAATGTATTTGAAACATGAAAATAATTTAATTTATTTAGGAAAAATCTACGAAAATAAAGCAAACAAGTAATGACTGAAAAACAAGTATTTTTTAAAAGTATGATGGACATAAACTTTGCAAAAGAAATTAATTACTGATAAAGGTCAAACACATTTTTGTAATAAATTAAATTATGGAAACAAAAAAATATATCAGTACAAAAATTAGTCATGTAATCCATATGAAAATAAATGGCAATAAATCCACAAGAAATTTAAGTCTAAAAAGATGTCTCCATATATGCCATAAAAAGCACACAAATCAGAAAGTGCGTGAAATTGAAACATGGAGTGTATCAATTTTGAGAGTAACTGAAAATAATATATTTAAACATGAAATCAATGATTAAAAACAAATATTTTTTTTATAGATATTGCTAAGAAAATAATAAGTGACAGTAAATTCATAAATGCGTCAGTAAGTTATGTTAGCAGTGAGACCATATTAAAAATACATTTAAAAAAATTAAATTCTATCAGTGGGCAATATGAATAGCCATTTTTGATAAAAAGTGCTTGGCCTATCTTTCTTTAATGGAACTGTCTAATGTTATTTAAGCTAAAATTGAAAGATAGTATAATCAAAGATGAATACTTGGATCCACTAACAGTTTATTTCTAAGGTTGTGATCCATCATCGCACGTATAAATGATCTCAACGCCTTGTTTATATAATCTCTGAAATTGCAGTTCAGTATTAACTTTTGAACTCTACTCCTTCATCCTGAACATAGAGATTGAAATTATATTTTTATAAAATGTGATATGTTGGACTATTTCCATCATTTATGAGTGAATGTTGAATGTATAGAAAATTTTAAACTTTATTTAAACTTTCCAAATACAAACAACTTGTTAGTAATATAACACACAAATAGACAATACAGGTTAGTAAATTACACAACATTTATGAGTAGTAGTATTCTCCACTCTACTTCAGGTGTTGCTGGCCTATATGCACAGTGACAATATTTGCTTAGAAGTTGAACTTGCACTTTTAGATTCTTGAATATCGAATTTAAGGAAAATGCTCTACCAACTGAGTTGTGTAATTACTAACCTGTATTGTGTGTTATTACTAACAAGTTGTTTGTATTTGGAAAGTTTAAATAAAGTTTAAAATTTTCTATACATTCAACATTCACTCATACATAAATGATGGAAATAGTCCAACATATCACATCTTATAATATACCATCATTACAAACCTTCAGACATATATATTTTTATATTATTGTTAGAGTTTAGGATAAAATAAGCCATCAGTAGAAAGATTGCTTTGTCAAAGTCTTGATCAGATGGAAGCAGTGCTGACTGAGAATATGAATTCTGGCAGAATCCACACATATTTACAATTGTTGCTAATATTAATTCTGAATTTTTAACTTTGTTCACTTTGAGAAAAAGAATAATCCATTCATGTTGGCCAGTTTTTCGGATTGTCTGATTAAACTCTTTCAAGGAAACTAAATTTCATTTTGATTTAAGTATTTTTCTTTTTCTTCTGTGGAGAGAAAAAAATTTTTTTTCAACTTAGCATTTGGTGACTCACACTTATAATATTACGTACTGTCAATTCTTTCAACATTACTGACAATTCCTTTAAAAAAACCTCTACTGATATTTCAGTGAAGAACTATCAAACAATCATTGAAATAATTAAGAGATTGAAATGGAATTGAGCTGGACACATTTCTAGAAGAAATGATAGTAGATGAACTGATGGAGTTTTACATTGAATTCCAAGAGATTGTAAAAGATTTTGAAACAGATCACATTTTAGATGAACTGATGAAATAAGTAAGTTTGCTGCTGTGATATGAAGAAGAGAGGCTGTAGATCAGAGAAACTGGATTAAATTTGGAGAGACCTTTATCCTGCAGTGAATCAATAATTATTGTTAATTCTTTAATAGTGATAAAAATCAAATCGATCCATGGAATAGATCTATCATATTGTGCCAATTTTGCCATGTTTATATATCTTTGCAGTCAGAAAATGTTTTCTGGCTGATAAATAAATGAGCTATAAATAGAGCAATATTAAAATCTATTTACATTAATAATAATTTTACAATTAATTAGATGAGTTTTCTGGCCATTAACGCTGGTGGAATTACTAGGGTATGTTGCTAATAGTAACAACCAGCAGGTTAGAGAAATACTGTGATTCCTTCTAATAAAACGTAACACTTTCAGCCACCTTATCTTGCCTCGTGAAAGTCATTGCCTATTTGCTGCTAACAGCTTCCCACTCTGAATATTGAATATCTGGCTGTATTCTAACAAATAATATATGTTGTGTGTTACTGTCAGAATAATTCCAGATTATGCGTTTTAAACGTATAACGCAGTAATCTTGTCTTATTGTGTAATACTCTTTCACATGGATTTTACTTTTATAGTGATCGTCCCTACCTGATTACCTACAATCGGATTTGGTGATTTAGTTATATGATTGGCCTATTTATACCACTGACTATTTTTTTACTTTGTTATTGTTTCATTGTACAATTACATTATATACTGAATCCATTTTATATAGTTTTATAGTTTGCCTAAGTCTAATGTTGAAGCAATTTAATTGTACTGACGGAGTGGAATTAAAATATAACCTTAATTAATTCAGGTATAGTGAACTTTTATAAATAATGAAAATTAAAATAATGACAAGGTTATAGAAATTTCTTTTTTTATTTCTTTTATAAAAAAAAAGTATATTAAAACAGAACTGGAAATCTAAGGCCATTTCTAATTTCCAATTAACTTTTATTTTTTTAATTCCCTGAATTAAAACTGCAAGATTACAAAATTCCTTACACTTTCTGATTTCAAGTTAAAATATTAAAAAGAAATATATGAATATAAACACGTAATTTTTTATATATAGAATTTATAATAAATTTTAGCAGATCTTTTTTATTATAATAACATTATTAATTGTATGCTCTTTGAGGTTTAGAGCTGGTAGAATGTCATTCTCTGCAATGTGGAAGTTCTATAATGAATTCTGACATTGGCACTTCCAGTGCTGAAATTTCTTGGAACTCTTGAGTCTATAAAGCCATTCAAATATTAGTTAATTATATAATATATAAAACAAAATGTATCGTGTGTGATGTTATATAGCTGCAATGTATATGTGAATATGCATGCATTTTTAATATATAATATTAATGCATTGACCATAATTATCGTAAATATGAAAGATGTTCACCACTCCTTGATGAATTTTAAAGTTAAACATTTTGAATAAACCTGATATCTACTTAAACAATTTAAAATAAACGGATTAAATTCTCATACTATTTACTTTCAAATTTTTGTTTTTATCAGTGCATCTTTCCATCTTAGCTTAATCCTATTAGAACCATCCAACCCCAGAAGTCAGACCAATCTCTCTCACTATGGATGCATTTAAAACATCCATTTCACTTTTTTAAGTGAACATAGCTTATGCCATAATTTAATTTCATGTATACATTTTGGTTATATATAAATTTAACTTCATGTATATATTTTTAGATATGTTTAAAACTTTTATTCCATCATACATACCTGAAATATATGACTAAGAACATGTGGAAAAAAAAAAAAGATATCCAAAATGTGCATTTTGTGCTGTACCAGCACTCATCTGTGAGCCCAGATCAAAATCTCTTACACATATCTTCATTATTTATTTACGATTGATCTCTACTTAAATAATGTAAAATAAATGGATTAAATACTCACAATATATATATATATGTTTCATTTACAATCAAGATTAATTGGATATACTAAAATTCTGAAAATCTGTCAATCATATCAACATCTTCTTAGTTTATATTTAACTATTCTTCATGTGATATTTTAAAATATGAAGATGTTAGCATATCAGCCTTTGATTTAAATTGGTCTTGTAATATTGAATATTTAACATATATGGTGGAGACAATTGTGATCATTGTTTTACATCTTATATAATTGGAAATTATTCAATTATTAACACTGCATTTATATATTTAATTTGATTATTTTAATGATTGCCAATTTATATAAGGTTTGAAATGAAATTATGTTTTTATATTTAATATGACAAGTTAAGACACAATTTAATGTCACGTGTAATGTGATGTGTTTAAATAAAATATTCACATAAAACTAGTTATATATGAACAGGCAGCTGTGTTGACTAAGACTTATTTAGAACTTTAACATATGTAATGAGTCTAGAATTATAAATAAATCATAGATAATATGAGTTTATACTATTAATTCAAGATTCATCACTAGGAAATGCTAAATATCGTTCATAATTAATTTATAATATATAAATTCAAAAACATTCACTTTTAAAATTTTTGTTTATTTGGTTTTTTTTCCTGTTGAACTGATGGCTTTTACATTATTAATCTAGAAAAGCCCTCTAATGTATTTTTTAAATGCTTATTGCTTATTATGATTATTCAAATAAGAGAAATCATTTTACATTGTTTTAAAATATAATTATCCACAAGAGAAACATAATTTGAAAGGAATATTATTATTTAAATTTTGATAAAGAAATATATATATAAGTTTTTAAAAAATATTTAAAAATATTTTCAGTCTCGTATAAAACTAAGTGAGGCTGTTGAATATAAAGGGATATAGATGTTAACATAAAATAGCATTGAACACCGAATGTGTGTGTGTGTGAAGAGAAGACCCATGTAAATATATTTACAATTTACCGTGTTAATTCTTGTATTTGAATGAGAATCAAAACACCTTTGAAATGTTGGATAATTGGCATGATGGGTACCACCAAACCATGTACAAACTTGGAATTATGTTACTGGAAAGGATGAACTATTAAAGAATTTCTTCAATATTAACAAAATTACAAATTTAAATACATATAATAAATGACTTAGCCTGATTTTTTCAAAATTTCTGATCTCCATTATTAATTAAACTATATTTACTTTATATTTGTCACTTCTCTGAATTGGTTGATCCTATTAATGACTTTCAGTTAATCTCCTAGATCTTTGATGGACATAAGATGTTTGTTAAATAACAACTTACTTATAATAAGAATGGATTTTATGCATCTAGCCTAAGGACCAGTACTCATTTTTAATAATAGATAAATTAATTTTATTATTTCCAAAGTATGTTCTTATCAGTAAAGAAATAAATTTGAAAAATTGCATTCTTGATCACAAATCTTATTTGTTATAAGATATTAGGTAATTCAAACAGGATTCAGCTTTTTTTTTATCTTCCTTAATTTGCAAGGAGTCAAAGATAATACACATTCCTAATAATGTGTTTTTTTTTTACTTTTTAACTTTTAGTGAGCAAAAATTATGAAGTTTAATAATTTTTATATATCAATTGTAGCTGCTCTTCCCTGTGAATGAAATATATTTTATTTTCATTATACTGATGCAATTGCAAACATGAGTTTTTAAGTTGACTCTGGTATTTGAATTTAACATGTTCGGAATCTTCAATCACAATTTTATTTTTGTAACTTCATTTTTCTTAGTAATTTTTCTAATCTCTTAAATTCTCTTTTTAGCCATTCTCTCCTAACTTTATTTTTTCGTATCTGAATTCACTGTTGAGCCTTATGTACATATTTTTATCTTGTACCAAATTTATATTTTTCTATCTTCATAATGTCTATTAGCTTAAGTCTTTTTTGTTCTCATACTTCATTTGCATCTTTCAACCATACTCAAATCTTCACATTTGTTTAAGCTGTTAGGTCTTTCCAGAATTTCAGTAGTTTTTATTTTTCATAAGTCATATTCTTTCCAATTGTGATAGTATTTTAGAGTCGTTAACATCTGGATGTGACCATTATCTAAAAAAAAATTGTGATGTAAAACTTAAAATAGTTGACTCTTGACTGAAATCTTTTTATGCTTCCTAATTCTTGTACTGATGTGTCTATTGTATTGACAATATATCTTTTTGGACCTCAGATAGCCTAAAGATTAAGTAATTTTAGAGCATCAAAGTGTATATGAAATTACATTTTTCTGATAGTTCTGATGAAGGCTATTTCGTAAATAATTTTTAACCTCTGCTTGAGAATAGAAAAGGATTTTGGCCCATTTGCAATGCAAATGAGTAATATAAGAAATAGTTTCAAAGTTGATATCTCCACATTCAGAAAAGTAGACTCCAATAATTATGTATATCTCAAGTGATAACTAAAGTTATTCATAGTTTGGAAAAAAAATTAAATAAAATTAAAAATTGGAAATTTATAAAATATATGTATGCCTGATTATAAGTAGCATTATGAATGATCTTTATCAGCCATTGTCATCCGGCACAACCGTGCCTTCAACTATGTGGCTGCTATCAATGCTGTGGATAATTAAATAATTTAAATGGCTACAAAACATGCATTTAATAATGATAGCAAATTTTTTTCTTTATATGATAAAATCAAAACAGTTTATTTAGTTTTTTTAAAAAGTTATTCTCATGTTCTGACTAGTGACAGTCCTAGATCATTATTACCCTCATATATAAGTATATAGGTGCTTCTTGAGTTCATGCCATTATCTTATTTTGCTTTGGCCTTCGTATCTGTTAGCGAGGATATTTGTTATGCATTTATTTAAGCCATATGTAATGCATACCCATGATGTTATCCCAGCAGTTGATATTTTCCAGGTATTGAGGTATGTCACCATATCTTTATGATTTTTATTAATTTGAGTGTTAAGTCCAATTAAATAGTTAATATTTAAATTTTAATTGTATAAGTGTTTCAGTAATATAATAAACATCTTTTCATCATCAAATAAAAATTTGGGTTTTGCATATTTTCACCTCAGAACTATATAATTGTATGAGTGAGAATTAAGTATGAGAACTTGATTATCATTGATATTAATTAAAATTAGAAAAATTAATACCATAAGCAATATGTAATATACAAATAAGCTGATAAATAACAATTATAGTGAGAAAAATAAGCATAAAATAAATTTATTAATTTGCTAAGCCAAGGTTTTAATATGGAGTATCTTTGTCAAAATATGACTGGGGGGGGGGGGATTAGCAAAATGTATTGGCATTTCCACCAAAAGTAATTAAACTGGGTGCTAATTTTAATGAATTTGCATTATAATAGCTGTAAGTGCAAATTGACAAAGTTCCACCTATGTTGTCAAATTGAATGACCAATGTTTAGAGTGGATAACACTATTGGCTCCAATATTTATTGCATTAATGGCAATTATGTACCAAACTTTCTTAACTTCTTTTTCCTATGATTGCTTATAAGACATACAATCTTAGCAGTGGCAGATTTAAAAGTGCATCCTGTAATCTTCTCAAATTGAATGAATACTGAGCTATATGAAGTGTTTGATTTAGCTGTTATATAGGTATATGTGTTGAGATATTCTAGATATCAAATTATCATAAGTTTCTCTGTAATATCTACCATTGCAAGATAGGTAGTCTAAGGTGTATACCAATTGTGCTTTGCCATTATTGCTGTTTTTGTCTTTAGAGATGTTGATGAGCCCATTGAGGGATAGAAGGCATCTAGGGTCAATGTTAGACTTAGATGTTATTACAGTAAAACATGCACTAATTTGAGATCTAGAATATCTCAACAAGTCTATCTATAGAACAGAACTAAAACTGTCACTTTATATAGCTCAGTATTCATTGACCATAAGAAGATTACAAGCTACTCTTTTAAACCTGCTACTGTTAAGATTGTACGTCTTGAAAGCAATCATAGAAAATAGAAAGAAACTTGGCACATAATCAATTCTCTTAATGCAATAAATGTTGAAGTCAATAGCGTTTCCCTCAATAAACATTGGTCATTCAATTTGATAACATAGGCGAAGCTTCATTGGTTTGCACTTATAGCTATTATAATGTCAACATGCAAATTCATTAAAATTAATACCCAGTTTAATTATCTTCATATGCAAGTGAAATGACAATATATTTTGCTAACTCCAACTCAGTTGTGCTTTAACAAAGATACTTCATATTGAGAGCCTGGCTTAGCAATTAATAAATTTGTTTTATGCTTATTTTGTCTCACTGTAATTGTTAGTTATTTGCTTATTTGTATATTACATTGATATTGTTTCTAAATAACTTTTTTTGATATTATCTTAATTTTATTCTGGGGATTTATTTTGATAAAATTATGTAAGCCATAGATAAAACAAACAGCTTGATATTTGTTTCATAAATGTTATTAATGTTAATAAATGTTATTTTTATTATTAATTTAAGGTTACTTGTATTTTGTCATCATCTGTATTTTTTTTCATAAATCTAATCATAATATTTATCATACAATTATATTTGTTTATTATGCATTGAGATTACATGAAGACAAAGAATTGGCATGAAAGTTACTTTATTTAAATTGCATATCTGATGTTAATAAAACATCCATGAGAAAGATTATTTTATTTGATTAAAAATAATTAAAATTACATAATCATTTGGTATAAAATCACTTTATTCAATTTCATTTATGTGGAAGATTTTTTTGTTTTATTTCAAAGATCACTTGATTTTATTCATTATCAATTTAAGATGATAGGATTGCTTGATTTCATTTTAGAAGATTAAAAGCAAACCTATTTATATGATATTTTGGGTAGCCATAAAATTCCTTGTCTATTCATGATATCATGAATTCTATTCTAGTGTATTATCTTTAGTTTAAATAAAGAATTTTTCATGTTTAATTTAAATTATAAATTTATAATTGTAATTTAATGAGACATTAACTTAAGAGGTCTTTTTGCTATTATTGCTCTACTAGGATTACATTCTTTGCTATGTTTTAAAAATTAACAAAACAAAATTATAAATTATAAGATTATTATATTAAAACCTTGAGATATATTTTATTATAAGATTATTTAAGTAAGAATTGTTACATTTAAGAATAAATCATTTCAAGATAGAGCTATGTGGCATAACATTAGAAAGATATGTGTTCATTTAATAAAAGATAAAGGTGATGTTAGGTTTGATCATTTTGTAAAGATCATCATGAGAATTATAAAATAGTTGTATTTTGAAGATGTGTTATGAGAGAAGACTTAAAGTAACTTAACCCTTTTGTACCATGTGTTTTAAATATTAAGAGCAGTTATATTTTTAAAAGAGAAAATATGAAAATTTCTATTAATTTGCTGTTATGGCATTTGTGTTATTATTAATGCTTATTTATTAGTGTTTATTCTTATTGTAGCGCTTATTATTGTGGCATATGTGTATTTGGACTGGTAGCTTAGCCTATAATATGAATATTATGATTTACCTAAATATATTTTGGAGATGGTAGTTTTAGTATTAGCTATATTATTTTCCACTGGCCTGCTCAATGTGTTAGTTTGCCCTTTTGGTCAGTTGAAGGGTTCCAATTGATTGCCTTGGCTATTTGCATCACATTGACACAATCATCTCTTTTTAGGTTGCAATATATATATATATTATAATAAAAATAATAAATTTAATAGTTTACAAACTTATAAACAACCGTTAAATCCGCAGAAGTACTTTGGGTTAATTTCTTAAATCTGCCTCAACTGCCATTAAATTCAAAAAAATTTAATCGCAGTTGAGGCAGGTTTACTTCAGCAGATTTAAGGATTGTTTATAATAGTTTGTAAACCATTAAATTTATTATTTTTATTATAATTACAATTTTGTTGTAATTAATGGACATTTTATTTATATTATATATATAATATTCAAATCAATATATATATTGAAACAGATATACTGTTCCCCTTGTATATATATTCAAAAGACACCCCACCCCCCATTTAAAAATACTGGCATGATTTGTTGTTAGAAAAGAAAAGACTTAATAATGGTTGAGGAAAACTAAAAATTTAAAGAAACAAAGGAATCATGAAAATTGACAGCAATGAAAAAAGAAAGTTAATTTGGTCAAATTAAAAATAAAAAAAAAGACACAACAAATACGTTAAATCTGCAATTAAAAGAAAGTATAAATCTTTCTTTATTAAAATTCATAAATCCAAAAAAGGAAATCAATAAAGTAAAAAAGAAAAATATATATATTTAAACATTAAAAAAAAGATAAGTTTATTTTGTATTGCAGAAAAATAATTTGTAAGGCAAAATAACTTAGGTGTTAAGCCAATGCCTTAGGCAAAGAATTGTAAAATTAATTGGAATTAGAAAACACATAGCCAGATAATTAAAAATGGTCTTCTACCGCCAAAAAGAATAGCCAATGAGCTGGGGGAAATGGCACGAACGTGGATGAAAACATACTACCAACACCAATTAAAGCAGGCGTCATGTAAAGAGAATCCATTCTGATAAGCAGAAAGTATAAATAGCTTGAAAAATTTGGATTATCAGACAGAGAGAATAATTTTTATTATTATCGTTGGTTAAATAGTTTTTCTTTTTAGAAGTCATATTGAATAAAACAAGCAGAGAAAGTACAAAATATTTGGAAATTTCGGATTATCAGAGAGTGTTTATTTTTATCAGTTTTACAAAGTAAAGCAAGACAGACAAATCAAAACTTAACCATGAAAAAACAATATAACATGGTGACCTGCGTTTTTCTCTTCATCCACAATCATGAAGTAAGCTCCAGCCTGTCTACTGTGCCATTCATTAAGCCCCATGGGTATTGAAAGAGAACAACAAGTAATAAGGTAAGAATTAAAAAATAGTAGCAATTCAAACGTTAATTGTATCCTATATTTCAAAGTATAAATAAAACTGCTAATGAATTTATGTATAAAATATATGTTTGCAGCAGACCAAGTAAATATTTATGTGTATGAATATACCTCTATATTTGACTAAATTATAAATGCTTCAACTGCATATTACTTCTATCTGGATAATATAATAAAGTTTATGTGTATGAACATACCTCTATATTTTGACTAAATTATGAATGCTCACTTGCATATTACTTATATCTAAATTAAACAATAAAGTTTATGTGTATGAATATACCTCTATATTTGACTAAATTATGAATGCTCAATTGCATATTACTTATATCTAAATCAAACAATAAAGTTTGTGTGTATGAATATACCTCTATATTGGACTAAATGATAAATGCTTCACAAACCAAGAATTGCTGAGTTTAAGTGTTTACCAACCGGTAATAATTCTCAAAATAATGAAATGCTGTATAAATCATGACCGCTTGACTGCATATACTTTATTGGAAGGATTTGCAAATGGATTATTGTTAAATTAAACTGTTTCCAAACTTCTTCTCATAAGTGAATTGAAAATAACTTCTCACATGGATATGCATGGACTTGAAAATGAACTATTGTTAAATTAAACTGTTTCCAAACTTCTTCTCATAAGTGAATTGAAAATAACTTCTCACATGGATATGCATGGACTTGAAAATGAACTATTGTTAAATTAAACTGTTTCCAAACTTCTTCTCATAAGTGAATTGAAAATAACTTCTCACATGGATATGCATGGACTTGAAAATGAACTATTGTAAAATTAGACTGCTTCCAAACTTCTTCTCATAAGTGAATTTGAAAATGAACTATTGTTAAATTAAACTGCTTCTAAACATCATCTCTTAAGTGGAACTCTGAATTAAATATTATCAGTTGTTAAATAAAATAGTTGTTACCTAAAACTACTTTCAGTTCTCCAGTTGTCCAATTCTATTTGTTTTTATTGCATCACTCATCAGTCATTGCACTTGTTCATGAGAATCTCATGCCTCCTGAGCTACGTCTGGCATAACTAGACCTAGGTAAGTCAGGTTGTAGTGAGATGGAACTCTAGTGGCGCCGTTTGGAAAACCAAACATATAAATGTCTAGATACTTCCAGCCTCTATGGTAACTACATCCTCTGATGAGCCGGAAATATTGTAGGGGGGGTAACATCGGCATTGGGTAATGCCAATTGATAGTTCCTTCCTGCAACATGCTCATCGGGAAATTGTTACAACTGAAGTAATAAAAGGGTTGTATGGTGGTCCAGTTACAATATATCAAAATACAGTAAAATTCACATAAATTATATAATTTTAGAAGTAATTTCGACTATACATATTGATTTGAATATTACATATATTGTGGAACAAATAGAGACATCAGACTTGGATAGGCTTTGGCTATTATATGATATATGTTTTAACCATATACATGATTTGGCATTGTCTTTAGTTTGAAGTATTATTATAAAGACAAATGGACTATAAAAGTGATAGACTTCTCTTTAAAATAGCCTATTTTAATATTTTATCTATATATTTTTTATTTTTTATTTGAATGAATAATTGTAGTCTGAAGTATAGGCCATTGTCTTACAATATAGGTCAGATTTATGTTTTCCAGAGTTGTTATTGAACCAATGATCAGTTTTGAATTGAGTGAGGTAAAGTTTTCAACTGAAATTTTTATTGGTTTAGGATCCCTGCATATGCACAGCATGAGACCTGTTCTGCGTGTGAAAATCCACTACTGAGAATATTATAAATATATATAAGTGGAAAGATAAGATTTAACAATATTAGTTATTTTAAATATTTTACAAATCTTCTTGAATAATTAATAATAAGTCATATTTAATGAAGAAACAATATAAATGCTAATTTTGTTAATATTGGGGGGGGGGGGGGTAATGAACAAGTAAATTATTCATATACTACTATGATGGCTGTTTTAGCAGTAATATGACATTTTGTTTTTGCCATTTGCATACTGATAGATTCCTTTTTTAAAAACAAATTGTCTGTGGATTGTATTAAACATTGTAGAGGGAGTTATATTTGTTCTTTGTTTTTAATGTATGCAGAAAGGGAGTTCAATATTCTTGACAAAACCAACTATGTCGATTCTTTTTAGAATCAACAATTAGTTTGAAGCAGATTGTTTTTGGAGAGAATTTTTATCATTCTAATTATCTGATTCATTCATGCATCAATCCTTCATAAACATAATCTTTTATTAGATAACAAAACAAACAAAAATTTTTAACTTCAAGCAATTCATTAATGACAAAATCTTATTATCTTCTAGTTGGGGGAGGGGGGTAAGGGGCAAGCTAATAGTAGAAAGCAAAATATTATTTTCCGAAAGTTAGTGCTTTGTAAATAATGGAATTTAACCACAATTAGGATTTTATTCATTTTTTTATAGATATGTATAATATACATATTTTTTTTAAAAAATAGCCTTTTTTTTTTATTAGTAAATTATAAGATGGAAGATATTTGCAAGTATGGGTCAGTTGATTGTTGATTTTTGTAACTGGCAAACATTATTTTCAATAATTTTTTTTCGTTTTTATCAATGCATCATCTTAATTCCACCATATATATATACCCATAACAACCAACAAAAAAATTGAAATTTTGTTTAAGTTTATTTGAACAAAATGGACATGTACTCATTAATTTTATTAATGAAATTAAACTATGTTAAATCATATACAATGTAAATAGGATTATTTATTAATAAGATTTTTTTATATTTAATAAGAAGATTCATTATGCAATAGATTGTAATTTTGATTAAAATAATTGGATTTTAAAAAGGATACATTCAATTTTTCATTGCTCATGATAAAATGCAATCTAAACAGTAGTCTTTTTTAATAAAACAAATATATATACAGTATATGAAAATTTTTATGAGTGTATAAAAAAACATTCAATTCTCATTACAACTGGATGTTTGAGGATGTATAAGCAGAGCCACAACATGTAGATGTGCACGTTGTTCAGGGTACAAGGGCTCTTCATCAATAGAGGCACCATATTGCCATGATAATAAAATTTATACATAAATGAAAATGTTTAGATTTCCAAATCACTCCATTGTTAAAAACATTTTGATAGTAAATACATTTTTATTTGAGTATAAGAGGATTGATTACTTTTTATTTGGTCTTGTGACAATTGCTTGAAATGTATTACATACATATTCTAATATTGTGCTAAATCTAACAGATATCTGCCATGTCACCATGATAATTAATAAAATTTATATGCAAATGAAAATGTTTAGATTTCCCAATCAGTGTTATTTAAATATCCTAATTTATATAAAACATGACATTGTTATTAATAATTTATTTTAAAATAAATTTATATAAAAAAAACATTGTTCATAATAATTATGGTAATTCTGCAATGTGTTTGACAACAGTTGCATAGTAAGTAATTATTTTTTTCAGTCATTTTATACTTGCCAGTGTAACGTGTTCATTGTAGCATAGTAATATAGTGTTTGACTTTGAAATATGGCTTCTTGGGATCGATTCTGAATTTTTTCTTGATTTTTTTTTTTTAAGACCAATATTTTTTTTCTACTGATATTATCTTTTTTTTTTTTTTAAATATCACTATAATTTATTTGCATGTTTTACTAATCTGCTTTTCTTTGGATTTGGATTATCTTGGAGCTAGTTAGTTACACTGCTAAAAACGTACACAAGTCCAAATCCAAAAAAAAAAAATTAGTAAAAAACATATTTTTTAAAAAAGATCTTATTGTATGCATTTCATTTATTAAGTAATTGTAATGTAAATCCTTAATCTCTAGAAATTGGACTATATAGCATAGATATAATGTATAGTATGTACAATACAAGAAAGTTATACTGAAATAGCAAACATTAAAAATTAAATCATAAAATAGTGTAAATATTTTATTATTGAATGAATATTTCAAAAGGTAACTTGTTAATAGAAAATGTAAACAAAGTATGAGTGAGAGATTCCAAATGAAATTAAATGTAACAAACAAGAATTTATTTTCAACAAACTAATTAACTATGTGTTATTTCTTATACATATTTTTTGGTTCATGATTAGATTTTCTAATAATTACATTATATATATCTTTTGTTCTGTATAATTCATCTTGGACTATTAAATTCTTCTCAAGATTAATAAAAATTAATATTTTTCTCTATATCACTCAGTAATAATCTTTATCATCTCTTCTCTTTCTAAACCCAAACTGCTCTTTAAATATTCAATCTACTGCAAATGTGCATACTTGATGTCAATAATACTTTCTGCATGCAAATAAAACTTAATGTTATAAATCATTATAATTTAATACATTAATTCTTTTCTTTAAAAAAATCATAAGTATATAAAAAATCTATTGGGCATTCTTTTGACTCATAAATTACATTACCATACAACTATTAATTCTTTTGTTGCTTTTAGATAATTTAATAAGACTTTCAATAGTTTGATTTGCCACAATCACAATTATAGGTTTTACAATCTCATTCTAATTAGGCAAATGTGGAATAAAAGAATTGTTATTTTTCACAATAAAATCATTTAAATGTTCTTCACATCTTTCCAAGACATCTATATTTTCTACTTATTTGCAGAGTTTTTTTTTTTGTTTTGTTTTATTGTTATATTCATACAATTCTGTTTTTTCCTATCATAAGTTATTATATTGCAATTTAACCCTCAATGGTCTGCTGGTCGGATTTGTATGTTCACGTAACAAGATCTAGCATCTAGGCAAAAGTACCTCGAATCCAATCGTGCGCAAGATACACAGGTCAGGAACACTCATGAACTCTGCCCTATTTGCCTATTTCCCAGATCTATAACATTATGAGCAACAATCCCGATGACATCGATTAATTTACTTCTCACCCGCCGGCATCGGTCATCGGAGACACAAAAAGACTCTAGGCTAAACTTATATGATAGAATAACTTAATAACTAGCTATATTTTATGAGCAATGAAGGCTCGCGACCTAGCATATTAATTATGTATTGAGCGGAGATCATCTAGTCATATTTAGCATAAGTAATAACTTAATATATTATCTTAACTAAAAGAAAGCAATGGTTCGAGTTTGATATATATATTTAAGATTTATTAATAACAAAATTATGTCAGGTTATTTACCTGACATGAGCCTCGTAAGTATTATATATATGTGTTTGATTCATATTTAACGATAACATAAAATTTGCGGCTATGCCAATAATATATATGTGTGATTTAATGAATTAGCACTATTAGAATACATTACTGGAATACTATTACACCCCCAGAGACGAAAAGAGCATTTACTTAATTTAAACAACAATAATTTCATAAGCAGATATTACATTTGGTTACATTCAATATTATGATTAATTTGAGTTATAGATAATTAATGCGCGGGATGGGTAATGAATAATTATATAAACGATACTAAATCTATCGCATTAATACTTATATTAAACTAATGGAAATATGTCTGTTTAAAGAAATCATTTCATTACGGCTTATGAATACTTCTGGGGACTAATAAGACACTGAAAGGCGGTGCGTGCATGGCGGCTGATTGGGTTGGTCCAATTATGGATCCTGGAGTGTGCTTCATGAATTTTTAATAACGAAGTGGACCGATTTCCTCTGCAAACGTAGGCAGGGTCGGTTTGACGAACGAAAGAGTCCAAGATTCCCTGGAATGAAGTACAGGCGAATCATGGATGACGAAGAGTGGTCGGCAACGACTTTATTGGGCTGGTTTCCCAGATCGCTCCCCATATAAAGTATGCACATACGACCAAGTATGTCCCCAGGGTGGTTTTACAGCCTGGTTTAAGGACATTGAGAACGACGATGGGGCTCGACTGCGCGAATACCTCCATGTGAGAAAGAAGCACGAACATATATATATAAACGAAATGGCCTTTATGCACGAAACGCTTAATAATATAATTTAAATATAATTCTAAAAAGTAAAGATTATCGAAACGTATTTATTGCCCATAAATTATGAAATATTCGGCGTAATGATATGGCTTCACTAAGCAAACATGGGTAATAATTATACTTAAATATAAAACTAAGATCTCAAGATCCCCCTCCCCCTTACATTATGTTACTTAATATTATTCATTACTTCTTACACATTTAATAAATCTCAATTTTGGTTAATCAATGCCCTTGTGAAAATATATAAATGATTACAAAATAAGTGGGTGGTGGTAATAGCTAAGATGGGTTTTACATATATAATATAATTTAAGAATAAAAGATAGCGCATTATTTAGGATGGAAAATGTGAAAAACAGATGTCAATCTGTTTTTCTACAGTAAACATAAAAAATATAATTAGTTTATTTATCTAAAATCGCGAGCACCTGGGCAAGTTCGAATAAGACTTGTTTTGATCAAATTATAAATTATTTACCCAGTAAATGATGGGTGGGGAAACGAAAATGAATTATATGCTGGCGATTTTAGAATACTATTGGCATTTATTTTAAAATATAAATACATAAATGTAAATGAAAATTATTTGCCGCTTGGAATTAAAAGAAAAGGAAAAACATTTTATAGGAGGCTTAATATAGATTAGTTATATAGAGTTATACGAATACATATTTTGAAGACATTTAAAATAGATGATTTAAATTATAAATATTACAGAGAAGGCAGGATTTAGGAATTATAAGCGGTCAAAGTTCTTTTACCTTGATTATTTGGAAGAGCGTTTCACTAGGAGTCAGTCCATCGGTATTGTTTCACTAGATCTAGGGTAGCATTATTATTTGAGAGATAGCATTTCACTTTCACTGGAAAAATATACATAAAGTTCAGTAGTACGGGATGCAGAGCTTCGTTCATGGGAACAGCATATTAGAACGGAGGGACAAGGCGAAATTTCCTACTCACGACACATTGAGTGAGAATTAAAACTGGCGTGGAATATGTATAGCAACTTAGTTATTTAATGGTCTCCTCCCTTGTGGATTCAAATCCAGCAGTATATATACTTTTATTTTGAAGCTGTAACTTAGCAACTACTGCTGGACCTGAGGCGGTTTAAGCACTTAAGTTTCATCTGGAATAGTTTGACCGGATACTCTTATCTAGTAAGATGTTTGAAACAATGCAAGTTTGTTATCAGTTTCTCGAACGATTGTTTTAAAATATATCTTATGATTTTAAAACAAGCTAGCGTGGACAATTTCCACTAATGGGTTTATTTTATTATTACCAATTCGTAATCTTTTACTTTAATCTAAGGGGTCTTCCGGGTAATTGTTTTTCGAGAGACTTATTAACAAGATTGCATCATTTCTGGCTACAAAATTATATATGAAAAAATAATACGTTTATATATATGATACCCTATATATAATATAACTTAATTAATTTATTCACAATTTCCTACACTGAAATATATAGATATTTATTATTTACGCCCGCATACACATGAGAATATTATTATTAAATAAAATATTTTTAAATTAAAATACATACGTGTTTACATTATTTGTTATAATATTAACCAAAAGAAATATATATATTATTAGCTATGTATATACATGCATAAAGGTGGGTTTGAATACAGTTAGATGGTAGGAGATTGGATGTGGGCTGTGAAGCAGGATCTGAGCATCAGATCATCTGCTTCAATGGCTACAAGCAGTCTGTGATACCACAAGAAAATTTTACATGCTTTAATATCATAGAATCTATATTTTACAAAAATCAAATTAGTTTGAATTTTTCTCACGTAGTGTAAGTTTTATGCCACTTTTTTTAAAGCTTAATGGTATTTCTTACTACTTGTAGTCTAAATAATTTTTCTTCATATTTTGCCATCTGTAGTTATTTTTTCTATATTTTTATGCAAATGTTATAATACTTATTGTAAATAATTTTACAATAATATTTCATTATAATAATTGATAGTAAAATTACTATAATAATTGTCCATAAAAAAGCAATCAATTGATTACAGTTAGAAGCTATTCTAAACAAAATTAATTTTATTTTTTCATTTTTTGTGATTTGATGGTTATATTTTTTAATTGTTTTATATAAATATTATAATTTTTATTGGAAATAATGTTTATAAAAAAATTAAATTTGGAATGATAATTATATAACGGAACAATATGAGATACTGATTATAGCATTTACATTATAAAAACTATATTGTAGCCATTGTGGGTTAAATAAAATTTGCTTTTTTATATAGTTCTTTTTTAATCATGCTGTCTGGAGTTTTTTGTTACACCTTTCAATTTTTTTTCATATGCTTTTCTCTGTTATTCTATCAATTATCTAATTATTAATTTGAGGCTTTTTCATTGTTTTAATCTTTACATAATCTACTGTATATCCCATCTCTTATTTAATTTAGATGTTTATTTATCTAGTTATTATTAGTACTATCTTATTCAATAACTTTAAAAGCTTTTTGTATTCTTAAAATTTGGTTTCAATTTTATATTGAAGCTAAGATTTTCACATGCTACATACTTTCTTAATGCCGATTCTAAATTTTTTTTGAATTAATATGTAATCTATTTGAAATAGACTCTTAACATGTGGAGATATGAGATTTTTTAAACCATATTTTTTTGACTTACTACTTTGAAATGATGAATACTATTAGTACATTTTGTGAGAGTGATAAAGAAGCCTCCTATTGTATCCCAATATTCAGGACATATTTAAAAACATTAAAGCTTTCAAAGATTGTAAGCCTTTTTGTGATATGAACCAACTAGATTATGAATATTTTTAAATAAATTAAAATATGCTGAGAAATCAAATGAAGCAACTCTGACTTTCAAGAGCCAGTAGTAATAGCCAGTCAGTCAAGTCAATTGAGTCTTTACTCTAGTTATTCCTTCATGTCCTATACATTATATCACTATCTTAATTTCATTAGTAATGCATCATATAATGAATAAACTTAGTGTGATGAATTGTTTTAAAAGAAGGCAAGATAGGTTTTGAATTAAGTAGAAATACAAAGGATATTGAATCTTTAATGATGATGATAAAAGAATCATAATTAGTCTTAATATTTTAATGATATTTTTGATGATAAAGAAATCATAACTATTCCTAATATATTTTTCAAATATTTTTGATATTTTTTGATTTTTCGTAAATCAATAACTTTTTTTTTTTTAATAATGCACATTTTACAAAGAAACATCAAAATGAGGAATGTAAAGTGTATTATGAATGTTTATATTTTATTTTAATTTTTATATTTTTTGAACATGAAACATACATCATAAAACTTAGAATGGTGCCATAGCAAATTATTTTTAGTACATGAACAAGCATTGTTTTTGTCATTTTATATTTTATTAATTTAGAATAAACATAACACATATTCCGATTGACAAAATATTATGCTAAGTATTTTATTTTTTATATTTTCTGAAAGTGAAGTAATATTTTCATATGCATTCATTAAACTAGTAGCAAATATAATATAATATTGTAAGGTAAATAACAAAATTTGATTAATTATGCATGATATGTATTTCTAAGTAAAAATTCATAAGCCGGAGTGAGGGCTTACCTATTGATGATTTTTTTAGATTGAAAATATATAACCTAATCTTTTCATTTAATTTTGTATATTTTTGTTTTAATTTAATATCATATTTGTTAGTTTTTTATTAAAGATTGTAAATATTTTGTACATAGTTGTTTGTTAAATAGAATAAATTTGTTGAAGTTGTTTTATAAAACTTGTTGCCTGTGTTGTCATTGATCTATTCACTTCCACAAGATTTGAATCCACAAAACTTGAAATTGAACACCTAACATATTTTGCACATTGTAATTATAATAATTTACTTAATGATGTCAATTGTTATTCAGAATATGATACAGAAAAAATATTACATAGTTTAATATTATTTTTAGTCATAATTTATTACTTAAATTATGCCATATAATTAAGTGTATTTCTTATTGCCACATATTGTTCAGAATATATCCCCCCCCCCCTCCCCCCTTTGATAAAAAAAAAACCCCGGGCCCCTGAGAAAAAAAAAAAACCCACCTGTGGCTGTGTATTTCGGTTCCGTAACCCCGGTGGGATAGGCGGCCGGTTACAATATCATACTTTTAACATGCCCTCAAGTGACAATTTTCCTAATGCTGGTGGGATCCGATGCAATATATATACACACATATATATGAAGTTCTATATACTTAAAGTGTTTCTTTAAAAAAATCTATTTTAATTATTTAATCATATAATAAATAATTAGTTTTTTTCATAATATACATATATTTGGTAAAATTAGATTAACATTTATCAGAAAATAGAATATAAAATATTTTTTAAAGTTTATACATACACATTAAGACATTAGTTAAGATAAACTTAAGGATTTTTCTTTATACCTCTTATAATGAAAGCTGATGATGATAAAATCAAATGTTAAACTCTAAATGATATTAAATTGATCTTATGTAATTTCAAGCACATGTTGCTTATGCAGAGATAAAGTACTACATACCACTGCCTAATGGTTGTAATGTAATCTAGAAAGTTTTTTTTTACTGATATCTAATTTACATATTTTTTTGAATGATGAATAAGTGAATCAGTAGATTTGATACCCTTATTGTTATTCTACTTTATAAAAATAATTCTTACATCGTGCAGAATATAGAACTACAATCATAAATTATCATTAATTAAATGTTAACATTAATCAAAATTGAAAATCTTGTTTAAAATTGTGAAGTATAAATTCATTTATTTTAATAAAATAATTTTGTTTTTAAAAAATTGTGGCTTCAGCTGCTTACTCGTTGCTGTTTTAACAGCATATTTTTTTCCTTCACACTTGTATGCCAGGTGAGCAATGGTTAGGGATGTATTATGCACTATCTTCTGGCATATATTCGTTACTAAAGCTTACAGTAAGTGTAATATAGATGTATGAAGAAGAAAAAATATTTTATAAAACTTAACATGTATACACATTTTAATGACTTGAAATTGAATAGTCACAACTTCAGAGTAGTCTCAATTTTTTACATTGTTTTAAAAGGAATTTATAAAAGCAGTATTTTACTTTAATCACCTCCCACTTGAGTTTCAAAATGGCAAATATTAAAACAAATACCAAGTTTTTATGTGCTTATTAGCTAATGGAAATTTAATTTAAATCAGAAGATATCTTGTATTGTTTTATTTCATCAGAAACAAAAAAAAAATCTTATTAAATCTGTGTGGAGGTTTTTTAATATGTTATTTATACATGTTTTTGCAATGTGACTGACTTTTTAACTTTTTATTTTTAAAGGATAAGTATAGTATTAGTAAATATATTGCCTCATGGGTAAGTGGCAGTAAGCTGTCCTAAGAGATCTTTTTGTTAAATGTGTTGAATGATGAAAATGTGTATTTATATTAAAATTTGAAGTATAACTCGAAAGTATAGTATTATTTTTTTTTATTAACTTGCTTAGATTATTTTTTTATCCAATATATATATATCATGTTATACTATGCTGCCTAATGTAAGAATATTTTTTTATATCTAATCATTTTATATATACGCACTCACATAGACAAAATAGTTACAGGACGATCAGATGAAAATTTAATAAGTATAAAATGTGTTCTTGATATAATATATATATATGATAAAAAATATTAAAATTAAAATCTATAAATAAGTATTAGGTACAACTGGCTTACTGCATATAGCATCCCAAGTGGCATTCTATTATATAGTTAAAATTTACATTCAAGTTAATAGCTAATTAACAAAATATTAATATTTAGTGGTATCTTTAGTGATAATTTATATATTAAACTGTTTCTTCATCAAAATATCTGACATATTTAGAAAATATATCTAATTGATTTTCTTTTTTTTAAATCATTTTTCACAAGAAATAATAACATTTTCAAACAAAAATTCTATTTGCAAATAATTATATGGTGTGTAAAATGAGACTTGACTTATTATCAGTATTCCCAAAATCTGTTAATTGATAAAATTAACATTTTCAAAACAAACAAAATACTGATGATTTTTTTTTAATAAGAATAAATAATACAAACTAATGTGAATGTAATTTTCAAATGTAATGCATACTTTTACAGAAAAAAGCATTACAAACTAATGGAAACTTGAACATAATTTTAAAACGTAGCCTTAACTAATGAAGGTAAACAACTTAATTTAAAAAAAAAAAAAAATCCCAGATAACAACATTGGTGCATAGTTAACCGAATTTTTTTGAGAAATGCCATGAAGAACCATGAAGTTTTTTTATTGAGTGACATAGATTATAATTGCTTGTTTCCGATAGAAATTGTCAATTTTAATTTATATCGAAAACTGTTTTGGAAAAAAAAATTTGAAACATGGAAATTAAAATTTTTGAAAATATAATATGTTGGTTTGCTTCATTTAAATAATAATTAAAATTATTTCTTCTAAATAGAAATTGTCAATTTAAATTCATTGTATTTTTTTTTTAAATTGATTAACATCTTCAATACAAATTTAGTGGCCCTATCTAACATGTAAGATATATATCTTTTATGCAGTGAATGAAGGCCAATCAGTACACTTGGAGTCCTTACATAAAATCATCTACACCTCAAAACATTATTTTATATATAGTATTCCATTTATTGATTTTTTTTTCTTTTTCATTAATGATTAATCTGTCAGAATTATTGTACTACACTGAATATTCTATACATTATATTAAAATATGAAGAAACAATTTGTATAATCTTTACATATATTCTTTTATTTATAAAACAGCAATTCCATTTTTTCTTCATCTTTTTTTCTTTCATGTATAAAATTATTTAATATATTTGATTTTTCTAATATTTCATAATTTCTTACAATATATATTTTAATGTTAGATAATTGATCATTTTGACATTTACACATTTTATTCCTAAATAAAAATATTCTAAATTCATGTATGAGTATGAAGAATCTTTGTAAGGAGATTAATAAATCATTTAATTGCTAAGAACTTTATAAATATCTTATACTCAATTATATATCTTTTTTTTACAAATTTCTTTTGAGATATATATTATTTAATCTGTCTTCAAAATTACATATATTTCAAACTTTTAATTTTATTTAATTTTTCTGTCAGATGCTTAATTTGAACAGGCTTAGACTTCAGCATTAAAACATATCATACAACATATTATAAAATAATCTTTAAAGCCAACATGAAAGAATGGTTTCAGATTTTTTCTCCTTATAATATAGCAAAATGTAGTTGTAAACAATAGCTTGGATTGCTGCTAAAATGTTCAAAAATAACTTCTGTGTCAGACACTATAACACAGAGTAGTAACACTGCAAATGAATAAAATAAAACCTCAGATTATATTTAAAGGTATCCTTTTAAAAATTGCTATTAATCTTTGATCAATAAATATCAGGCAAGTTTTTAATAAATAAACATTTAAACCTACATAGTTTTTTTATTATTTAAAACATGTCACTAATAGATAAATTGTCTGATCAAATAGTTTCTTTCTATTGTAAAGCTACTAATGTTAACAATTCCCACTGTGGGTTTTTAAACAAAATAAAATGGTATCTTACTCCTGTGAGTGTAACTTTTTGAAGTTCCATGTTGGGTTTTCTTATTTACTTTAATCAAGATGCAATAATCTGGCAGGTCTTGGGCTTTGATGCTTTTCCATGTACATCATTTAGCTTCCATCAATCTTTTATTGTTCATTGATCAACAATTACCGACACCTTTCTTCCATCAATATATCCTAATTCAACCCCAGATTAAGTCACCAAGCACAGCCTCTTTAGAAAAGCCATATCTATGCATTGCCTTATATATATATATATATATATATATATATATATTTGTGTGATTGCTTTCATATTATAAAATTAATAAAAGAATTTTTTTTAAAAAGTTCCATTATATAGTTCCTGCTTCTTCCAGTCATTTATCTAAATAATATTTGAACTTTTTTTTTTTTAATTGAAATCTTCATTTCATTGTAAAACTATTGTGTGTATATATATATATCGATAGTTGCATAATGATTAAGCACAAGTATCTTGCAAATGACCCATGGTAATTCACTTTACCAAAAACATTTTACAATATATATTATATGAATAGAGATATCTAAATTTTACTTTTTAAAATCTGATTGCTTAAAATTGCTGTCATCAGTGATCAGTTAACAGCAACATTGGTTATATGATTGAGTCTTCATTCTTAATTTGAAATAGAGATTAAAGTAGTTAGATCACTATCTTTTATTATATTGTATGATGCTCTTAACAAATCTCATCTCAACAGAGTCATAAAATTAATGTATTGCAATGTGTAATTATGTCTATGTAGTATATATTATTGTTTGAAAGTATCCCTTTTAATAGTAGGTCATTCATGGTATCCAAAAAATTATAAAAAAGTATTTGGGTCTGTAATCTTTTTTGCTAAACCACACACCATTTATTAACTACTCATGCTTCTCTAACTAGATTATGGGTGGGAGCTTTGGTGAACTTATTCTGTAGGATAACAAGGTAAAATCACGAGAAAAAATAATAATGTGTGATACATATATATTTACATTATTCAGTAACATGCTTTTTACACATTTAAATTGATCTTTATTAAATTACAGTTCCACACTGTTTTTATTATATCAATTAAATATAACCAAAAATAATTACATTTAGATTGCTGATCATTGGTAGCTCATAAAACAAATAAGTGAATAACTATACCATTGTTTTTATTTTTCTTCAGACTTTTCTAAACCATAGGATGTGAATTTATCTTGCTATCTAAAACCTGTGTATAAGTGATGGATGTGAATATCTTTTTACATGTTACTATTATTTGAGCCATATAAATATGTTATATTTAAAATATTAACAAATTTTAAAAACTATGTTTAACAAGACTGTCTATCTTATTTCTATAGTTCACAACATACCTGTGTGAATGTAACTGAACATACTTTCTTCATTTATTGTAATTTTAATTTACTTAAATTCACCAGATATAGAGTATCGAAAATTGCAATAATGTATTCTTATCTTGTATGTGTATCTGCTTGGTGCATTTACATATATTCTCTTAAACTACACAATATTAAAATGTATTAAATAGTAAAATAATAAGATAATTTGTGATGTACTAATTAAACTTTTTATTGATTAGTGATTAGTTGGAAGTTCAGTAATTTAAAATGAAAAGTTCAATCTTATATCTCTGACTTTTCCTTCATTAAATTGAAGATCAATAAGTTTATTTTCAGACCCATTCCATTTTATTATTTAATTCCGATGAAAGTATGCATTTCATTTCCTTCTCTTTATTGTATTTTCATTGTTATGTACTCTAGTTCATTTAGTGTTAGTAAAGGATTGTAAATTAATTCATATTCAAAGAAAATGGGAATTATGACCTGACTAAGAATTTATCCTGAATTTTTTATTATTTTAATATTGTAACGGGATATCCTATCTGTGAGAATAACACATGTATATAACATACGCATGTTTACGTATTTAAAACCTAATAGTTTCCTTTTCTTCTCTCTTCTTAAAACTATAACACAAATATATATATAAGTAATTCTGCACGGTGCTCTTATTGCTCGCCCAGCATATTTATGGATGTCAATTATTGACTCCAAGCACCAATCTTATCTACAAGTAAATAAGAATTATGCTGGGAGAGATTGAGTATCAATTTTGAATAGACAGAGACCCGACCTCTGGCTAGCTTGCTCAGGGCGGGTGGTTATTAACTGTGGGAAAGACATTGGGGGAACAAGTGTGCACATAAACGCATAAACGATTCTTTGAATATATTATTTTTTTGTTTTTACCACTACTCTCTAACTCTACTATACGATCTAAATTTAAAGAAGTCAACACTGAATACACACACTCATATTTAAAACAAAGATTTAATAATCATTAATGTCAAAAAAACAAAATCCCATAATTATTTATTGGCTTGTGATCCAATATTTGAATATAATGCATGCAAACAATATACTGCATAAATACATAAATATAATAAAACAGATAAATCATAGAATATAAAACAAATGAAATAAGTCATTATCTAGTCTATTCATCCATAGAACTATGTTTGGCGATATATCAAAGATTTCTTTTTTCTTTCTTTTAGCCTTTACGCTTTATTGTTTTATTGGAAATAAATTCGTATTTACATGGTGAATAGCATTTAAGAAATTGTTCATATTACCTTGATTTTTCTTTCCCGGGGGTGTAGATTAATGGCAATGTTTGTTTGCTTGATACTGCGGCGTGGTGAATATGTGCCTTTTGGTAAGTGTCTCTCCGTCGATTCCTCAATGCAAGATCAGTGTCTTTCGGTGAAGATCATTCTGCTTATGGTTTAGAAGGGGCTTCGTTCCTATGTAGACGGCATCGGTAGTATCTCCGCAGGATGGCTGGCAGAGCCCGGCCCGTTTTGGTGTTTACCCCAGCCTATTCATGGCTGATGGTTATATATAACTTTTAAGCTTATATTTCTGCGATCCTGCTAGTAGAATTAATGATTCTAGAATGTCTGCCAAAATTCGACTCTCAAAACTCATTAATTAATCTCCATTGTTTTTTTTTTTATTCTTTCTCTCTTTTCTTTCAAACGAAACCACATGATATTCTTAGGTTTGCAAAAAACCTTTTAGCAACTTTTCTTTCTTGATGTTTAAAAATTTTAATCAACACTTCGAAAATCCACATTCGACCGTTCCTTGTCTTTTACTCCTAACATTTTCCTTTTAATTAAAATAACTTTTATCTCTCAAGATAGCAATCTATACATTTTTGATTCTTTTCTTACATTTAACATATCTTTTTAACAATTCTGTACTCCGTCTTCCATCTTGAAACAATTTCCTTTTAATTAAAATAATTTTTATCCATCAAGATAGCAATCTATAAATTTTTTAATTCTTTTCTTACATTTAACATATCTTTTAACAATTCTGTACTCCATCTTCCATCTTGAAAATAAAACTTGGCCATGTAATTTTTCTTCTTTTAGTGAATTTATTACACTTATTCACCCATACAGCAATATAAATACACGTGCTTCTAAACAAAATACAAGAGCACAAACCCTTTAACCCCTCCATCTTTCATCTTAAAAATAAAACTTGGCCATGTAATTTTTCTTCTTTTAGTGAATTTATTACACTTATTCACCCATACACAATATAACCTGCTCACAAACACCAACCCTAACCCCCTCCATCTTTCATCTTAAAAATAAAACTTGGCCATGTAATTTTTCTTCTTTTAGTGAATTTATTACACTTATTCACCCATACAGCAATATACACGTGCTTCTAAACAAAATACAAGAGCACAAACCCTATAACCCCCTCCCTCTTCTGTTTTAATCTATTTTTATTTCCCCATTTAAAACACACACACACAAAAGAAATAATTGAATTTAATATCAATTTTGATTAAATATATGTGCCCATATAATACCTCCTTTAGAACAGGGTTTGAACCCAGCCCTGTTATAATATACTTGAAAAATGATTAAATTCTTGAATTATTCATTTTTGACAGATTTTTCACAATCTTTTATTTTAAAATAAAAGATTAAACTGTTAGTAATTAAAATTTAAACAGCTAATTTAAATTCTTTCAGATAATATGTATTATCATTCATTTTTGCTGTTTAATCTATTTCATTTTTTTTTTTTAATAATAAATGTCTCATATATTCAAAATTTTCCATTGTTCATTTATAAATAATGACTAACTTTTTTCAATAATAGTATATTCACCAAATCTTAATTCATTTAGCAAAAGTTTTATAACATAAATTGTTACTTTCAAAATCCAGGGTCAATCTCATAAGCATATCTTTGTAAAGCACTTTTAAATTTCAGGAAATATTTTTTTGAAATTAATGTTGCTGATGGATAAATACTTGAATACATTTTTTTTATTTAACATTTTATTTTTATAAGCTCTAGGTATAGTATTTATAAATTTTATTCTCATTATTGCAACAGAATAATTAATCTATCGTTAACATCCTAATTTATTAAGCTGTTGATAAATTTATTCTCTATACAGGTCTTTATGAATTAAATAAATTCTCCCTCTTATCTTCTTTTTTAATGCAGCATCATAAAATCTTTTTTAAAAACTAATTTGCTTCTACACAAATTATGGAAGATTGATCACAATCACACATTAATGTTTTATTGATTAACTGTTAAAACGAATTTAAATTTTAATTGGGAATTGTGTGTAAATCATAAACTAGCTATAGCTAATATTTATTTATAGATTTTATTTTTGGTATATTAGACAAGATGAAATCTATTTTGTAAATGCATACGCATTAAGTTATACTTGATAAAAATATAGAACATTTCTTCCACCAATTTCCTTAATGCTAAGATATACAAAATAGCTTTTATATCAAACAAATTCCATCTAGAATAATACTTTATAATTTCAGACCAAATCCTCACAATATATATCTATGGTTCACCAAGTTCATCAGCCATGCTAGAGTGATAAATATAACATCCCTTTTAAATAAGATACTAATAGTAATTATTTTTTTTTTTTTTTTTTTTTTTTTTTTTTATTAAAAAAAAAAAAAATAATAAAATTATAAAATAAAATAATATAAGAATAAAAAATAATTAAATGAAATGGATAGAGATTAATTATATAATATATTATATTATATATATTTATTATATATTATTTTAAATATATAATTTAAAAAAAGAAAAAAAAATAAAAAAATATAAAAATAATAATATATAAGGATAAGAAGAAAAATAGATTTATTTTATCAAAAAAAAAGATAAAAATAAATAAATTTTTAAATAATTTTTTTTATTATTTTAATTTTTTGTATACATTCTTTGTTGAATTTGTGAAGGATACCAATATTATCATTTCTACGTAATAAAAAATTTTATTTCTACTTTACCTTGTAATTAACAATACACTGCTGTGTTGCAGTGAAACTTTTATATAATAATTTGTAGGCTTTTTTATATTATAATTTCTACAGACTAAGCGCTTTCAGAGCCCTTGTTGTTCCATAATCATAGTCTCTATATTGTAAACGTTATTATATGCAAATATATGCAAAATTATTTCTTTTACTATCCATTTTCTGGAAATGGCAAAACAAGTGTCCTTTTTATTAATTTATTTGATGTCACTGGTGATGAAACAAGCTGACCATCAGCAAGAGCTCAACCACAGATTTGAACCATCCAGGGCTGATGTATTGTGCACAGAAAGGTATGACATCAAGAGAAGAATTGGGGAAATTTGTTTCATCACCAGTGATATCAAATCACTTAATAGAAAGGACACTTGTTTTACCATTTCCAGAAAATAGATAGTATAAGAAATAATTTTGCATACATTTGCATGTAATAACGTTTACAACATAGAGATTACAAGGGCTCTGAAAGCACTTAGTCTGAGAAATTATAATATAAAAAAGTCTACAAATTATTATATAAAAGTTTCACTGCAATGCAGCAGCATATTATTTCTACGTAAGTAGAGGGATTTGAATTTAGGATTTTTCAGTCTCTATTCATTTTCCACTTCATCTCAAACAACCAATCCACATTTTCCACACATATATATATATAATTAGTGTTCAGCTTATATTAAGATAGTATTGAAGCATGTCAATTAAAGTTTTAGGAATTGCTATCTTAATGTAAATCAAACAATGATTGTATATGTGTGGGGGAGATGAGAATCTGGCCCAACTGATAAATGCTGGTTCTGCATGAAATACGTATATTGGGAATCATTTATCTTTTTCACATGTGTGTGGTTATGTGTATTGGTTGTTTGAGATGGAGTGGAAGATGAATATAGATTGAAAGTTCAAATTCCTCTATTTATTATATTAGACATTCAATATACTGAATGAATAGGTTAATAACCTTACTATGTTTGCATATATATATATATTATTATTATTATTATTATTATTATTATTATTCATGAGTTTTTATACTGAATGTGTTTATTATTTGAGTACAATTAATAATCCAACCTATTGAAACATAAGTTTGTATTGTGAGTATTTAACTTGTTCTTGTGCAGTAAGGATTTAGTAACAGCATTTGATACAGAAGTGATTTTGAATTTTTAGGCACTACTAAGGGATTGGAAAGATGGCAGAATATGCTGTAAGCTGGCTATAGCAAAAGATATTAATCTATTTTATATAGGCATTTTAAAAAATTTTGTAGTTTTATTCTAGTGGATTTTTTTATTGTACTTATATATATATTGTAACGGGCACGGGACGATCGAAAAAGCTCCAACTTCCCTTTCACTTATATATGTAATGGGGAATTCTTATTATTCAAAAATCGTCCACCTTCCGCTACCTCAAGCAGAGAGAAATACGGAAACAGACGAGCCGATTTCCGTACTTGACCGAATCTGTACGCTATACGGATATAACCTCCAGATTATTTTTCCCGATCAGCTTTCTCCCGGCTGCTGTAAGATATTACAGTTACAGCGCTTGGCTAATTTATAAATTTTACAGGATAAAACCCTGCGCCATCAACATTTCACGTGTTAATTTCATAACCAAAAGAATGCAAAAAAATGAAATAATATTTCTACCCTCCTAGTATTAGACTATTTTGTGGAGTGGCGAAGAACGAGACAAGACGGATTTTAAATAAATTGATATATTTTAATACTAACACATAATTTGATAATAAAAGATATAAGAAACATTAACATAAAATTTAAACATATTATATTTTATAGTGCTATAAGGAAATAAATACTTGAAATTCTTATAACTAAATACTTGAAATCATTATAAATGCTGTCACATTTATAACTCGTTAGCCTAGCTGTCTATCAAAAGAATGTCATTACCATTCATGAAAGGCATTTGGCCATTGTCTATGGAATTTATGTGCACATTTGACGATATATAAAATAATATTTAAGTTACCTAGGGTTTAGTCTTTGAGTTCATTCCGACGTGTTGTCGACCGTCACGTGGATTATCCACTTCTTTAGGAGGGATGGTCGTAGATTATATTTGGCGGGATGTAGCTTCTTGGTTAGTAAGGCATGGAGGATGAGGCATCACAGGTTGGGCCACTACAGGAGTCCATAGGCAGGCGTTACTACCGTAGCTGTTACATTATTGCAGAACCATTGGTACAGAAGTCCGGACTGACCGCGATCATGATGGCCTTAGCCGGTCATACTATGTGAGATATCGACGGTAAAAGTCATGTTGGTTAGCTATATCGGCTGATTCTTGGAGCCGCGATTTTTTCACCTTGTCGACTCGAAGTCTCAAGCTCTAATCTCTCCTTTTATCTCCTTAGCTCTCCACCTAATTTTTCTTTTTTTTTTTTTTTTTAATTAAAACATTCCAATGGCCTTTGTCCTTTAGATTCTTTGTTTCCACTTGTTGTTGACACCTCCCATGCTATGCCTTCGGCCATATGTAACTTTATTTTATATGATTTTATAGCACTACGTACATTTTATTTATTTCCTTATTTTTCTTTGATTACTTACACAAATTTTAACGCATGTTTTTCTTTATTTCTTATTTAAAATTTAATAATCATTTATTTTTTTATCTAATTCTTGCTTTACCTCTACTCCCTAAACCCGCATTTCGTTTATCGTCAAATGTGTACTTTGAAGCCCAGATTCTTATCTTTTCGAACATATTAATTTTCTAGGTTTTTCTTTCCGCGCTATCGAAGTTTTTCTTTTTCCCTTTTTTTTTTTTTTTTAAACTTTACTTTTCCTAAATCATATTTTACTACATGTTTTATTTATGTTTCTTTACTGCTTTAACTTTCCTACCGTATGCTGGTAGTATTATAATTTAATATTTACTTTTATCAAAATTCGGACTTTGACTAGCAAAAGATAATGATCTTGTTAACTCTAGTTCCCTCTCTTTCTCTTTGTTGTGCTAATTTTCAACATTTCTTGGTTTTGTTAATTTCCAAGCTCGTTTTTCTTTCTTATTTATTTCTTTCCTTCCAACCCTAACATTTCTAATTTGTGGATGTTTTGTAGGTACATGTGTGACCACAGTATGAGCGCTCATCACAATATATATATATTGTAACCTAACTTGATGACCAATGCCCAACTGTTATGTATGATAGTTATAAACAACTAACTTCTAGCACAATCTTATTGGATTTCTTTCTCTTATATAAAATTTTAATATCAATCTTAATCATTTGATGTCTAATATATTATTATGTCAATATTAATAAATTGTTTAACAATAAAATAATAACCATGAGACTTGTTATCTAATCATCCAGTAAAGTATCGTTGTTTAACATTGAGTATATACCAAAAGCATAACACTCAATGGCATAATATCACATAATACTACTCCCCTAAAATATCAATGATGCGACTCACAATAAAATAAGTAAATTATATTGAATATTAAATTTCCTATGTTAAATTTAATAATATAATATAATTTTCATCTACTTATTAAAATTATTTTATACTACTCCTTTATTAACATTCTTTAACTCAATAAACATCTCAGGTAACTATTGTTTCTTAATTGAATAAGTTAATTTTCATAACCAAATGTAAAGATGGATTTTACTTACATCCTACTACAGTTAAATTAATTAAGAAACAAATATCATAATCAATTCCTCACCTTTAAACTAATCAATTAATTTTTCTTACAAATTGACTAAAAAAATTGAAGATTATTAACCAACATTTATCACTGTTAATTACAATAATCAATTTTCAAATAATTTATTATCAACAATGTATTATAATTCCATTATTTCTATTTTCATATGGCATGTTAATTACTCTTCAGTATGATCATTAAGAATGATGTAGAAAATTTAAATTAATTAATATATTAGATACATTATTAAATGTCTTGAACAATCATAATATTTTTCTTAGTTAGTATTTTATTTCAAGTTATGTGTAATAATACCAAATATATTCAATTATAACAATATTTGTGTGGCAAGGATGATGAATAATGACTTAAGAACAAGAAATGAGACTCTCAACACTTTATTAATTTTAAAAACAAACATTAACATCTATTTTAATAATATATAATACTAGATCATCCATGCACTTTACTACTATTACACAATGCCTTATTTAGCACCCTTTTTTACAGTATACAGTTTTGATTGCCCCAGCAATCTTCTGCTGAACTACAACATAATACAAACATGTGAATATAAATATACATGAACATATCATTTACATTTTATATATGCATCTTATAATCATCATCTATTTATTATCTTTTAAATATATAATTTTTTACCCTTTTTTTACATTCTATATTTATTAATTAAAACTTCCTATACATATATATTCTATTTTTTATTCTTTATTTTATTTTATTACACATTAAATCCTTAACTCTAACTTAATATATTTTATATTTTACATTATTATTATTCATTTTACTAATAATCATTATTTATAATTTATTCATTCAATAATTTATAATTTATTTTAATCTATAATATTATTTTAAACACATTTTAACCCACCTTTTATATCTCCTAACTTCAACTACTAAATTCAAATTTTAAAAATTTACTATTATACTTATAGTAGCTCCCTCTTTAAATTTTACACTTATATTATTAGCAGCTCCCTCTTCCTATTTTTTATATAACTAATTTTTTAAAAAATATATTTTTTACTTTATATCATTTTTTTTCAGGCCCAAATCTCTATTTAAAACTGGCTTAATATTATTAATATAAGTAGCATTATACAAAATTCAGAAATAATTTACACATATACATTTAATAAACAATACTTAAAATATAATAAACTTTATAAACTAATATTAGTTAAATAATTATAATAAACTAATATAATTCATACTTTTTTTAAGTGTCATAGCATCAGCTGGGACGTGAACCCGCAACCCGGGCAACTGCCTGCTAGTGCAAGGCAGTCGCGCTGACCTCTCGACCACCAATGCAAAACATATAATTCATACTTTACTCTGAAATTATTTACAAATAACATCCAATATATTCCATACTTTAAACCATTAACATTGAGATAGTTCTCAATATTTTGTATTAAAATATATCAACAAAAATATATACAATTTATATTTTCATCAAGTTACAAATATTTCATAAATGTATTTATTTTACATTCTAATGTTTTCACTTTCAATTTTTATATAATATTATTATATAATTACAACTCTATAACTTATTTTATTTCTTCTATTTTTATTTTATTATAAAATAAATATTAATTACTTTAGATGTTCATTAAGATATGGCATTGTTTCCCCTTACATATTGAAGTGGTAAATCTGTGGTACATATTTAACTTCACTGCCTGATGACATTACATACCTTTAAAGTAGGGTTTGAACCTGTTTATGTGTTTACTTGGTCATCCAGGAATGTTAAGCACGCACATATACACATATCACTTCCACCTTGTTTATTTAAGAAAAAGGTTATGTGTAACCAGTTAAATTATTATTTTAGCTTAAGTATATTTTATTTTCAAGCTTGTAAATTCCCTTCATTTAAATAATTGTGTATGTGCGTATATGTATTACAGATATAAAAATAAATACAATTAATGTAGAGCTAAAGCAATGCCAGAAATTCTAAAAAAATATTATTACAATTTTAAAATGTCAAAAATACGTTTAAATAATCTGCTTTCTGGAACGTATTGTTTACATCTTCCAATATTGCTAAATTTCAAGCATAGGAGGAGCAGAAGTTCTAGGAACGCGCAAAAGGAGTTCAAATGACTCTTCTCTCTGGTATTTGTGTAGAGAGTGGTAATAAAATGGACTGTGAGTAAAAGGAATTTGCCTCCCTGATCTTAAATCGCCTCTGTCCTGCCTCCCTGCTATGCCATCGCTGCTTGAAAACTGTTGTGCTTAATTATAAAAGAATATTGGAAGATGCCTACCATTATTTTATTAATATTGTGCCTTCGTGTCCAAACTTCGTGTAGTTATCTTAAATGGCCGCCATAAATAATAAAGGTAATCCGTTTTGCCGAAGAATAAACTCTTAATTTTCCTCACTTCATTCCTATCCTAAATCTTAATTGTAATCAGAATGTAACTTTTATTTATTTGGTAAATGACTGTAAAATTAATTATCATTAAATTTATGATTTTCTCTTAAGTTTTCAACTCGTTCTTTGAAACGCTAAGCACAGAATTATGTACTTTAAACCTATCATTAGTTTTAAAGTTTCACACTCTAATTATTTTATTTCATGCGGCAAAACTTATTTTAAATATATCTCTTATTAAATTAGTTTTAGTATGCTAATGTTTTAATCTAGCGAACTTATATTATTTTCAATCATCATTCCAATATTTTGGAATGTTTAAATAGTTTAAACGTAAAATTTATTATTGAACGCTGTTCGCTCGGTTAAATATTTTGAAATTATGGTTAATAGCGGATTGTTTAAAAATCATATCACTATCGATATTTAAATGCAATTTATGTTCTTTTAATAAACTTGATTATTAATATACTTAATAACTATTTATTATTTATATGCCATTAAAAGTTAAATTGCTTATAATATATTGTCGTTTAAAATACTTGGACTTGTTAAATAGGAAAATAATATTTTTCCCTCTTCTATATTCGACGTCCTAAATTTATTAAAGTTATACGTATGATGCTGAGTGGGTTATTATTTTATCATGGCGTTACGCATGCTATTATTGCTTTATATAAGCTTAAATTATTTCATTAGTCATTGAAGACTTAAGCCATATTTGCGTTGCTTACTTATGATAGCATTTAAAGAATTATATTTTGCTTTATCATATTTACTCATCCGAAATCCGGATTTTCTTCACGTAACTCGTATAGGAATGAAGTTTGATATAACCGATCTCAAGATAAGCATTAGAGTATTAAGGCTCTGCATGTGACACGTTGGAGGACGTGCCATGGAATCCTTACCACTCATATTTTCGAATATAGCCTTGTGATAAATACAAGCGGAATCATATATGTGATAAAGTCTTCCAGTCTAAAGACGGACATCTCCATTTTACGCTATTATTGTAAGTCAGCACTGCGAGTTCGTTTATGTATAGTTCTCATATTAACTATAAGACGTAGCGCAGTGATGTTTGTAAACCACTCATTTTATAATTAGTTGAATATTTTAGGATTGTCATAGTAAAGTTAATTTAGGCTAACCCATTCCTCATTTGTACAGGTCCAAATATGCTCATGAACAATAAATTATTGAGTATCATATCAAGAGTAAAACTCTCTTTAGAGATGAATTTGTAAACACCCTTATCATTACTTTAAAGTAATGGTTACAGCATTGATAACATTGATTTATTATTATCTATAATTTATTAGCATACTAAATCAGTTGCTTATATGCAAAGTAAACCGCATTAAATCTGTGCTATGTTTTTCTAATGTAAATAAAATTGTTTATATTTATTAAATTATTATGTTTTAATAATTACTCATTCGTTTGTGTCTTACTGAATCTCATTCATTGAATTCCATTTAATATTTATAAATAATATTAATCTTATTTAGAAGTTATAACATTATCTTAAATAAACATTTATCTCTGAGTTATTCTGTCTTTGCTCATTCTGGATGGATACTAATTTTATAATTCATGTTTCTTTTGCAATGCTAGCTGTGTGCAATTTATTTAGTCTTATAGATTTTCCTTTATATAAGATATTTGATTGAGCCAAGTTTAAACACTATTTATTTATGCTAATTACCCTGTAGATCTCATGTTTCTCTGCTGTGTCTCTGGGACCAGAATGAATAAAATTTCATGTTATCATCAGAAATGTTGTTTATAATGTTATAGTTTTAGAGAAGAGCAAATAGGGCAGAATTCATGATTGCTCCTGACCTGTGTATCTCGGGCATGAGTGGATTTAGGGTACTTTTGCTTAGATTCTAAATCTTGTTAAATGAACATACAATTCTGACCGGTACAATATAATAATAAGAATAAAATATCAGGTTTTCTTCAAACATCACCTTTTTTACCTTATACTTTCATTTTATATTTTGATCTCATATATTCAATAAAACATTCATAAAATATTTCTTCTTACTTTCTTTACTGTGCTATTTGTTTCGTATTTTATCATTCTTGAAATATTAATTACTTTAGATGTTCATTAAGATATGGCATTTTTTCCCCTTACATATAATAATAAGAATAAAATATCAGATTTTCTTCAAACATCACCTTTTTTACCTTATACTTTCATTTTATATTTTGATCTCATATATTCAATAAAACATTCATAAAATATTTCTTCTTACTTTCTTTACTGTGCTATTTGTTTCGTATTTTATCATTCTTGCTATCATCATTTAAAAAGTCTAGCTATTACCATTACTTATATCTTTATTTTTCTTATACAGTGTTTAAACCAATGTGATTTTTCATGGTAACAAGGATGGGAAGGATAATATCTTATAAAATTATTTAAAAAACCATACCATGGACTAAATGTAACTTAATTTTCGATATTAGTTACTATTTCAAGCTCTTACAGATTTTATAAAAAATATCATTATCCATTATATTATAAATATTCTGAATTACTATATACTGAATCATATGTAACCTGAATCAACACATCCACAACACTACAGGAATTCCAATAAATATACTGTCCTGTACCACTACTTAAAATCTGACACTCCATATGAAATATTTACATCGCATAAAATATAATTTATTATTTCTCTAATAATATCTAAACTTATCATTAACTCCTTGTAATACTTTTAACATACCAAGATGACTAAAAACAAACAGTTTTATTATATAATTTATCATAAATATAATAAATCATTTATTTAATCAATACAGAAATCAATCATACACGTTATTTTACAAACATACTGATATTATAATAAATGTATTCAATTCTTTATCATTTCATTTAAATTGACATATTATAAATATCACATATATTTATTTCATCAGTTCCGTGCTTAAAATTAAATACCAATATCTTATTTAAAAAAATATTACCTAAATGATAATATTTTATGATTATCACTAATCCTTCTTTAATAATATATATTCTTTTATGTTATAGATATTTTTTTCTTTATACAAAAAATAAGTAGTTAATATTATCGTCAATTCAACTAAAATACTATAAATAAAGAGTTTTCTTCAACTCCTTGAAATGAAATTTAAAAATCACAACACTTCTATGGTAATATAGTTACTAACTATGATGGCATCATGACCAACTGTTGCTTAAAAGAAGAGAATTTTATTTCCTCTTTTTCTCTCCCCTCAGCACTTTTCAGCATTATTTATATCAATTTGAAAATGTAAATAAAATCCAAATAATTATTTATTAATAATTATACTTTCTGGCAGGCGAATATTTATATTTTCTTATTTGACGTCTGTACAATTAATTCACCATTTAATAAATATGTATTTTACTTTTTTTTTTTAGTTTCATTTCTTTCTTTAAATGGCAAAGACATATATTTGTAGAATTAAACAGTTCTTGTTCTAGCATTAGCTTTCCGAATAATTCAATATTTAAATTAGTTAATAAATTATAAATATCTAAATGATATTAAAATTAGTAATTATAAACTTATTAACAATAATTAATATGCATCATATTTTTCTTCTCCTAGGCAGTTTTCATCTTAATAATGTCATAAATAAATTGATATCTTTAAATTTCAATAGTCTTAATGAAAATAAATAATTATCTCTGTGATTACTAAAGATAAGATTTAATAGAAAATGTTTTCTACCATAAGTTCATATAAAAATTAGTAATAAATAAATGTCTTACATCTCCTTTTTGTTCTGCATAGTAAAAACATTTTAGTAATATGCAGTTTCTCTTGTTGAAGTATATTTTATCCAAGAGAGGTATTGTTCCAATCATTATCATAAGTTTATAGTTAGCATATGTAAAGTACAAATGAGATAGTTTGCTTCTTCTTCCATGATGAAACTAATTAACACACTTCTTAAAATGAATTCCATGTTATTAGAATTATTATTATTAACTTTTACTACTAAAATAATATTTTAATAAATTGACACTTAAAATTTTTATGTCAAGAAAATATGGTTTTCTCCTCTAATGATTTCTTGATTATCTCTCCAAATTGCCTGTTTTTCTTCTATTTATTAATAAAATTTGACACTTTCTGATTGGTTAATTATCTTCAGACATCTAGCTAAAATTAATATTAATTGCTGTTTATAATTTTAAAAAGAATTAAAACTAGTATTTTTAAATCAATATTTATTAATTTTAATAATGCAAACTTTAAATTGTATTTTAATAAGAAAATAATCTTTATTTAAAATCAAATTTTAACACCTAAGTTTTACAATTTATGTTATTATTCTAATTATTGATTTTATGAACTTTTATGAAATCTATATGATTAAAAGTAACAGTTATTATTTAGATAACCAACAAATTGATTACTTTACCAGGAAGTAAATTTTTTTATTATTAAATGAATGTATGCACACAACTCCCCATTTATTTTATTATTAATAATTATAAGAAATACTAATTTTAATCATAATTATTAATTAAAAATACTTTACATTATTTTAACTATTATTTACCTTTTTATTTTAAAATAAATAGTACAATTTATAGCTCACATTTATAAATTATATCTATCTAAAGAAAATTACCTCTACTTTAACACTAAAGAAACAATGAACTTAAATCCTTCTATAAATTAAATAATAGGTTTTTATCAGTTATTACATGAAATTTAAATTTTTTTATTAAAATTGACCTTTAACAGTAACCATAAATGATGTACCAAATAGAAAAGCTGCAATATATGTATATTGTAACTTAATAAGTGAAGAACAAATGCCGCTAATAAGCAAACCACCAAATTGCAACTTGGTCATTGCAGTTAATAACAAAAAATATAGTGTAAGCCAAGCTCAGTGGGTTTAGAAAAATATAAATGTCATATGCCACAATAAGAAGAGATACAGGGGTAAGCAATTAAAATAAAATATCATTAAAATATCAAGTAATATTATTAATAATTTAAATAGACCTCTCCACTTACTCTAATATAAATACAAATTTCTTGATATTATGAGCATATGCCATTGAGGTTACTTTTAAAAGTCTTCTCTTACAAACATATACCCCTACCATCTTTTATGTCCATCTCTTAAGTAACTCATTGCTATGATCAGATAAAACATATAATTTTATAAAATTTGAAAGTGTTCTTTTAAATCTTTGCCACCAAATATTATCATCTTTGAAAATAGCTTCTTTAGAGAACAATCTTTAAATAAGATGGTTTGTGAAATAAATTAGGGTATCTCAGTGTATTTTAATCATAAAATAAATTCTAATTCTTAAAAACTATTAAATATAGAATGAAATTTTAGTAAATATGTAAAACATACACTTACTCTTAAGTTAATGTCTTAACATATTTATAATAGTATTATTAATTTAAAATAAAACACAACATGATCTCTTAATTTAGAATAAGATTAATAAACTTCTAGGATGACCATTCAGATATTAAGGATGTGTAAGGGATTTTATAATCATTCTAAATACCATAGAATAAATCTATTTAAATATCTTTTTAATTGGAACTAAGTCCTTGTATAATCTAAATTTATTATGGAATAACAAATATGGTTTAATATTTATGGAAAATATTTTTAAAATAAATAACCACAGTTGTTTGAAGTGAACTTGAACAGATGTAATTCTAATACTTAATTTAATAAAATGACTTATATTAATTCCAGTATCCATATACTCTTACAACAAATTCCTGAGATAATTTATAATAATTTTATCATTAATTAGATTTCTGGTTAATGATTGGATGATGTGGAAAAAAGTCTATAAGAAATTTCTTAATAATAAAAATGAATATTTATTTCACAGAAAAACAAATAATAACTAGTCACAAATATAACATATTCTTTAAGTCCAAAAGTCAAGGGCTTTCACAAACATTTTCTTTCAAAAATATATGATGGCTAAAATTACAATTGGATTTATGAAAAATAAATTTGACCAAGTAAAGTGATCTCTAGGAGGTCAAAATAAACTTTCTATTACTTTAAATTCTCAAACGTTTTCACCTACAGAGCATTCACACAATGGTAGTATTCTTTTTGTGAATAGTGTCCCTTTTAATGAATATTTAACATTACTTTAAAATACAACCTTACCAATCCAGCAACTAATGAATGATAAGAAAAATGTATATTATCTACTTATGCCTAAGATACAATTTAAAATTTTGAGGGTAATTATTCATCTTATTTATGTTCTAACTCAGCAAAACTTAAACATAGGACCTACACATTAACATTATAGAATTCACATCTAAATAAACCAAGAATGCTGTAAGAGGTATGGGTGATGTTCCTTAATACCTTGATTAAAAACAATTTAAGTGCCAAAATAAAGCCATTGTAAAATATTACATGTGCTTTACAAAATTCATGACCAACAACAAACTAGATTTAAATTGAAATAACTGAGAAAAGTCAATGTATTATTGCATAGCAATGATCTACAACTTGGTGACTAGTCAAGAAATGATGAGTGCAAATCAGGGACAAAACTATTAATATGGTTGCCTTAATAAAGTATCGAGCTTTGGATACTATAAGATCAATAACATTTATACAAAGTATCTCAATAAACTGGTGAGAGAGACTAAGCAACAACCTCTAGTAATAATGACAAAGCTAGAATTCCTGAATAAGTGAAATCTAAGGCTATAATCTCTAAGCAAAAATATAACTAACAGATATGAAAGATAATAATTAATATTAAACCTAGCTTAGTTAAAATTAGTCAAACAAGCAATAAAATAAAATAATAGAAACATACATCTACTTATACTACAATCAGTATATTAATACATCTTTTATAAATAAATAATTCATATGAAAAGGGAGACATATACTATTGTAAAATATACAGTGATTTTCTGAAAACTTTAATCAAAATTATTTCTAAAGATAGCATATGAAACAGATAAAATAATATGCATCTGAAATAAAAACATGCAAAATCATAAACATAAATAAAACATTAACTCTTTCACCATTTCAAATAAATAAAATAGTCATTCTGTTTTATCCGTTCTTCAACCATTAAATCATTAACAGGAACAGTCTCTTAAACAATAATGTTCTGTAGACAGCAAAGATATCCAATACATAAATATAAAATATAAAAGTGCTTCATAGTTATCTTTAAATAAGATTCAAAATAACAATAACTTATGATAGACAAACTATAAGATATAGCCATTCATTAAATAAGTTTTCATGAATTTAAACAACTATAAATATTTATTAAGTTGCAATAAAATATTTCATATTTAAAATTAGGTATCCAACACTTAATCCTTTAAGAGCATTATATTATTTGCTGGTAATAAAAGAATATTTAACAGGAGAAACACTTCTTTTCAAATATCACATTTTAAAACTATAGTAGTGGTTTCTGTAACAATGATGAGAAAGTGCGAGAGTACACAGGTTTTTACAATTGAATATAGGTAAAGTTCAATGAAATTTAATTTAACTAATACTGCTTTTAGGAATACTTTATATTTTCATTTTATGGTGTAATTTATTATAATACCTCATAATATTTGTTAAACCTTTATTTATAATATGTCAATTGGTTCATTTCCCCCAGATCCAAGAAAATTATTTTTTCTGGTAGAAGTAGACATAATAAATGAAACTTTTATATAATTATAAAATATTAATGTTTCATTCAAATAACCGCACAATAATTGTACATTTAAGCAATAAATTATTACTATTAAATTAAATGTTTTACTTTTTTCTTGTCGACATAAAAATAGTTTATAGACAACTAGTAATATACTCATCATAATAAAATAGTTTTTATTAAATGAAATTCAAAGTTTTGTACATGAGACAAATTAATTTTAAATAATGTTTTATATAAAACAAGTATTCTCAGTAAAACTAGGATAAAGTTATTCAATACTTTTAAAAACAATATTGTTATTGCTACAAAGAGTTTCAAATATTTTACAGCAAACTTAAATATGAAACAGATGCATTAATTGTTTTCAAATCAGTAACAATCTGTACATTATAGTGATAATAATAATGTCTTACAAAATTTATTTGTGTGTGAAGTTTAAATGTTCAAATTTTAAACATTGTCATATTTAAATAACCCACTTCTACTTCAAATGACAGAAAAATGTCTTTTGGCCACTTTGCCCCCTGGTGAACTTTTCTGTAAGTATTATACGTTAAAATGCATGTAAAATGGTATACTTTATTATAAAAAAAAATTTTCTGCAAAAAAAGTGCAAATTCAAAATTCCCCGCTCTAACAATAGACATAAGTCATGCCCTGACATGATCAGCCATTATGTGTTGCCAAGGTTATAAAACATTCAGCATTTTATGACATTGAAATTTCCACTGATGCAAAAACATGTTTATTTGTGAATTTATTACAGTTTTAGATATTTTTTTAAATAATTTACATTATATTTATTAGATATCAACAAATATAAATTATTAATAAGTTATTTTGACTTGAAATACTTTATTTTCAAAAATATAATGTTATATTAGCAGCTAATAGTTTTAACAAGGCTGTAAATCTTAGCAATGAGTGTCTGAAAAAATCGTCACTAGGGACTTCTGTAGGTCTTTAAAACACATGCTTACGCTATGAAGAAAAGAGAGAATCCCTAGAGAGAATCCCTTCTTTACTTCGACCTACTTTTATATATAAATAGGTGAAGCAGAAGTGTTTTGATCTAAGAGTGTGACGCTATTAAATACTTCACTAATTAAGTCCACAATTCTTATAATATGTTTTAAAGACCTACAGAGGTCCCTAGTGACGATTTTTTCAGACGCTCATTGCTAAGGTTTACAGCCTTGTTAAAACTATTACTGAAATAATAGTGAGCGTTTAATAAAATTTATAATTACAACTTTAAATTAGCAGCTAATGTAAATATGGCCTGAAACAAATTTGGAAACTTGCTATGATGTAAACAATATACTTATATTTACGAGGAAGAAAATAATCACAATTTTGCAATAAATATTTAAAAAATTTAAACTTTTAAAACATAATTCATTATATATTAGAGAAATAAATAATTATTCGTTTACGTTTTATTCAGAAACAAAGAAGATTTCATTGATTTTATAAACTAAAAATAATCTTTCTAGAGAAAATGATTCTTTGTTTTGATTATGGTCTCATTTTTTTAATATTTACAGAAACAAAATGTGAACATTTAAAATTTATTTCAGTAGTAAACAAGAATTTCTATCAAAGGAAGTCAAATTTGTTATTTTTTAATAAGTAATAATTTTATCATATATTTTACCTTGATGTGTGAGACAAAGAAAAACATCAGAAATAGTGAAATTTGGTAGGGTTAATTTTATCAATAAAGCTGGCTGCAATAAAGATTTTTTGTTTCTTGAATTCCTATTTACATACTGTGCCTAGGTAATGTAACTTTTAGCCTAACATTACTTTAAGTTATGAAAATAGAAGGTTTAAATTAAATTACACTTTTATTAAATTTGAAATTTTAAAACATGAACACATAAACAATGATTAAAAAATTGAAGTGAAGAAGTGACATGTGTGAACAGGTGTTAATTTCACTATTTTTATACTTTCGGTCAGGTGACATCTTAAACACTGGTTATTGACATTTAAATCTATGCCCCTTTTTCTTCATTGGTTTGAATCCATGTCTTACAGAAACTAAGGATGGTTGCTATTGAAAATTTTAATATTTAGCATATATAATAAATTAATTTTCCTGTCTAGACAGTAAAATTAAAGATATTTCTTATTACAATAATTATTTACAAATTTAAATACTAGAATAAAATAAAATATTACATAAATGAAATTTACATTGTTTAAATAAAATAAATATTACCCATAATATTTAATACATTTATTTACTATTTTGTTTAACCTACAAAAATTGCTCAGAATGTAATTTTATATTGTCTTTTTAAAAATAGACATTAATAATACTTTAAAATAAAAGTATTCATTTATCTACTATTTTAAATCCTATCTTTAACTGTTATTAGTTTTATTTAATTTTTGTGGGTGAATATATTTAAAATACTTAATTTTATGAGTTAAATTTTGACTACATTAACATGATTAACTTTGAAAATACAGTACTAATTATTTTAAACTATCAACTATTAAAGATTTAAATACATTGACATGATAAACACTATATAAAATTAAAAATATTATAAGTCATGTCAAAATTATTTTACAGTTTTAAAATTTACAAATATACTGATATAGTAATTTTTATATGCAGAATCATTGCATTATAATGTACCATCAAAAATCTATTTACTACAAAACTAAACTATATAAAAAAAAATTTCACACATTTTAGTGTAAGACATGCCCAGGCTTCTGGGAAAAGCTAAAGGTCACTATCTTGTAATGGGTTTTATCCTTTTTTCATTACTGTTCACTTGGACTAATGCTATTTCTACAAATTATTTGTTTGGTATTATATTTATTATTAACAAGACTTATCAATGAATGAAACCACGTAATCAATTGAGATGGCCTTAATATCACAATTATTTATTAATATTTCCTGCCCAGTATATTTATGGATGTCAGCCTATTCTAACTCCATGTGCCAATCCTATGCTTGCATAAGAATTATACTGGAAGGGATGAGGAGAATAATCATGGCTTGTTAACAAATGTTTGGCCAGTGGCTAGTTCACTCAGGGTGGATAGTACTTAGACTAACAGAAACATGTATAGGTAAGGCAGTAAGAATCAATTCAATAACTAAAGCATGCATATATTTTTGAACTAAATAAATAATATATGAAATCATAAAAAATAGAATAAATAATAGTGCTCAAATATTTAAGTAACATAATAGCATTTTTTTTCAGACAAAATGGCTAATTAATATAAATGTTAAATAATTTATCTTTAAGATGATTAGTCTGATTTAATATAAAGAACTTACAATCTCTAAATATAATATTGAGAATGTGCATTAATATAAGTTTAGAATAATGTACATATTACCTTTGGATCCCTGGGGAAGGTAGATTGTTCAGATTCATGAAGAAAGTTAATTTATTCAGGAAACACTATAGCCACAGAAATAGTTCAGAATGGATGTCTTGTCCTTTTTTAAATTTCCTATGGCATGCAAATGGATGGATGCAGATTCTTTCACTTCAGACAATTATGGTATCATGTAGCAGCTTTTGATTCTTTGTGGAACAGTGGGATACAAGTCCATCACATTTTGAACTTTACCTCAACCAGTTCATATTAGTTGGTGAATATTTTTTTAATCAGCTTACAAAAATCTCCAATGTTAATTAATTTATTTACTTTATAATAGAATACATTTGTCATTGTTTTAAAATCCCTTTTATTTTGATGGCTGTCTCTGTAGTAAATGTTATTGTAATCAATAACCCACTAATTTTAGCCATATTATCATCATTGTCATGATGGTTGTCAAGAGTCTCTGAAAGTTTCATAGTTAATTAGAACTGATTGCCTTCTTCCACATCATTTCATCTCTGTTATAAATTGGCTCCCAACTTTAGGAGCAATTAATATATTTGATTTCATTTTTATTGGTTAGAATATATATATATATCAATGCATAATCTTAGATAGAATCTTTATTGACAAATAACACAACAACTTATGTGTACAATTTAACTACCATATCATTGAACAAATTACAAGCAAATTGGGAAAATATGCCTTTCATATTTTTTCTTATATATGTAGTAATGCATAATTTTTGACAGCTTTATTAACTAAGAGAATATTTAAATGACAAAATTACCAAATTTAAACATAGGTGTAGTGATATTTAGTAATAAAAATGCCTGTTTGCATTATACAAATGATGATACTTCATACAATTATTAAAAGCATTAGTAATTACTGTTACCTTATAAATTGAAAATAAGAAGATTATTGACCTTGTCATTGTAATAGTTTCATTTTATTTAAGTATTGTTTCATATTGTTGTAATGTCTTAGATATAGTTTATAATTTTCGCAGTCAGATAGAAGGTGATATCATATTTTAGTTTTCTTATAATTTATTCTATATAATACCAGGTTATGAACATAAAGAATCTAAATTTTGTTTATGCCATCTATTTTTTTGTGTGTCTGTGTGTGCACCTCAGAAGTTCAGTAGATTGTGCTCTTCAATCTGAATTGATATTGAAAATGACAATTTGTGCTGAGAAAGTTTTATTTTTTTTAAAAAAAATGTATTATCTAAATTCAACAAAATTTGAAATAAAAAGACCTTTAAGTCATGATTGGAGGAAGTTATTTGAAACTGAAATTACTGTTGGCAGAGAAAACAGAAAAAGACCAGCTAATTTTAGATAAGATTATTGCATTCTGTTATTATTTGCCATTAAGATGATACACCTGTCTTGCGTTGTTAGCCGAGAGGTATCGCAGCCGCCATGCAAGCAAGTAGTTGGTTGCAGACGGGTGTGGGTTCGCGTCCCGGCAGATGCCATGACATATGAAAAAAAAAAAAAGATGATACACCATTATGTTGAGATAAAATTGTAAAAAAATATTTCAGTCATGAATTTGTGTGAATGGAGTGATAAAATGGACCCCTTTCACATCTTTTTAATTCTTTAGATATCATTAGATATATTGATTACTTTTGTATAGATATATCATTGTTGCAAATTATTGAAATAAAATTGTACAATGGTTATTGTTGCATTTTTTTATGAATCAGTTTTTTAATATACATATATCAAAATTGAATAGACATTAAATTAATAATATCAACTGTGGTATGTAATACTATGCTAAGATGCTGCAGTAATTCTTCAGGGATACCATGAAATACAATGAGAAAAATCATAATGTTTTTATGTGTTATATTAAAAGTACTAAAGTAGTCTAATATATAAAGAAGAACAAAAAAGCGCCACCTGGTTACTTACATTGTTGCAGGTAAGAAAAAAGTCTCCTAGTTTTTTTCAAATTAAATAGCTATACAAGTGGATTTTTCCCTTAAATATTTAAATATGCTATACTCAATGCCTACCCGAGCGTTTTAAGAAATGTGCGTGTCCTAAAATAATTAGTGAACAACGATATAAAAAATCAATAATAGTTACGAGTAGTAATTAATTCTCCGGTATGGCGTATAGACGTCAATGCAAAAAATTATAATTAATAACATTCTTTAGAATCAAAAAGTAAAAAGAGTAGAAGGAAAAATAGCGAAAAACATAATAAGTTATAAATTTTAAAAAATAGTTTAAAAAATCAAAACAAAACCTTACCTTGTTGAAAAATTACTTGCGTAAATAATAAAATGGCGACTGCCCAGTCGTCAGCTCAAGAAGCTGGGCCTTCACACCACACAAGAAAAACATATGCAACTATTGCAAAAACTTACCAAGATAACGTAAACCCGGGAAAAAATCCCAGATTTAGAAAGAATATGTCAGACGATCTTAAAGACTTGGATCTAGTAAACCAAAATGAAATTGAGCCCCCACACACACAATGGACAGATGATATGCTGGAACAGATTGGGGTCAGATTCAATAATACGATACCTAGAACCCTTTTTTCAACATTCAAAAGATTTTTTACTGAAAAATCAATAGTGTGCGGTAACAGACAATCACTGCACTCTCTACCGTTTCCCAAGGAGCTACTTATTGAAGCACTAAACAAAAATAATTTACTGGAGACAGTACAATGCATAGGTGACCATCCAAATAGCAGATATGTAGCGGTTGAGTTTGTGAAGCTACACAAAGGGATCAATTCAAAAATCATATTAAAACTCTAGGTAATTTTGCAATCGTACATGTTGATGAAAACAGATACAAAAACATCACCGGAGTATTAAAAAATGCCTACTTGGATATAGCTTTGACGATTTCAAAGAATGATGAATCCATTCGAGAAAGGTTACTTTTTTCAGCAGATATACCTCAAAGAACATCAGTACCCGTATTCACAAATAGTTTTGAATACAAAGTCAAGCTAAACAAAGAAATAGACCCAGAAAACATACCAACACACATAACAGACCAAGAGGCAACGCTATACTTATATATCCGAGGACTAAAGCCACGTTGTTTCGCCTGTGCAAAAGAGGCCACATAGCAACGCAATGCAATGAAGAAGTAAATCTAGTGGAAGAGAATAACCATCCCTCACAAAGATTAGAAGGGAAACCAAATAGAGCACACAAATCCACGGAGCAGGAAAACATAGATTTCCCACCACTTAAGTCAATAATATCAAAAATTAAAATTAATAAAAATAAAACGATAGACCATCCCCCAAGCAAGTCAATGAAAATAACAATTAACACAAACACGAATGAGGAAGAGGAAAACTTTGAACCCCAGGCAAAATCACTTAGTGATAAGTTAATAGAACATGAAAATAATTACATGCAAAAAGAAACAAAAGAACTCCAAACGGAGATAATCAAGCTGAGGACAAAACAATAATCAAAACGACAACTGAAATAATGGATACCACCACACAATCCTTTCCAGCAGTTAAAAACACACCTCCGGAAAGTAAACGAAAACAAGCAGAACAAAAAAAAATAGAGAAAACAAATGAAAGCATGCAAAATGAAGCGAAGGAAATCTCAAAAGAAGATAAATATCACACAGAACACACAATAATAAATAAAACCGCAACAGAAATCATGGACAGCATTACAGAGTTTTTTCCAAATGTTGGAAGCACACCAACGGAAACTAAAAGAAAGCAGCCTAAAGTAAAAAAAACTAGAGAAAGCAAAAAAATTAAAACTAACGAGCAAGAACTTACACAAGTAGACATGCCGGACCAATCAGCAGATGAATCTATGGAAATAGAATCACTCTTACTGGAAGAAATGACTTTGGAAAACGAAAACAAAGAGACTGCAATAGATAAACATGCAAATAGTAAGTCTGCCAGCAGCAAAAAAAAACCGCAATGAAAAAACGTTTAGCTCACAGGTACGAGATAAAATTCCAGCACTCTAATCGGAAAAAAATATAAATAATATCCCCTGCATACAAAAATATACAATTCAAATGAAGATAAATATTAGTGCAGTAAACGTCCGAGGTTTGAATTCAATTAAAAGAATGCAGCAAATTAAATATTAGATACAGACAACACAACCATCCATTTTAGGGCTATTGGAAACAAAAATTTATAGTGGATCCTGCTTTGATCCAGCGCTACATATGAATAAAATAGGCTTTTGCACATGCTCCAGAGATACAGCAACGCCTTCAAATGGCACAGGTATTTTTATCAACCAACAATGCCCATTCACTACTTTTAAAATAATTTTTATAGATGCAAATCTCCTTATAACAACATTCAATCATAGACAACTTTCAATCAATGTTATTTTTGTATATATACCTCCGGGGCCAATAGTAATTAGCAGAATTCTAGCTACCAATCCCCATCCCACTATTCTTGCTGGAGATTTTAATATGACCTATAAAAAGTTTGTCACAAAATGGTTACACCAATTTACAATACCACTAATGAGCGGGGAAGGGTTTCTTCCACCGGACTCAGTATCTTTTTATAATAACAGACATGGTACTTTGATTGATCTGCTGTTTTATTTTCCCATGTTACACCACGCAATTGAAGTAAAACTTTCTCCCACCAATTTTTCTGATCATGCAGCACAAATAATGAAACTAAATTTAGACACACACTGCAATACTTTTAACAACATACAAAAAACAATAAGAATTCTACTTCCAAATAGTACTCCGAGGCTCTCTTCTCAGAAATGTATATAATGTTAAACAAATTAAATCAAATTGAACTGGACCCGATTTCCAAATATATAGCATATATAAATACACTCTCGTTAACATAAATCACATTACACAAAAATCCACCCCCCCTTCAAAATTAATCACATTAGCAGAGGAAATAAATAAAAGGATAATACAGGCAAAACCAGTCAAGAATAACCAAGCAAATATAATAAAGCTAACAAAGTTATACAATCAAACCGTTGATAAACTGAAACAATATCTAGCAATAAAGAAAAAGAAAATTTGTCTCACACAACAACATACATGGACCCGCGGATATATTCGTTGGGCTTTAGGTTATCCATGCACAAACAAAGTACCCATGGCGCTAGAATGGGAAAATAGAGTGACAGCTGGTTATAATATGCTAGACCTTATATATAACTACTTCAAAAAAAAACTAACTAAAAATAATCATTTCAAACCACTTGCAGATTATTTTGGCAAGCCAGAAACGGAAACACCTTTTGAAATAAAAGATTTTGCAATAGTTTTAAACTCAGTCCCAAGCACATGTCATCCAGGGCCACCAGGGATCCCACAATTTGTACTGTCACATCTCAGCCAATTCACAAATAAATATTTATGTCAACTTGCAAATCAATTATCACAGAAACTATACAATATACAAGGGCTATATCCAATATCAACGGTCCCATTTATGAAAAAACAAGAACCAATTTCCACACTAGCCAATCTCCGACCAATCTCAATGGAGCCATTGGGAATAAAAATACTGGAAAAGGTCATAAAGGATAAAATTGAACAATACATAGTACCAATAATATCACAGCATCAATACGCAAAAAAGGGGTCATCCACAGGGCAGGCAGCACTAATATATAAAACGCTAATCAATTCAGTTATTAAAAAGAAAAAATATGCACCAATGGTAGTCCAGCTGGATACTGAAAGTGCTTTTGACTCTGTCCCAATAGAAACACTATTGAGTCAGCTAAAAGAAACACAGATACCTAAAACAATATTATATACAATAGGCAATTTGCTTCTAAATAGAGAAATACACATCACGCTCAATGGTAGATCCACATCATCATTCAATCCCAGCCAATCAATCCCGCAAGGTTCTCCACTAAGCACACTGCTATTTACCTTTTATTTAAATCCACTGCTAGAGCAAATAAATAAAAAAATTCAAGGAATTCAAATACTAATACATACATTCCCTGCATAGCTTATATGGATGATGTCACAGTGTTTCTAAACTCAAAAAAGCAAATACATATACTACAGGAAATAATAGAAGAATACACAAAAAATTTCAAATTAAAAATTAACATCAATAAATCAGTAGCATGGTCAATATACACAGGCAAAACAGACACACAAATTTATCAAGGTAAGCCCAGTAATTTCCTGGGTTTTCCTTTCCACTTGGGAATGAGCCAGATGAGAAGGAATATACAAAATAAACTCAAGTTCGAAGCAGAAAGGATCATAACATCACTCTCCAGATCATATCTCTCACTCTATGCAAAAGTGTCACTATTTAATCAACTTATAATGACCAAAATAACTTACTACCTGCCAATAATTACTTTTACAAAACAATTTACAAAGTCAATTAACTCACTCTGTAATAAACTATTATGGAACAGAAAAATAGTAGCAATTTCCTTAAAGCAACTTAACCAACCAACAAAATGGAATGGCCTTGGACTGCATGCTATACATACTTTCTACACACAAAAAACAGTAAATCTACTGATTACAATATTCAGACGTTTTCCAAACATAGAACCAAAAGAGGAAATCACACCAACGGACCCGATCCCCACCCACAGACAATTATATAAATACACTATTGATAAGTATTAAAAACATTAAAGATAAAATAGCACTGAAGAATCCAATTAAATATACTTATTGGCAAATTCATGATTTTCTAACTCAAAGCCAAGAAAACAACAATAGGATAACAGTACTAGGAATAAATAATAGTTAATTACTCAAAAAGTACAAAACATGGTATTTAGAACCTAAATTGTTTGACTTCATCCTCAAATTGAATTTAAATGCACTACCTACAGCACATTTCATTCGGTTCAGAAGATTTTACCTAAATGTTGATCCAATGTGTGCTTTATGTCACCGGGAAGAAGAAACACAAGAACATTTAATATATCACTGTAAAGGCTTAGAAAAAGTCAGACAAATGATGGTGAATAATTACAGGAAAAGGGAAACCACAATAGAAAAAATGCTAAAGGCTTTCAATGAAAATAAAATACCTATAATACGTGCAGCAACTTTCAGTATATATGCCTTATGGTGTACTAGATGTGCTTTCACTTTAGGAAACAATCCAAGAAGACATCCCAACACATATCACAACAAACTAGGAAAACTTAAGGAAAGGGACAATCTTCTAGCACCACCGGACATTTATGCTGCCACATGGTCTCTATTTAAAATAAAAGCAGCCATATAATGGATAGACCAAATACAACCTCTGAAAAATGGAAAACTGAAATGAACTCATAATAAGAACTGAAAAATCTAAAAGGTGTGAACTGCAAAAGATGCTAATGGTTAAAAAAAACAAAAGTATATTTTCTGTGTTTCAAGATGTATCCTAGAATATGATGTTTTATACAATGTATTACTTGATAAGAATGTAACCTTTTTTTTGCCTAATAAAGCTTGCTTTGAAATATATATAAGGAAGAACATTAAAAAAAATAGTGAAATCATACAAAAGCAATTTAAAGCAAAAACTTCTTAAACTAATATTTATAATATTTGGCATATATATCATTGTTTTGTTTTGTTTTCTCAGTGATGAAAGTTTATTCATAAAAAAAAAACCCAGATACAAATACAGTTAGAAAAGGAATGCAACAGAGTGATTACATATAGTAAAATGAAAATTCAGGAGCAACATGATGAGAGGGGAAGGATATATATGAAAAGGGAACGGGAAGTGGAAAGGGTGTGCAGTCCAGCCCAAAAAGATCTTTGGTTGTAAGTCCGGATGCATGTCTTCATTGAGCGAGCAACTGCACGAGTGGCAAACATTTAAATGGTTGAGTCCTGTGATAGAGGTAATCCACTGCAGAATGGAAGTCTCTCCAAGTTTAATACCGTTTTTTTTAATCTCTAGCCTATCTTCCACAATACACCAACAAACTTCCTGATTTCATTCATCCATTTCACATATGATCTCTTTTTAGATTTTTTACAATCTCTTAAGAGCCACTTTAAGATTTTTACTGTTCATCTCTTGTTTTTTCTAGAAGTATATCCAGCCCAGATCCATCTCAGTTTTTTCTTTTTTTCAATGATGTCAGTGATACAGTGCTTATTTTTTTCTCCAAATGTGCATCTCTCATACTTTATTGACTAGTCTGAAATCTCTGAATTATTCTTCTGCTTAGTGTTTAACTCTCAGATTCATAAGTTTGAACTGATAGAAAACATCTAATAAAAATCTTTTCAAATACATAAACCTATTTTTTTTATTTCTACCAAAATCATTCTATCCAAGTTTAATTTTAGGATTAATTTTAGCCATTATGTTTTCATCTATATTAATAATATGACCAGAATATTTGCAATTGTTAATTTCTTCTAATTCATGATATTTAGTTGTTGTTTTTTCTTCTGAGAAAACGATTGAACATTACTTTTGTCTTTTTAGCATTTATCTTTGGTCTTACTAAAACTGAAGTATTATTTACAAAATCAATCACATCATCTGCAAAATCTAGATAATTTAAATAATATCCATTTACTTTTACTTCCTTAACTTCCTCTTTTAATCCACAAAATGTGTTTGTATATCTGCTATAAAAAGTTTTGGACATATGGAATTACATTGTCATACGTTCATTTTATTGATAATTTTTTTAGTATTACCATATAATTTAATCATTGCTTGATGCATTTTGATAAATATTCTTTAAAATATGACAATAACTTAGATCTATATTTTTATGATTCAGTGCTTTAATCACCAAGCTTTTTCATAATCTACAAATCCAAAATGTAATGACAACTCGTATTCATTGGTCCTTTGTATAATTTCTCTCAATACTGGGATATGAACCACTATGCTAAAACCATTTTTAGATCCAGCTTGTTATTTTGGTTGCATTAAATCCAAAGTTTTCTATAGACAAGTTGCAATTATCTTGGTAAAGTTTTTGTATAAAACAGGTAGAAGATTGATAGTCTCAGGTCTTTTTATTATCTTTCTTAAATATCAATATTACTATTCCATTCTTTCAGTCATATGATACATCTTTACTTTCTAATATCTTTTTTAAATATCAATATTACTACTCCATTATTCCAGTTGTTTGATATATCTTTATCATTTGACATTAGATGTATAGCTTTGCCAATAATTTTTCTATTTTTTTCATCACCTTTTAAAATGTCAATAATAATTCCATCATTTCTTAGGGCTTTTGCCATCTTTGTTGATTTAATTGCATGTTTCACCTCTTTTTTTAAAATACTTGATATTTCATAAGATATATTAATTATAGAAGATAGTTTTTTTGTTTTTACTATTATATAAATTCTTTACAGATCTCTTCCACACATTTCATGGTAACATCTTATTTTTTAATAATAGTACCATCTTTTCTTCTTATTGCAGAAGTAATTTTCTTTCCAATATCAACATGTTGTTTTACACTTTTGAGATTTTCTTTCCATTTCATGATTATATTTTTATATCATTATCACATGATCACTAGTTCCTATGCTAACACAAGCTGCTAATATAGCAGCAAACTCACCATACAGTAGTGCCACCCATTGCAAACCTTAGTATTCAATCGATGCAAGAATTATTTATGCATAGAACCTCTATCTAGCCCCTACTTATCCAATATCCTTAAGCTAGAAACTACTCTGGGAATATGTATAAGTAGGCATTAGATAGTGATTTTATACACAAACTTTCTGGCATCCATTGATTACTAAGGTTTGCACTGAGTGGCACTATTGTATGGAGTGTTTGCTATTGTATTATATCATATTGTTTTAGATTCTTTTTCATATCATTTCACAAAATTCTCTATATATGTGTGTGTATGTATTCAGTAAAGCAGAAAAATAATATGATAATGTATGATAATAGATCTGAAAAGAAAATCAGAACATAGAATACAAATCTAAATTATTATTTTTTTAATGAAAAGGAATGCTAAAAAGTGGAGAGTACTAAAATGAATTAATTGGTTCCCTACTGTCCTTTGTTATATCATTGGATTGTTGTAGTTTACATTGAAACATATGTACTTAAGGGTAATCTTTTTTAGGTCATAGCCTTGAGATAAAAATTACCATTCACACAACTATTGAAGCATAAAAAAAGGAAAAATATAAATGAAAAATTATATGGAAAATTAATTGCTGTATAAACTGTATAGTTGTATTTTAATGGAAACTAAAATTCGGTTTTTAAAAACATAAAATTTAAATATAAATTTGCCTTTTTAAAATAAAAATTTACAGATTGTTGATTTTAGAATTTTCTCTTTCTTTTGAGATAACATTTAGCAGTCATCTTATCTGTCAGTCTTACCATGTCTTTTCATTTTATGACTCCAGTTTTTCCTCACAATCTGATGATGCATCGGGCTTTACTACAATTAACTTTTCAGGGAAAGTACTTATATTAAGAGATATGGCCAAAAATTCTTCAATAATTGCTTGATCTTTTTATAATTAATTGTCTTGTTAATGTTTATTTCCTGCTATTTTAATTTGATTTATCTATATCAGCAAAAATTTTCATTAATTGCATATTGTTACAGTATAAACTATTCATTCTGAAATCTTTTTAACTATATACTATATTCAGAATTTTCTCTTGTAGAAATGATTCCTTTTTTGTTTTATTGTTTCAATACCAATTAATGTTTCAACTTTATTTTTCTGGATCATAACTAAAATTAATATTTGTATATTTATGGGGGGGGGGGGGGTTATAAAGTTGAAAAACCAAATGCAAATAAACTTATCTAACATGATAATGATAACTAGTGTTTTATTTGAAGCTGAAATGTTGTGAAAAGTCTTATACATATAATTCTTATTTATTTATTTTCAACCAATTTCGATGACAATTTAACGATTTCTTACCAGCACTTAGATTGTCATGGTTTTACGGGATTTTTGTTTACATTTTTTTTTTTTGCATCAAAATTATCAGGTTTCAGTATAATCACTTAGGAGAATAATACTTTTTAAATGAAAATGTGTACAAGATTTTTACTGCTAAAGCTAGGAAGAGGTAAATGAAGTTATTGATTATTAAATTTTAACACTTAGATACCATCCCTTACGAATTTTCATTTTGAATTTTTTTTATTGTTGTTAGAGTCAACATTAATCAGATTTCAAATTTAGCTTTTATGGCTCATGGTTAAAATAATTTTAGTATATGCACCTAGAAGAATTTTATACAAAATATAATATTTTTACTACTAAAGATAAAGAGTTGTGCAAACAATTTGATGAATAACTTTTACATGGCAAAGATATATGCCAGTCTAATGTTCATTATACATCTTTGCTTTTCATAATTAAATCTTCATTTAATGAGAAAAAATGTTTATTATTTGCTTTAAGTCTTTCTTGCAGATCTCAGTATATTTGTACACATCAGGTAATATTGTTAGTGAAACTAAATAAACTACTGAAAAATCACTTACTAGGATTTTGTAGATTCTGGATAAATAATGTTGTTATAACTTAATACATTGTTCGGTTATGAAGGAGACTGATTTAGAAAGTGTTTTGTTTTTTAAACTGTATTGTTGTTCTTTGTGGCTTAGCAAAGCAATAGAGTGATGGATTTGTAAGCTAAAAGTTCTTGGATCAAAACTTAAAGTCTTACTTTGTGTGTTCAAGTATTGCCTGACTTCCAAATTGCTAATGACTGTTTTGTTTGTTTGTTTGTTTTTTTAACAGTACAGAATACATTTAAATATTATTTAGCATAACATAAAAGATTGATAAATTTCTGTTTGGATATTAAATTATCAAGCCATGCTTGCCCTTTTTAACAATGGTTGCAAATAGAAATATTAATTAAATTTTTCCAATCAAGAAATATTTCTGTTTATAAATTCATACATTATAAATAGAAATTATTTCACACTCAGCTGCTTACTATATATAATTTTAATGCACAAATCAGCGCATAACAGCAGAGCTTTTTCAAATTAAATCGCAATTTATTACAAAATTAATGTCAATTATAATACGTAATAATTAATGCTTTCAAGAGAACTTAGCTCTCATAATCATGGGCAATAAAGAGTAAGCATAACCTGGTTGCTATATTCAAATATATCCAGATACATGTAAATTAATTGATCTATACATGTAAATCTAATTAATCCATTTTTTAGAAATTTTATAACCCTCATCTTTCCTATTTATAGCTTTATCATCCATGGTGATAAAACATGACTCCTTAACCTTTCTTTTAACATCATTTCTTTCTCTACAAACTATTCTTGGATTGTCAGGTTCACATGCATGACCAGCTGATTTCTGATGAATTGTGAATATTGAGTTGCAAGTCAGGTCTGCTTGGGCCTTGTTGTAAGAATATTTGTGCTGGGTCAATCTTGTTGAGATAGTCGCTTTCGTTTCTCCATAGTTTGATGCCATGCATATATTTGCATATAGCAATCTGGTTATGCTTACTCTTTATTGCCCATGATTATGAGAGTAAGTTCTCTTGAAAGCGCTCGGGCACTAATTATTATGTATTATAATTGACATTAATTTTATAATAAATTGTGATTTAATTTGAAGAAGCTCTGCTATTATGCATTAAAATTATAGACATACATTATGTATGTCTGTGCATTTTTCATTAAATATAAATTTATCAGGCTTATTTTCATCCCCTGAGTGTGTTTTTTATCATTTTAATATGAAGTGTTTGGAATAATTTCAAAGAAAATTGATTCAACCAAAATGTATAGCCTCTGGTGTCATAAAAAAAATATATAACTTTTTGTATCTAAAATTCTATTAGATTGAGAATCAATAAAAAAAATTATTTTGAACTTTAAAGCCTTAAGTAGTTTTAAGTAAAAATTATTTTTATAATTCATATTTTTAATATTTATTTTTTTTGCACATTGGTAGTGTTATGCAAAGTGTTTTGCTTTTAAAGTCCTGCATAGTTTATGCACTGGTAGAGTTACAGACCATGTTGCTTTTGTATTCAAACTTTTTATAAACTCCTAGAGCAATAAACTAGTTTGTTTTTTAAAAATAGTTTTAATTAGCAGTTATTTTTACTATTTTATTTTCTGTCTGTGTTAAAAAAATTTTTTTTAAGTATTTTGCATTTTTATCATTTTTGATATTTTATTATTAGTATAAAGAATATATAGATATTAAACTAAAATCAAATTTAAAACAAATCTAACATTTAATTAAATTCCGTATAAAAATGTTATAAAAACTGAGTTAAGGATCCTAATAGCTTGGAATTTAATGTAGTTTGCAAACCCCAAAAAGAAAAAAATTAAAAAACTATTAACAAATATATATATAATATATATTAATAATTATACATAAAAAGCTTTTTTTGACATGATTTTATGTTCTTATCAAATGTTAAACCTCTATTTTAACCATTAACCTATCACTGCTTACAGAGCACTATCTATAGTCTTGTAATAGAAGTAAAAATAAAATTAATAATAAAATAAAACTTGAGTAAAACAAAATAAAATTATGATATAGCAATCCAGAATTGTTAGAAATTCATTAACGGTTGAAGCAAATTAATTATATATGATAACAATACATATTTGTCTTCTTTTTGTATCTTTAGTGTAATTTAAAGGTTTAATATTTTTATAGTATTTATTTTATGTCCATATCTTAAATAATGAATATAAGTTCTTTGACTCTTTTTTTCTGCTTTCCTGTATGTCCTTAATAAATCATATTGCAAATGTCAAAATTTTCTATATAGTTTTCTTTTTTTTTTGTATTTTATATTTTCTTTTATTTTATAATTACATATTAATTTTTCCAAACTTTTATTATTTGACTATCCAGTATTTATATGTTTATCAATATTTTTTTTTTTCATTAAGGTATTATAAGTTTGCAGATAATATGAATGTTTGATCCATTTTTTATCTGAACTATTATTACCACCATCATTATAAAGATTTTGCATTTCAAGTAAAGGACTCATTAAAATGTATTATGTAGCTCTAAATATTAAAATTCTAAAATAAATTGTGTTATGAGGTTGATCCACATTGGCAATATTTTGCCAAGAAAGTCTACTGCCATTAGAAGAGAAAACTTAATGTATTACAATTATTTGCAATTTTAGGATTCCTGTAATAAATATTTCTTATTAACTCTGTTTTGAATTTAAAAATATGAATATGTTTACTTTGATATTAGTGAAAGAGTTTTCTAATATTGTTTTGAAATAACAATCTAGTTTGATGATATTTATATTTATCATGTGATGCAATGCTGGCTGGTATTTTTTAGTTTTATTTATCTTAATATCAGCATACCACCGCTAGATAAAAACTATCATAGTGTTTTTCTAGAATTGTGTATAACAATTCTTTTTCTTTTTTTTTTGATAATGATAAAGCAAACTTTCATGTCATTCCACTTGGATTAAGTTTTTATTGAGGTACTTTGTTTCTTAGTATCAAGTTAAGAATTGCTCAGGACCAGAGCTGTCCAAAATATTGCCAATAGACCGCAAGTGGCCCACCTAGAATTTTTGATTTTTTTAAGTGAATAAATAAAATAATGATTTGAGTTGAATGCCTATTAGATACTTTAATTCTATCATTATTTGATAATCTTGATATTGATTATAAATAATTATTGTATCTTGTCTACTGTTTCAATAAAACTTATAAACACCATATATATTACTGTGTTTATTATTGTGGATGTGGCTCTCAGGTAAGTATTTCTTTTTTAATGCAACCTTTGGATTATTTAAGATAGACAGACCATTGATTATTTCTTTTTGCTATGTGCATAGTTTAGTTAATATATTACAAAGTTCAGAAAATATAGTGAGTCATTCATAAAGTTTAAAGATTAATATATTTGGCATTGGCTTGTTTTATTAATCCAATGAAGGCATTATTGAAGTTCTCTTTAATCTGGTAATCCTCTATGAAGAAATCAAATTCTTAAATTATATGAAGAAATCAAATTCTTAAATAATTTATATTCTTAAATAAAAATGATATTCATGGACATTTTGTAGAATACAATTTACTCTTTTTATATGTAGTGATATCTAAAGCATTACCATATAATACATATCTATAGTGATTGGTATTTAAGAATCTCAGTAAAATGTATTCTAGTTTATCTGCTCAAATAATTTTGAAACAATTCAGCCATCTTTTGATTTTATTGCATTCCAAACATACCTTTTATTCTGTACTTTAAATTTCCTTTTAAATGATTTTTACCTATTGGCTAAAACAGGGGTCCCCAACCCTATGCCCGCGGGCACCATGGCGCCCGCAGACCATTTTGTGTGCCCGCTGCTATCCGAACATGATAAAAAATTATTTATCTGATGCAAATAAATTCAATTTTTAACATTTCTTATAAATTATTGTATTATATTGTAATCAAATTGTAGGGCATACTATACTTTTACAGCGTAAAAATATAAACATTAATTATATGTTAAAATTTTATTTTTGAAATAAATATTTTTTTTGTACATTTTGTATATTATTAACAATATCCGACTATAAATTTACATTGAAAAAATAAATGGTGCCTGCCACCTGGTTGAAAAAATAAATGGTGCCCGCCACCTGGCCGGTATTATAGAATGTGCTCTTAAGTGCAAAAAGGTTGGGGACCCCTGGGCTAAAATATCTCTCTTGGATTTTGTAAAAAAAAAAAAATCTAGTGGTAATGGGTGGGGTTGGAAATTAAAATAAATCAAGAATATTAGGGAGGAAATGACAAATTATCACCAAAGATGGTTGCTCCGTAAAGAACTTCTTGTTATTGTGTAGTTGCTTCTACCTGACTTCTGACAGAGAACTTAAGCTACATATATAAAATATTTAGCTTATATATATAGTTTAATTTTTTTTTCATTTCTGTAAGATAATTAAAGTCAATCTAAACATTATATGTAAGCTGTTATATAAATGTTGCCACAAATGTATACAAAGTTATTTAAGAAGAAAGAATTGAAACAAACATAATGTTATTGAATGTGAAAGATATCTCGTTTAAAATGTGCCAGAGGCAGCGAACTTTCAGTGAAGTTTACATGTCAATCATCATTATTAGATTAAAAGTTAATATCTTTTTTTCTTCAATTTGTTTGACTCGATCTAGAAATTTTATTTTTTTTAAAAAAATATATATATCAAATGATGTTTACAATGACAGGTGAGATGAGAGGGAAGGAAGAAAAAAGATTATCAACCTTGAATTATATTGATTTTTGTAAATGTTTTTAGTAAAAACATTTTGTCAGACAGAAAAATTAGGCAAGGGTTGCTTTCTTACCAACCTTTCTGTGATTTTTTTTTCATATGTTTTAAATATTTAGAGTCTTCAAACGGTTAAACTCTTAAGTTTCCAAATTAGTTTTATAATTTGCCTCAAGAGCTTTTTTTTTTTAAATGTCAATTGAAAAAAGAATTGTCAAATAAACATAAAAGTTAAAAGCAAATATATTAAGAATAAATATTTTTTTTTTGTAGGAAAATGTATGTGCATGTAAATGTATTACATATATTACTGTAGCTCATCGAAAAATGATGCTTAGTCACAGCATGGATATGTTTATTTTTATAGCATAGGATTACCATTCACTTTGTATTTTGCTTGTAGGATGGAATTATTGGTTACCTTCCTTATAGCATTTCTGTAGCACCATATATTGGCACTTTAGCCATTCAGTTTAAATTCACTCTCTTGCAGTTATCTGCAGCATTCATTTGACAGAGAAAACTGAAACTATTAATATTGATTTATTAATTTTAAAAAAATTTGAAATGTCAGTATTGACCAGAGAATCTATAAACAAGCAAGCTGAAAGCACTGCTGATTAGTATTTTTTTGTTCTAAGGTCCTGGAGAATGCTTGCAAGTTTTTGTAAGTCCTCATCATTTATTTGGTATTTGAAAAAGAAAATGATATATGTTCCTCAGTTGGCTTATATATTGAAGATTATTTTTGCATAATATATATGAAATATGGGGTTTAGATTAATATTTTATTTTAAAATATTTGTTTTTTCGGAATACAAGTTAAGAGAAATAATTGACTAAAAAAAGAATGCCTCTATAATCGCTGAAGCTATTAATATTTGTTATTTTTTTAATAATTAAATATTGAAACAATATAATGCTTTTATATGTTTTCTAGAAAATAATTCATTCAGTCTTTAAAATTTGGAGTTCAAATAAAAAGTATTGCATTAAAAATATATTTTATCTGCAGTAATAAAATGACAAAAGTTTTTGTTTTGATTATTTATTTCACTTTATTTTTTTCTCCCTACACTTGCAAGGTTAAAATGACCAAATACTTTAGCTAATATTTACACTATACACAATTTAAAATTAAATGTTAAAGTATATGATCAAAATTTATTTTTAGTTTTATGCTGAATAAAATTTTCTTTTTTCTTTTTTCATTTCTATATTTTTTAAATAATTGTGGTAATGTCTGCAATTCTGAAACAAATTATGAGATGTTTTAAAATCAAGCAAATAGATTTAAGTATTATTTTTAATTTAGATTTAATAATTTTTGATCATATAATGTTCATTATTATGAAGTCATTTTTTTTAAAAATAGTATTAATAACAATTACGATAACTAAATTATAATACAGTGATTGTAATTTTTGCTACAATCAAAGTGATATTAGTAAGAAATGTTAATCCATAAAAGTGAATAAATACAGAATACAGTTTTTAAATTAAACATTTTAAAATTTCATTAATATTTTTAGTCATTATACATCATAAAAAAATATTATTTTGATTATTTATTATACTAAATGAAATACTTTTTTTTTTTTTTTGGTTTTGTAATCATTAATGATAAAAAAAATTATTTTGGAAGGATGCTGGATAAAAATTAAATTAAATACTGTACTGCACATTCATTAAATATTTTTTAAATTTATAGTCATAATATGTATACAGCACTAATATTGGTACCTTATTGTATATTATGTCTTTACTGTAGAATTTAAAGTTGCTATTTTGCTTTTGGGTGACATAGCTTTAATAACTTCCCCATGATGTCATCAATCTTACAAAATGTCTGCCAAAAAATGTATTTTTTTATTTTTTTTAAGATTATTATTGTGAATAATCGATTGTAAATCAAAATAGTGGATACAAATTGATGATGACTACTGTTGTGAAATTTCACATAAAAGTCAAGCACTAAGTGGAACATAGGTGTATCTTATTTATAGAAGTATTAGAATAGTACATTACATAGTGCATTATTGAGAGTTTTTCAACTATTTATCAAATCATATTTGAATTGCATTGTACCATTGCCTGTAGATACAAATTCCCAGAAAATAAAATATTTTATGAGAATCAGTTCTCCATAAATTATTTATACTAAAAAAGTAATAAATATTTGAATTTGAACATTTTATATTACAAATTATATAAATCGGTTAAGTATTGTGTTACATTCATTTTTTATCTCTTAATGAATTAGTTATTAAAAATATATTACTACATCACAGACTCAAACATCTGCATATCAACTATGTGACAAATTGCATTTTTATAAAGGCATCATACAAAACATTAATAGCTTATGAATATTTCAAATGTGAAAACGTATGTGTTTATTTAATAGAAGTGAAATTAATTAATAATTAACTCAAAAAATTTTATTCATTAAATGTAGAAAAAATGTAAAAAGAAAACATTATCTAATGTTTCTGCTTAAAGCATCTCATTGATATAAGAATCTTCATTTCTTTATTAAGCTCAAATTATTAAGGCTTATTAAGATAAAGTTATGAATAAGAGATCATATATTTAATTATATTAAGAGATGGCAAACTAAGGCTAATGGCATCAAGCATATTATTAGTTCTACTTATATTGTCTCATTACCTGTTAAGTGCCCTGTGTGGTTTTGCACAGTAGTAGAGTGTCCTTTTCTGGAGTATAGGTCCTTGGATCAATTTATGAACTCTTGAATGATAAAGCCATTTGATCTTTTTTTTTTAATATCTATTAACACGTCTTGTCCTTTTTATGAATACTTAAAAATATATTTTCTATGCAGAAAAAATTGCCTGATTTAATCCAGGCTTTCAGTCCTCATTCAGTATATGATTATTTCTGGCTCTTGCAATGATTTATTTTAAATACAATTTAATAATTAGCATAGTGTGCATATTCAATATTTTTGAATTTTTAAGAGGAATTCTGTAAATTGTAAATTTGTAATTTACTAATGCATGTACTTTTCTGTTATTAGGATTTGCATGCAGGATTTAAAACAGTAACCATATCAATTGTAGTTATAAATTTACTTGTAAAAAAAATATTTACATATATTCTATTATGCTTTCCCAGTTAGAAATTATAAAAATTATAGAAAACATTCTTTTTTTTTAAACTGGAAAAATATACTACTACTACTACTACTACTACTACTACTACTACTACTACTACTACTACTACTACTACTACTACTACTACTACTACTACTACTACTACTACTACTACTACTACTACTACTACTACTACTAGCTGCTGCTGCTGCTGCTGCTGCTGCTGCTGCTAGCTGCTGCTGCTGCTGCTGCTGCTGCTGCTGCTGCTGCTAGCTGCTGCTGCTGCTGCTGCTGCTGCTGCTGCTGCTGCTGCTGCTGCTGCTGCTGCTGCTGCTGCTGCTGCTGCTGCTGCTGCTGCTGCTGCTGCTGCTGCTGCTGCTGCTACTGCTGCTGCTGCTGCTGCTGCAGCTGCTGCTGCAGCTGCAGCAGCAGCAGCAACAGCAGCAAGCAGCAGCAGCAGCAACAGCAGCAGCAACAGCAGCAGCAGCAGCAGCAGCAGCAACGGCAGCAGCAGCAGCAACGGCAGCAGCTGCAGCAGCAGCAGCAGCAGCAGCAGCAGCAGCAGCTGCAGCAGCAGCGGCAACAGCAGCAGCAGCAGCAACAGCAGCAGCAACAGCAGCAGCAGCAGCAGCAACAGCAGCTGCAGCAGCAGCAGCAGCAACAGCAGCAGCAGCAGCAACGGCAGCAGCAGCAACAGCAGCAGCAGCAGCAGCAACAGCAGCAGCAGCAACAGCAGCAGCAGCAGCAGCAGCAGCAGCAGCAGCAACGGCAACAGCAGCAGCAGCAACAGCAGCAACGGCAGCAGCAGCAGCCAGCAGCAGCGCAGCAGCAGCAACAGCAGCAGCAGCAGGCAACGCTGCGCAGCAGCAGCAGCAGCAGCAGCAGCATGCAGCGGCAGCAGCAGCAGCGGCAGCAACAGCAGCAGCAGCAGCAGCAGCAGCAACAGCAACAGCGCAGCAACGGCAGCAGCAGCAGCAGCTAGCAGCAGCAGCAGCAGCAGCAGCAGCAACAGCAACAGCAACAGCTGCAGCAGCAACTAACAGCGGCTGCTGCTAGCTGCTGCTGCTGCTAGCTGCTGCAAGCTGCTGCTGCAACAGCAGCTGCTGCTGCTGGCTGCTGCTGCAGCTGCATGCAGCAGCTGCTGCTGCTGCTGCTAGCAGCAACAGCAGCAGCTGCAGCTGCTGCTGCTGCTGCTGCTGCTGCTGCTGCTGCTGCTACTGCTGCTGCTGCTGCTGCTGCTGCTGCTAGCAACAGCAGCAGCTGCTGCTGCTGCTGCTGCTGCTGCTGCTGCTGCTGCTGCTGCTGCTGCTGCTGCTGCTGCTGCTGCTGCTGCTGCTGCTGCTGCTGCTGCTGCTGCTGCAACAGCAGCAGCTGCTGCTGCTGCTGCTGCTGCTGCTGCTGCTGCACTGCTGCTGCGGCAGCAGCTGCTGCTGCTGCTGCTGCTGCTGCTGCTGCTGCTACTGCACTGCTGCTGCTGCTGCTGCTGCTGCTGCTGCTGCTGCTGCTGCTGCTGCTGCTGCTGCTGCTGCTGCTGCTACTGCTGCTGCTGCTGCTGCTGCTGCTGCTGCTGCTGCTGCTGCTGCAGCTGCTGCAGCTGCAGCTGCTGCAGCTGCTGCTGCAGCAGCTGCTGCAGCTGCTGCTGCTGCAGCTGCTGCAGCTGCTGCAGCTGCAGCTGCTGCAGCAACTGCAGCAACGCTGCTGCAACTGCTGCTGCTGCAGCTGCAACTGCTGCTGCTGCTGCTGCTGCTGCTGCTGCTGCTGCTGCTGCTGCTGCTGCTGCTGCTGCTGCTGCTGCTGCTGCTGCTGCTGCTGCTGCTGCTGCTGCTGCTGCTGCTGCTGCTGCTGCTGCTGCTGCTGCTGCTGCTGCTGCTGCTGCTGCTGCTGCTGCTGCTGCTGCTGCTGCTGCTGCTGCTGCTGCTGCTGCTGCTGCTGCTGCTGCTGCTGCTGCTGCTGCTGCTGCTGCTGCTGCTGCTGCTGCTGCTGCTGCTGCTGCTGCTGCTGCTGCTGCTGCTGCTGCTGCTGCTGCTGCTGCTGCTGCTGCTGCTGCTGCTGCTGCTGCTGCTGCTGCTGCTGCTGCTGCTGCTGCTGCTGCTGCTGCTGCTGCTGCTGCTGCTGCTGCTGCTGCTGCTGCTGCTGCTGCTGCTGCTGCTGCTGCTGCTGCTGCTGCTGCTGCTGCTGCTGCTGCTGCTGGTACTGCTACTACTACTACTAGTGTAGTAGTTTAAAAATTATTTTATTAGCATGAATTTTGTTACAATTATGTGGTACAATTACTATTGGCAGTACATGTGTAGACTTGAAAAAGGTTGAAGTTCTATTTAGAGTTCTATAGGGAATAATGTTCAGTAATAGACACTAAAGTCCTGATGTGGCAGGAATTTGTACAGTTCTGAGGCTGACTGGTGAAAACATGAGTTCATTTTTCTTGAGTTATTAATTATTTCTGTCCTTGTGATTTTTAGAGGTATCTGGGAATTTAATTAGGCTCCAGGTGGATGTAACTATATCTATGGGAGCTATTAGATTATCTCTATTTTTAATCTTGGTTAATTTGTCTATAAATAATGATTGGTATTTGCGCGAGGTGGGATTGAAAACAAAATGACACCTGAGGAACCAAAGTGTGAACAGGAGAAAAATTGTTATTCTAATTGTGGTAAAAAAACCTTGGGGAATGTTTTCAATTAATGTTTGAAGGGTGGTTTTTGAATTGCGAGTGATTGTGGAGATTAAGTCTCTATAAGTTTGCAAGGTGGGACAGGTGTGAATGAAATGATTCATGGTTTCATCCTCTCTATGACATAGAGAGCACGTTGGGTCAATGTTGGCAAATTTCATTTTGGTTGCCAGGAATGAATTGGTTGGTAGGGCACTTAGGTTGATTTTAATAATGAAGTCCAGATATTTTGGCTCAAGGTACCAAAACTTAAATTTTGATATAAGTGATTTGTTTGTGACATTGAGTATACTGCTTGTATTTATGAGAGAGTCTACATTGTTGAGAGAATAATGTGCTTCCCAGTAATTAATTTTTGTAAATGATTTAACCTGTAATTTGTTGAACTTAGTATTAATTTTGGCAAGTTGATTTATGAATTTATTTTTTATTGGTGGAGGGGTATCAGTGGGTAGAATTTTAATGAAAGATTGGAAAATAGGAAAATTAGTAGATAGTTTTACTAGAGTGTTATGGGCTTTTTGATAGTAGAAGGTTGTTATTGAGTGCAATGATAGGCCATTGTATTTGGTATGATTTTGTAGGCTATTGATACTAATGGAGGTAGCTTTCTTATTCCAGATTAGCTTCATAGATAAAGAGTTTATTTTTTTTTTAAAACTGTTGGTGAATTTTATGACTGGCGCATAATAATTAATTTTTGGGACTATTAACATGTTGATTAGAGAAATTTTGCTATGAATTGACAGATAAGCTTTGGATAGTGAATTAATTATTTTTTCTATAGCTGGCAGTAACTGATTCTGTATTGTGCTTCTTGTGGCATTAAGTGAGAGATGAAATGGAATTCCAAGAAAGTTATGTGGTGTGGTTTTGGTTAGAGATGCAATTGGCTGGCCAGTGAAAATGTTCCATATTGCTGTTTTTTCTCTGTTAAATTTGAGTGCATGTGTTAATGTGTAGTTCTCAAGAATAGATTGTAATTTAGGAAGTGACTTTTTAGAAGGCAGGAACACCACTATATCATCCATGTAGGAAAGATGGTTTATTTGTTGTTTCAGGTCCCTTATATATATTCCAGGTATCTTTGCCTCTATTTCAGCAAGTAATGGATTGATATAGGTGATAAAAAGCAGGGAACTCAGAGGGGATCCCTGTGGGATGGATGTGTGGGGTAGGAAGCTTGGAGACATCTTGCCATTGAGCGTAATGTGAATATCTCTATTGTGAAGTAGGTTTGCTAGTATGTACATCAGAGGTATAGGAATGTTGTAGCTACTGATTTCTTCCAGCAGTTTCAGAATTGGAATTGAATCAAATGCTGCTTCAATGTCAAGCTGAATCACCACTGGCCCAGTTTTTTTGGTTAGTCTGACTTCATCTATTATTGTCTTAAACAGGACAAGTGCTTCCGGTATGGAGCTGCCTTTTTTAGCAAACTGGTATGTAGAAATTTTTGGTAGAATTAAAGGCTGAATTTTGTCTTTGACTATGGATTCAATAATTTTTATAATAAGAGGGGACATGGATATTGGTCTGAGGTTGGTTAGTGGAGAAGGGTGAATGGGCTTTTTGAGGAAGGGGACTAGCGATACCGGGTAGAGCTGCTCAATTGAGTGGATCTGGTTAGAGAGATAGGTAATCATATTTAATATTATTGGTGTTGTGAAGTAGTTCAGATGATGAAGTATAAATTTGGGGATGGCATGTACTCCGGGGTGAGAGTTATTTGGATATGCTTGGATTTTTGTAGCTATGTCTTTTCTGGATATGTTATGATGATCTGTTGTGATGCCAAAGTGGAATGGAAACAAGCAAGGTGGTGATGTTTTCTGAAATCGGTCTTTGAAATGGTTATAAATTTGTAATGTCATATTTTCCCCTGTTAAGGTTTTTGAGTTTGAAAGTATAGAGGATGGAGTGAGCTTTTTTTGAACTGTAGCCAAGGGCCCAGCGAATGTAACCTTTTGACCAATTATGTGTGTTTTTTAGAAAGAGTTTGGCTTTTTTTATTGAAATATATTCTGCCAATGTGATCTGCGTCTGTTTATATTCCTGTTTTAGCAATAAAATTGAGCTAATTGAGGTTGAGTTGCTGGGTGTGCTTTTAAGTTTTAAATGTAGAGTGTCTAATTTTTTCATTAGATAGGTTGGAGATGGATTTCTATTGGTGTAATGTTTAATTGTGGAAGAGATGACATTTATAAATGTGAACCATGCCTCTGTTGGGTTGAGTGACAAAATATTAATTTTATTGAAATATATATATATTTCAGAGATTATTGCCTCTGGAGCACTGGATTTAAGTAACAATCTAGTAGTGTTGTTAAATGAGAGAGCTGACTGGAGATGTAGATCTATTTGTAGTTGTATATTGAGTGCCATGTGATCAGAAAAGGAAACTGGACATAATGAAGGTTTTATTATGTAATGTAGATCAGGGGAGTAGAAAAGGAGATCAATCAATGTGGAATGTTTTTGAGTGTAGAATGATATGTCATTGGATGAGAAGAAGCCATCTGCGCTCATGAGTTTTTTATTTATGAGATGTAAATATTTGCGAGTGAAATCGGAATATGACATGTTAAAGTCACCAGTTAATATTGTGGGATGTGGGTTTGTTGCCAAAATAAGGTTTATATTGTTGATGAGCTGGTGAATAAGTAGTGGTTGGTTATATAAGTACAAGGTGATTATGTTTATTACATAGGCTGAGTTTTGAAAGGTTATTATGCTCATGTGTGGGTTTAGGAAAAGCAGTTTAAATGATTGAAGAGGAGAGTTTCTATGAATAAGAAATCCAACTCCAGCAGCAGATAAGTTTGATAAGGAAAAGTTGCAGTAACCAAATCTATTTAGGTATTTGTCAGGTTTGTGGGTTGAATTGATCGAATATTTGGTCTCCGTAAAAAGCAGTAAGTGAGGATTGAATTGATTAATCCAATTTGCTATGGCGAATAATCTATGTGGTGAGTTGATTCCTCTGACATTGACTGTAGTGATTGATAACACCATTGTAATGTTTAGTGTGTGGGCAGCTGATTATGAATATGTAGATTCTATAGAAGATCCTTAGATATGGGAATCAATGGGTTGGAGCTGATGTCAGCAGGTGTATTCAGATTGCAATCATCTGTGGAAGGCGGTTTATTTTTAACCTTTTTAGTGACTCTGTGATGACCATCCACACCCTCAAGAAATTTCATTTGTTCTGGAGAACCAGAAGAATCAACTGATAAACACTGCCTAGTCCAGTAGCCAGTTTCAGTGCCTTTGTTGTCTGGGATAGGTGATGAGGTGGGTCTTAGCTTTTTTCTGAGTGGAATTAAGCTTTCTTTTTTATCTATGTGGTTAGTAGTGGTTGATTGGGTGTTATGCACTATGATTTTGCCTTCAGTTGAGTTATCAGTGGTGGTTTTTTTTTTCTTTTTTTATCATTGTTTTTCTTCTTTCTCTTTGCAATTTTAAAAAGGGAAGAATCTGTTGTGCTATCTTCAGAGTGGTAAGATGAAGAGTCTTCATCCATGCAATCCTCATCTTGATCAGAGTAGTTGGAATTGATTGCTGCTGAGTTATTAATTGTGACAATATTATTATCAGTAGGTGTGCGGGTGGGATGTTCAATTGGTTGCTTAGTAGCTAAGTTGATATTTGGTTTTGAAGTACTTTGAATTATTTTATTATTGGTTACTTGAGGTGTGGCAGTTACCTGGTTTGATTGTGGAAATGTTGAGCATTGATGATGTTTAGTGAGTTTAAGGCTGCATTTAGGGCAAAGCTTATTAGGGCAATTTTTAATCAAGTGAGATCTTTGCTTACATGAGAAACATTGTGGTGGTGTTCCTTTAAATGTGATGATGAGTTGTGCACTTTCACTTTCATGTAGAGTTGGGATATCTGTTGGATTGACATTTTTATATAGACTAATGTTGAAAGTGGCAATGTTAGTATAAACCGGTGCGGCTGCTTTTTTTTCCATAAAATAGTTAAAATTGGAGATTTTTCCGTATTTATTTAATATTAAATGTAAATCCATTTCTGTAAAATCTGGGAAGCAATTTTTAATTTGTCCAAATGCCACTAGGGGGCGATTAATATCAATGAAGCAAATTATTCGGTTACCGAGGAATTTAATATTATTCTCAAAAATTTCTTTTTGCTTTTTGTTATGAAATTCTAAGCACAAATACCTATTATTAGGAAGGAATAATACTTTATAAATATATGACCATAATTTTTTTTCGGTCAATAATTGATAGAACTCTTCTGTGGGAAATCTACTTAAATCACATTTTGTATTGGTGACAGTGATAATTACGGTTTTGTCGTTCTTATATTTTTTAAGAGATTGGATTAAACTGGTAGGTACGGTTGTGTTAAACTTGGTACAATATTCTTGATATTTTTCCAGCATGATATGGTGAGGTTCACATATATCATCATCTTGTATTTGCTCTTCAAGATCGTTTTCTAGACCGAACAGTTCTGTGATATTTTTTGACTCTGCTTGCGCACTCTCGCACAATTTTTCTTCAGAATTCTGTACTGCTTTCGCGTAAGTGAATTCATTATTTATTTGCGTATTGTTGTTGGTAGTTAAATTGAGTAATTTTCCACGTAAATTACTATCATTTGGGTGTACGTTATTAGACGAAGGTTTTTTAGCTTTTGGTAAATGAGGAAAATGATCCGTGTTTTTGTTAAGCCCGTGAATTTCGGTCTCCATGTCCGACTGATAGCTTAATGAGGTATTAGTATTTTTTATTGCTCCCGCGTAGGTGAAGTTTTTATTAGTTTGTTTATTGCTTGTATGTGGAGTTAATCCGTTATCCAACGAGCTACTATTAATTATGTTAGTTGTATTTGAGTCGTGTTTGCCACTGCTGTGAAGTATAGAAGGGTGATTACTATTGGTCAAAGGCCCTTGTATGTCCAGATTTGGCTCAGTGTATTCAGTAACTATGCTGGTAGACTTCGACGAATTTATTGAAGTAATATGACTAGAATATATTTCTTGGTTAGCGTCATTCTGCAAACCAGAATCACTATCTAATTGTAAGATGATATTATTAACTGAATTAGTAGGTTCACTGATTGCAGTGGATGTATGAGCATTAACGTTCGTCGATGCCTTATATACCGTAGGTGTTTGTGCAATAACGTTCGTCAACGCCATGTTTGCAGAAATAGACGGAGCGTTTTGCTCCATTAAAGAAAAGACAAATAATTAAGGAATTAATACAGGTTTTTCACTTACCAAACTACCAAGAATTTATGGAGTAGGTTTAAAGCAATAACTATGATTGAATATAATCCTATCACTGTTGCTTATTATAACAAAAATCTATGGACTTTGAGAGAGGTTTTGTGCAGAACTAAAGCATGCCGCCATCTTGGCTATATATACTACTATTACTACTACTACTACTACTACTACTACTACTACTACGATGATGTTTCAAAGCAAAAACTTTATTGAGTCTAAAAAGTTACAGAGTCACATCTAGTAATATATTGATTTTTTACAAATGAAAAACAAATTACAACTTTCAGTATATAAGTCTTTATCTTTTCTGCATACTTTTTTTTTTCTTCGTGTTTTTAAAATTTGTCTTCTATTTAGTTCAGTTTATGCTTGCATTTTTTTTAATGTTGGAAAAATGCTGATGTTGAAAATGTCATCATCTATCTTATTGGCCTTTATATTTCATAGACTGGATCTTTGTTTCAAGTGTGACCATGTGGCTGCAAATACATCTGGTTGAGCTACGATGCTGTCTCTTTTTCTTAACAGTTCTAGTTTTATTGAATATGTTGCTGGATGGCATCTAGGGTTATTGGCAAGTGCAAAAGTGCATCTGGTACACCAGTAGGCATAAAGGCTGTATGTTGCTGCATGAATAGCAAGGTTGTTGCCTTTTTAAACATATTTATTATTTCATCAATTGAAATGATAGCCTTTCTGTATGTGGTAAACATTGTGCAACATATTGTTTCTAGGGCACTGCAGGAATGAAGAAAATGATCTTGTGTCTCTTCTTCTCTATGACATAGCCCACACATGGCGTCTATATTTGTATAGAATCTACGAAATCTAAGGAAATGGGTTGTGGGTAGAGCATTGAGATTAAGCTTAAGTAGAAAATCAAATAACTTTGGTTCTAATGACCATTTTCTGAATTGTTGCAGTAGTTGCCTGTTGTCTGTTCCAAGAACTGATGGATGTAGATTAGGTGTCTGGTTTGGATATAGTATATTATAAATATCCCAGTATGTATACTTGTTGTCATTATTGAGTGATATTTTGTTGTATATTGGCTTTAGTTCTTCAATCAGTGTGGATAGATGTCCATATGAAGGGGGTGGTCTGTCTGTGGGTATTATACTGATTACACACTCCAGGTCTGGAAATCTTTTTATGGTTGCTATTAGATTTACTGATTTCTGTGTGTAAAAAACATTGATTGTCTGGAGTCCAAGTCCATTGCTATGTGGTGGTCTGCTCAGATTTTTTAAAGAGATTGCCACTGTCTTTCTCTTCCATATTAGTTTGTTACAGATTGACGAGATTTTAGATATGAATGTTTTTGCAAATTTGATTATAGGTGTGTAGTATGTAATTTTTGTAATTATAAGTTGATTAAATAGTGCTACCTTTGCGTATATTGACAGGTATGACTTTTCAAGTGAGGCTGTGATTTTTTCAGCATTTTTTTTTTAATTTATTTTGAATTTTTTGCCTCATTCCGTTGGTTCCAAGATAGAATGGGAAACCAAGGATAGCAGATGGTTTACCATTAAACATCTCTGTACAGTGCTTGCATGTGTATATTGACCATGCAGCAGTTTTATTTGTGTTAATTTTTAAATTAAAATTTGAGGTATAATTCTTGATTATCTCTTGTAATATGGGGAGGTTCTTTTTAGAAGGGAGGAAAACGGTTACATCGTCCATATAGGCTATGCATGATATATTTAAAGCAGTGTTTGGAATTTGAATGCCTTTTATTTTTTTCTGTATCTCTATTAGTAGAGGATTTATATATATTGTAAAGAGCAAGGCACTCAGGGGGGATCCTTGTGGGATGGATTGATTCGGTCTGAAGGCTGGTGATTTTTTCCCATTCAATGTGATGTGAATTTCACGGCTGAGTAGCAGATTGGCTATTATATATAGTAGGGATGGAGGTGTTGTTTTTTTCAGCACGTCTAATAATTTGGCTATAGGCACCGAGTCAAAAGCTGCCTCAATGTCTAGTTGAACTATAATTGGTGCATATTTCTTTCTTTTTTTTATTACTTCGATAATTGTTTTGTACATTAAGGCACCCTGGCCAATGGATGATCCTTTTTTGGCATATTGTGCTGATGATAACACAGGGAGTATGTGTTGTTCTATTTTTTCCTTTATCACTCTTTCAAGAATTTTTATTCCTAAAGGTCCCATTGAAATTGGTCTTAGATTAGATAAAGATGATATTGCTGTTGGTTTTTTGTTAAATGGAACCATTGCAATTGGGTATAGACTTTGTATGTTGTAAATTTTTTGGGATATGTAATTGGCTAGATCGCACAGGTATTTTGCTGTGAAATGACTAAGATGTTTGAACACAAATTTGGGAATCCCTTGTGGTCCTGGGTGACATGTGTTTGTTATTGTTGCAAGTTGAAATACAATGTCAGTTGTTGTTATTGGTGTGTCTGTTTCAGGGTCTCCAAATATGTCTTCATTTGGTATGTACACTCTCTGTTTTTGTAGTTTTTTTTTTAAGTGTTGATATATTGGGTTTATCATGTTATGTCCAGCTGTTGTAGAGCCATCTATTTCAAGTGCCATAGGCACTCTGACTGTGGATGGGTATCCCAATGCCCACCGTATGTATGCTCTGGTCCAAGTATGTTGTTGTGTAAGGCACATTTTTTTCTTTTTTATTGCTACATATTGCTTTAGTGTATTGCATGTATTGTTGTACATTTCTGTAAGTTTTTTAATTTGTGTTTGATTATCTATAGTTGGTCTGGAAATGGTTATTCTTTTATGTAGTTCATCTGCCAATGCTAATAATCTGGTGGGGGGGGTTGAGTTGCAGGTAATATGATTGATGTTGAAAGAAAGTATATTGGTGAATGCTATATACTTTTCTACTGGATTGAATGACATGTTTTGAAGTTTTTGGAGCATTATATATGTTTCTGAGTATAAGAATTCAGTTGTTTGTGCTGGAAGAAGTATTCTCATAGTCTTTTGAAGGGCTATTGTTGTATTCTGTATTTTTGTTAGGTCGAGGGTGATGAACTGAGCAGCATGATCTGAGATTATAGATGGACAGAGTTCAAGATTAAAATAATGATGTAACATTGGTGAGTAGAAACACAAATCAATAAGTGACTTATATCTATTGTTATTAAAAGATATTGAGTTTGATGGGAGAAAACCCTCAGCACTCATAAGTGGGATTGTTATTTGATGGATCCATTTGGTGACAAAAGTTTGGTAGGTCATGTTGAAATCTCCCAGGAGTATTATGGGATTTGGTGTTGCTGTAAGCATTGAATTTATTGTTGCTATTATTCTGGAGATGATGACAGGGCCTGGTGGTATATATACAAATACTAGGTTAAGTGTGATATTTTTATGATGGAGTGTTAATATGATAAGATTAGAGTCAATATATATAATTTTAAAAGAATCGAAAGGGCAGTTGTGGGATATAATTATGCCTGTGCCATCTGATGGTGATGATGATTGCGTTGAGCAGGCACAAAAACCTTGGCTGACTAAATATTTTTGTGGATCAATTTGAGAGCTGCTGTATATTTTTGTTTCCAAAAGCCCCAGTATGTGTGGTTGTGTTGTATGTAACCATTTTTTGAGATCAAAAAGTTTTTTGGTGGCATTTAAGCCTCTAAAGTTGAGAGATCCAATTTTTATCTTCATGTTTTTAATAATTTTTTAACAGGGTATTTATTGATTTTTATTTATTTTTAATACTAAATTTTTGTTTATATTGCAGTAGATGGATGCTGATACATATTTAAGACATTGTTGGGTTTATTATCAGATTTTCTTTCATTTAATATTGCTTCAGACTCTATACAGGCAATTTGTGATGAAACCGAACAGGTATCCATTTGTTGTTGGCTTACATCCATTTCTATTTCATCACTTTCTAAATTGTATATGTCTGATGAGTTGTGCTTTTGGTCTGTTTTTTTTGCCTTTTTGGATTCATGGTTTTTAGGTGGTCTACCTGGCTTTCTTTTTCCCTCTGGTGTATTCTCTTGAATAGGTGGAAGAGGGGCTTCTATTGCATCCATTATGTTTGATGCAGTTTTGTTTATAATTGTAGTTTTTTTTTTTATTGGTATCTTTATATTATCTGGATTTATATTTTCATTATATAGCTGTGTGTGTATACTTTCTGTTTGTTGATTTTTACTTGGTACCCCTTTTGTTTTATTGAGATGCTGATCCTGTGATGTAATTGCTGTATTTTGTGTTGTGGTTTCTTGCGAGTTATTTTCGTTTGACTCTTGGATTTCTGTGTTAGTTTTTGTGTTATTATTTTTTGGGTTGGTCTTTGGGATAGGCAATTCTGCTCCGTTATCATTTTTGTTTGTGGGTGTTTGAACCTGTTTTTTTCCGGTTTCTATTATTGGGTTGCCAATGGATGTAGTGTTATTATAAATTTTATTTTCATCATCACTGGGTTGTTCTGGGGAGAGGATTTTAGTTTGTTCACAGTGATTGCTTTTTATGTTATCGCACTGAGTTGCTAGGTGTCCTCTCTGTCCACAGCCAAAACAATGTGGCTTTAGACCTCTTATGTGAAGAGAGAGTGTCGCTTCTTGATCTGTAATCTGTGTTGGAATCGTTGAGGCGTCTACGTTTTTATGTAGTTTTATTTTAAATTCAAAACGATTACTACATATCAGTATAGGTGTGTCTTTTAATTATATAGGCTGTAGGGCAATTACTTTTCCAAACGGGTTTATCATTTTTTGAAAATCTTGTACGTTGTATTTAAGATAAGTATTTTTAAGCACTCCAGTAATTATATTTTTCCGGTTTTCATCTATAATTATGAGTGCGTAATTATCAAGTGCTAAAATAGTGGGTTGAAAATGTTCTTTTTGCTGCTGAGTATAAAAATCAATGGTTATATATCGAGAATTTTGATGGTCTGCGATACAAGAGATTGTTTCCCATAGTGCATTTTGCGTGATTGCTTCATATAATAAAGCTTTTGGGAAACGATATAATGAGCATTGATTATCGGTTACTGCGAGTACTAACGATGTTGGTGAAAAAAACCTGCGAAAAGTTTCAAATAACGTACGAGGCACCATATTACTGAAACGGCCCGTCACATTTTCAAGCGTTTCTTTTGTCCAGATTGCGGCTGGGGGTTGATTTTCCTCTCGAGTGTTTAGATCAAGATTTTTTATATCATTTGTGTTTGTTCTACGGAAGCGCGGTATTTGGGTTGGTGCTGTAGTATTGCTATTACTTTTAAGTACTTTTGCATACGAAATAGGCGATTTTGAAACTAACGATGTTGTTAATTTCATATTGGTGCTTAATTCGCTCACGCTTGACTGGGCAGTAGCCATGATTTATTCTGACTCAAGTCAGTATTTTTTTTTTTTAAAAAAAAAGATATTAAAACACTCCGATATTTTTCAAAAAACACTATTAATCTATTATATGATTCGATTTTTCCTGTATTATGTTTGTTTTTCGAATAACAAGTTGGAACAAAAGTAAAAAATAAATACTTACATCGGAGAACTTAAGGATTGCTTCTTACCTCAGCAGAGATTTGCTGCGGGATTATTATTATTATTATTATTATTATCATCATCATCTTCTAGTATGTTTAGAAAATAATATTCGGTGAAATTAATTAATAGCAATTATTTGGCTTTTAAAAAATTGTTTATTATACTGAATATTTTATGCATTTTTAATTTATTTCAGTATCTTTATACTATATATTCTATTTTATTTATTATTCAATATTTTTCTTGCATGTTAATTTCTGAATAAATAAATAATTGATGTTTTCACCTAATCATATTAATTATCTCCAGAATTAATTATTTACATAACTGTGCCATTATACAATCAGATGTTATTAATTTTAATATAAATGTAACAAGGAAAAATGTTTGAGTTTTAAATGTTAATCATAATAGCTACAACAAATTTTTTTATTACACTGAAAAAAAAAGATTAAGGGATTTTTTTATAATTTACTATTATAACAGTTATTAGTTACTGTAATGAGTCATTGTCAACTGTGTAAGAATGAACTACAAATAAATATTTTAAAAAATATGAACAATTCCTAAAAAATAACAAATCTTACTAATATAAATTCTATTATTTTAGTTAGTCATATTATAGCACTGAATACATAAAACATTTGAAAACTCGAGGATCCAAATTAATAATAATTATATGTTGGACTATTTCTATCATCTAATATTAAATATCGAATGTCTTTAGAAAAATCCAAACTCTATTTAAACATTCCAAATATATTGAGTTTTTAGTAATAACACATAGGTTAGTATATAACACAACATTTCAGGTAGTATTATTCTCCTTCCTTCTTCAGGTATTATTAGCCTGACTAGAAACAGTACTAGTATGGAAATTGAGCCTGGACCTTTAGATTCATTAATATTGAATTACAGGTAACACTAACCATTTGTGCTTAATATTCATGAATCTAAAGATCCATGTTTGATACTCATCTGAAGAAGAGAAGAGAATAATACCACTCCGAGCATGTTATATACTAACTGTGCTGACACCAACACATGAATGTATTTGGAAAATTTAAGTATTTTTCTAAAGACATTCAATATTAAATAATAGAAGATGGAAATAGGTCAACATATAATTAATGTAAGTCCATATATTAAAAATTTATTTATTAGTTTTTGGCTTTTAAAGCAGTATACCAATTTATTTTATTTGTTCTAATGATTTATATTTTTTATGTCATATGTGTATATGGTATTATTATAAAGTTATTACAATTGCTAATTCGCTTTAAAAATAGTTTACAAAAAAATGTTATATTATCATTGAACAATAATGGTGAAATATAGGATCATAATGATATGATTATAGGTAGAATGCCTCTAGATATTACATCTCATTTATACAATCTTGAGTTGATGAAGAAAAATATTTTAGGCAATATAAATATAGTGAAAATTAGAAAAGAATGGCAATTAAAAATTATAGTAAATTTAATTGACTAATTGATATTAATTATACAGCTTTACATTATAAGTGTGATAGCACTATTTAATATAATCATAAATTAGACAATGAAACTATTAAAAAAAATAGTAGATTTACACAATTAAGTTACTCAATTTATACTAACAATAATAATAGTAAATAAAATATTGTTTTTATATATGCAAGTGAGGTCATGTGCATCCATAAAGATGACATTGCAGATCCTTTCAAGCAAACAAAATAATTATTTAACAGACTTTTATTAACTGTAATTTTGTCTTAAAATAATTATACTCTAGAAGTATATGCTCCTGAGAGTTTCAACTGAAATTAAGTTCTGATTTTTAATCTTCATCATTTATAAATATTTTTTTGTATAAAAAAAGATATTGGTTTTTTTTCATTTCTCAATAAACATCCATTAATTTATAGAGATCTGCTTTTATAAGAGAGAAATAGCAAATTTCCAGGATGACTATCAGTGTAGTAATATAGGAAAATAAGATTTGGATGTAAATATTAGTTACCTAGCAGATGTTTTTATGATAATCTAAAAAAAACTATCTATTTTCAGTAAAATAACTGAATATCACTTTCTGTTGTTAAAATTTTGTTTGGATTTTTTTAATTTTTGTTTATCACAATTTTCATTAAAATTTTTATTTCATCTCTTTCAAGTGCCTGATCCTATGAAACTATATCTAAAATTTAAATTTAATATTACATGTCTCTTATGCAAGACTATCAGTCTTTCATAAGCAGCCAATTAAACTCAAAATGCTGCTTTGCAATTATATTAAAATTTTTAAACCATGTAATGCCTCTTTTTTGTGTGGATGGCTTTCTCTTTTTACTTGGTGATAAAAATATGTTTTAAAAATACTTAAGATTTGTATTATGTATATATATGTTCTTGAAGTATCTTCACAACTTGTGTAATTTTTTAAGCTCTATATATCCTAATCTTGATTATGTCTTTTATTAGCTTCATATTTAATGATTTGGGGGAGGGGTATTATTCTATTTTTTTTTTCTTGTAAATTTTTGTAAATATATATTATAGTGTTTAAATTTATTTTAAAAAGTTTTTGAAGTTTCTACAATGAATTTTAAAAACATGAAAGGTGGTTTATTTTCAGTTTATCTTTTAATTTCTTATACATACTACATTTTAAAATTAAGTTTGTTGTTTTTTTTTAAATAAATAATTCAAATTATTAATTATTAAAAGGAAAACTGTTTTTTACTTTGTGAAATAAAACAACTTTTGTTTAAAATATCACTTTTGATTAATGATATTAAAGAAGAAGCTTTTGTTTAATTATTCAAAAATTTTAATAACTGAAAATAAAATATTTATTAAAATTTAAACTTCAAAGTAGAAATAAGCAGATTACTCTCAGCAGTCATTTATTTTTCATATCTTGTTTTATTATTTACACTTAGATATTTATGAAAATTTTATATTTAAAGTTGTCATTAAAAAAAGTAAAAAAATATCCAACTAAATCTCAACCTCTTAACAATTCATGAACTTTAGTATTTTGAGCATATTACAATTGCTAAGGTTTTTAATCGTATTAAAATGGAAGTACACAACTTCAGAGTATGACCAAAGAATAATAATACACTCTTCTAAGGATGCAAAATGGTATCATATTTAATAACAATGTATGCATTTATTTACTTTGTTAATTGAAAATAAACTAATATTGAAATTTATGTTAGTATCTGTAATAGTAAAACAGGTAGAATACAATAAATCTAAATATTTGTTTATCAAAAATTTCTATTATCAAAACAAAATTTCCAAAAATGATCTTTAATTTTTACAATAAATACATTAGTTTATAAACTCATTTACAAACAAAAATTAAAGCAAAAAAGCAAAAACCTCATTGTAATGAATTGCTTGCTTTTTTCTATCTTTCAATATCATAAACTCTTAATAAAGTCAGTTTGTTATTTATTTCATTTTTCATTAATAAATCATTTCCCTTAAGTTGGAATAAAATTGTAAATTATAGAAGCTTCACCTTTAACTTCTTTAACTGTAATATTACACATGATCTTTAATTCAATGTATAACACATTTCTTTAATATTATTTTATTTGATATGAAAATGTACTATTGCTTCATTTACTTGAAATAAAAGCAGGGGCTGTCTATAAATTAATTAATTTAATCATGAAATTTAATTAATGTATCTAACCCCTCCCTCCATTTTATTCAAATTGAATATAATAAATTGCAGCTGAAGAAAACATTTTTGGTTTTTAATGTATTTTTCATCAAATGAAATAAAAGTGTTTTTATATATTGTGACCTTTTGGATAGGCACAAGAAACCATTTGTAATTAAGTAGAACTGTATCAGTAATGGCTGGTTCCATCTAACTAAAAAAAAGTGAAATAACCTGACATTTAAAAATGTTTTCATTCATAATCTAAACCCCTATTTAGAAAGCACTTTGCAGATATTATTTGAATGTTTTGAGATATTTAGTATTTTTCTTTTAGTGAATATTTATTGATAGAAAGGGGAGTGGTTTGTCACAGAAATTGTTAGTATATAGTTTAAATTGATCCAGATTTGTCTGTAAGACAGTGATTGGTATTTGTTTTTGTGATTTTCTGTTTTATATGCTCTTTGATACTTCAATTCATAGTGTAATTAATGCAGTATATTTGGTTCATAGTCAGAGAAACTTTTATTTGGGTCAGACTGGTTTAGTACTTGTAGTATAGCATTTATATATGTGCATGTATATTTGTGCCAACCTTCAACTTTATTTTTCATTCATGTACTTAATTAAACTAACAAATATTATATTTCACAGTAAAATATTTAATTTCATAATCAATATCTTGGATAACCAGTTTAAATACATTTTAAATGAATTGACAGATCAATGGACCAGTGAATTGTCAAATAGACAAACACTATCAATTATTTTATTTGCTAAAATAATTTTTTTTTTGTTATTTTAGAAATGCTGAATATTTTATTATTGGTTCAATTTAATTAATTTTTTTTTTGAAGACAAAATTATTTTTTTTCTTTTTTTTTCAAGAGAGAAAAGGTTATTGCATATTTGTAACGAGTTATCTCAGTACTGTAGGAATGAGTGACCTTTGTTTTTAAAGTTGAACTTTTGAGTGACCATTGATTGGTGGAAGAAATAGATGGCTAAGTAATAATCAGATATAAAAAGGGGATACTTGACAAGAAAGTTGGCTTTTTTTTATTACAATTCTCTCTCCAAAAATGGTTTTTATCACAATTTTCTCTATAAATTGGTTCTTTTATAATTAAGCGGTTGAGATTCAATTCAAACTCAAAAGTATAAAATTATATTAATTTTCTGGATGAAAATAGTTAAGAAATTTTTCTTGGAAAGATAAAGACTAGGATGGAGACATAAACAACTTAAAAAACAAGGTACATCTTTCTCTATATTTCCAATTGACTAATTTAGATTTAAAATCTTTATTTGGGATGAATATGTGTGTCTATATTTCAAATTTGAGTTACCTAATTTTAATCTCTAATACTAAAGAAATAATTGGAATGTATGAATTTTGCTATTATTTTGGAAAGTTATGTTGAACTTTTTTATAAAACATTTCAAGGACTCTGTATTAAAAATTTCTACTAACTATAGAGGAGTAAAGTATAAAAGGAAGGATGTGTGTATATAACTTATTATAACATGCTTTATTATTATTGAACAATAAATATATACTTAACCATTCGCATCTCTAGGATTAAGGAATGGAATGCGTGACACGTATAATTAATGAATCACTAACTTAAATTTAAATGTTCTTATAACTGAATGAGTGGAAGAGCATGAATACTAAATGTGAATATTTTTATTTTATTGTTCTCCTCATTTGTATTTGATTTGCTGTTAAAGTATATTATCAATAAACTTATATAGATTTAAGTGGATATTATGAATTAATCAGCTATTGCCTGATGGATGACTTTTAATAATTCAACAATGCCTTGATAAATATAATGAATTAAATAGTAAATTATTATCAAAAATATGCAGTAATAAATTATTTATTTGCCATTATTAACAACCTCACATGTGATATTGCCGGCAATTTCAGTTAGCTATTTGCTAATAACTTTTGAAATGCTCTTTAATTGAATCCAAATGTGTATTGTTTGTCCTGCAGGAAACTGTTATGTGTTTACTAATATCTATTGTTATACAATTATTATCATTTTCATACATGACCAAGATGTGTTATTTACGGACTGTGCAAATGAAGTCTTATGTTCCAGCTTCAGAAGATTTAATTTTTTTGTTAGCATAAGATAGATAGATAGACCAATTATTTGTCTTATTTTTTTATTATTATTTAATTATTATTTCTTTCTTCAAGAACGTCTTGGAAAAGTATAATATGAAGAAATATTATACTGGGTAATTAATTATTGTTTTAATATAATTTTTATTGTATACATGTTTCTATACACTTATTTTGGCAATAGAAATATATGTTTGCTATTAAGAAACTAACATCTAATTTTAAGAAGGGGTAAATGCATAAAAATTATTTTATCTTTGCGTCTTTAGAAATTATGAGATCCATTTATTAATAATTATTTTTCTTCAAATTTAAAAGATTTGTAGTCATCACAAATCAAACTTTTATTCCAATTTATCAGTTAATATTAAATACATAAAAGCGTTGTTTTACCTTTGCTTTGCTAGAAGGATGAAGTTTATTCAGTAGTAATTATTATATTTCAAATTTAAAATATTTACAATTCATCAGGAATGAGAAATTCTTTTTTTTTTTAATTTATTAATTAATGTCATTACGATATTTATGTATTGAATATGATTTGAAATTATTTTATGCATGTGTATGCCTGTCTTTTGTTTAATCCATTTATATAATTGTTGAATTAAAAATCGATTGACTTACTTTCCAATATTTTGGATGGTGTAATGTGCCAAAAGAAATGGAAAGATTAGGGATTTATTTAAGAGTGAATTTTTCTTTATGCTTGGATTGAAATGTATTTAATGGCTATGGAGAAAGAAAGCATTTATAATATTTATTATGTTATAGGGATTGAGAGAGCTCTCCCTCAGTTTATTGAAATATTTGTCATGAGTGAATTATATTTTTCAGGTTAAGCAATTGTTTGTTATGATGATTATATTATGTGAAGTAAAGTAGTATATTTCCGTTGTCTTTTGATGATGAGACAATATCCACACTTGCATTTAAACCTCTGGGTCAGGTTACAGAGTCACTGTATTTTGTTATTTAAATGATTAGAGTTAAGAAGGTCTTCTTGTCCCTCATGTATCCATTTGGAATGTTTTCCATCATTTCTTCATAGCCAAGTGAAATGTAGTTTGCTAATAAAAAAATAAAAATAGAATTGATTTCTTTTATAAAACATCTAAAGTAGAATTAGTGTTAAAGCTTGGTTAGTTATGGCATCATCTGTATTATGGTATTGTATCTCAATTTTATAAGTATACCGATCGGATATAGCTGTGTTAATTATTTTATAACAGGTAACACAATACAGATGCATGCATAAAATACTATTAATTCTGAAGGTATGGAGAAAACCTATCACTGATTTGTAAGTCTTAAATCAATATTTTAAATCATATCCATTATTTTAAGTTTTATATCATCAATTCTCAGAATGATTCATCCTCATTTTGTAATGAGCAAGCAAAACGAAAGAAAGTGTAGCTAATTTATAGAATTATTTAATTGATTTATGAAGGATAGCTTGACCTCTTACTCATATATTTAAACCCATATTGTATTATTTCGATGTTTAACTACCCCAGTGTTGATTTGGTTAGCAGAATGTGTTGGAGTGATCTAATAGCATATGTGTATTTTAAGTAAAAATACCAAGAAGTTTAATTTCATATTTTATTATTTTAGTGCTAGGGTTTATAAATGTTTTTTTCATAAGCATATCAGAATTGACTGATAGCTTGCATATATTTGAAATAAAATATAAAAAGTTTAATTTTATATTTAATTATTCTAGTGTTAGTGCTAATAAATGTTTCTTCTCACTAGCTTATCAGAATTGACTGAGAGCTTGTATATGTTTGGAATAAAATGCAAGGAAGTTTATTTTAATGTTAGTCACACTTATGTAGTATATTCAGTCATTGATATTGGAATTATCCAAAACATGTATATGTGTAAAGTAGAAATATAAAATGTTTATTTAGCTATATCGTGTAATAAATGTTTTATTTATTTAAAAATCTTGTTCAGAATATTTTTTGGCATACATTCGTGTTCTATGTTTCCACACATACACACACACTTATGTATCCAATATATATGATTGCACTATTCCATAAATTTAATGATATGTTCAGATCTGATGATGTTATTTTCTCAATCCAAATACCATATGAAGTGCTTGACTAATTAATGTTTCTTTGGAAATTTTTAGCATTCAGTTATTATTTAGATGATGAATTGAAATCAAAATGTACCCTATTTCTTTCATTGTCTAACTACTATCATTTTATTAGAATAATGCTTAATCTGTGTCACTACTTTTATGGTGGTAATTAGTAGTTATTGTAAAATATAAACTACTATCATTTTATTAGAATAATGCTTAATTTGTGTCACTACTTTTATGGTGGTAATTAGTAGTTATTGTAAAATATAAATTTAAAATTAAGCCATACAGTAAATTTCTTGAGATATTCCCTTATTATTTTAGATTAGACATTAATTTAGTTACTTATTTTAAATTACTGTACAATAAAAGCCAGAAACTAGTCTGGGGATATTGGATGAGTAGGCACTAGATAGGGATTTTATGCACAAGCCTTCTGGCATCTATTGATTACTCTGGTAAGCACAGGGTGGCACTACTGTATGGAGTTTTGCTTTTGTTTACAACAATTATGTTCTAGTATGAGATGGTGATCATGTGATGTTTAGTGGTTTAACACCAATTCTGCCTAATAGGATAATGGTGGCTATGGTTGTTTAAGAGCCAAAGACACCAAAATCTATGGAATGCTGAATTGAGTTCAGACCCATATGATTATATAGGCTATTGAGCTTAGATTGAAAATATTTTTGTGTTTTAATTTCATTCTCATAGTTTTGTAGTAGAGTAGAGTTAAAAGGTAGCTGCTGGAGGGTTGCATTAGATCCTAAGATCTAGGTGCAGTGCTGTCAGATCCAAGGCTCCTCACTGATGATGGCCACAAGCCAGAAACTAGTCTGGGGATATTGGATGAGTAGGCACTAGATAGGGATTTTATGCACAAGCCTTCTGGCATCTATTGATTACTCTGGTTAGCACAGGGTGGCACTACTGTATGGAGTTTTGTTTTTATTAATTTCAATGTTAGTGGAAACTGATGGCTAAAAATACCCAAATGGAATGTAAAATGCTATCTGATAAGAAGTGGATATGGGAACTCAAGATACGAACCACCATGTGAAGAGCTGATGGCCAATCAAAAGAGGCATTCTATGACACTGAGGAATCTATGTAGAAGAACAAGAGTGGGACACTGCTACATGAAGCTCCAGGTATGCCGTCCAAGAGGTGCTCAATCATACCTCCTTCACCTATAGCCTCATGAAGTTTGCCTCCAAACATACCAAAATAAACTTAGGTATTCATAACAGGATCTTCAGTATTATTTTTATAAGTCTTTGGGATACCATGTAACGGTTTTATATAGTGTGTGTATATATATAAAACAAATTAGAATGTATAAGAAAAATATTAATAGTTTATAATTCTCCAGTCTAACCCTCTGTAAATAAAACTTTGTTACTTCTAACAACTTGCTGTGTCCTTCCATATTATTCAGAGTATTTCTTTTATTATTTGTTTTTACAATCCAGAAGGCAACAGACTTCCCCTGGACACAGCACTTACGTAATAGTTTTATCATCTTTCCAACATTACAGGAATCATCTCCTATAGCTTAAAGAATTTTGTCTGTTCTTTTTTCTTTTCAATCATCCAGAAAAATTATTAGCAATTATTTTTGCATAAATCTTTATTACTTTTGCAAGAAAAAGATACTGTAGATATCTGCCCACTAACTTTATACAAACTGCACAATTCTTTTGTCAAACCTGAATACATGATACCATTTTTCTTTATTCAATATGAACATACTATTATCTTTATAGAATGCACTGATACCGTTTTGTGTAGATCTTTTTTTAAAACTGTATAATACAATAACCCTTCCCTATGATTTTTGTTTGATTTCTCTTTACCTTGTTATGTGATGTTTTTTTTTTTTAATCAATCCAGGCAAACATAGTAGTCTCGCTCTTTAAATCCAAGATAGTGATTTAAATGTGTGGGGGATAATTATTTCACCAGTATTATATTTTGATCTCTTCATTATTTTCTTCAGAGCAAAAATTTATTTTAGTTCTTTTATTATGTGATCGAAATCCCCCCTATTTTAAATTTTTAAGTGTACAAATTTCAATCATAAATCTTTTCATCCCTTCATCTTTGGTTTCACCAATTTTCTTAACTTTTTTTTTTTTTTTAGTTGACTACCTTATGAAAATAATTTTTTTTACTATTACTTCTGTGATTATTTCCTAAAATAATACTTTAATAAACTTAATTTTTTTTTTATTATGGAAATTTGTAGCCAAATTTATCAAATAAAATATAATCTTATCCGCAAATATATACATAATCATTCATTTATAAAACCATAATTAAAATACATTTAATGAATTGATCACATGTTGTATTTAAAAACTGAGGGTAAACTTACATAATATAAATGTTACAATGCCACACATCCCCTTTTATTGCCTATAAGATGTTTTTTAACTCAAAGGTATAAGCGTGTATATATATGTGTGTGAATGAGAATCTCATTGCTATCTTTATTGAACTATTTTTTTGCTTTGTTTTTTTTTTCTTTGCAACTAATTAGTTGCTTTGTAAAGACGTCTTTAATTAGTTTTGAAATATAATAATTATTTACAAAATGTTTTGCAAATAAAACAGCTGTGGTTATCTTCATAAAAAAATTTTTTTTTTCGTTGTTTAGTTATTGAAGAATAACAATAGCTTGCAGTTAATGCTGCGATGTTTCTTCACATGTTAATGTTATCTTAATAAAAGCTCATGAGAGTAATTACGAGTTGAGAATACTACTGTTGATTTACTTTTTTGTATTTAGCTTATTTTAATTAGAAATTTATTCATGAAATTTTAAATTCTAACGTTTTAAAAAAGAAATGTAAATGGCAAATTAATTTTGGTTTTTATAGCAGATTCGCCACAATATTTTAAAATAAATAATTTGAAAATGCTGTCTATCTCTTTACTTTATATGTATTAAAAAATGAAAAACATCCATTGCGCTTAGAAAAGTAAAAAAAAATCTTTTTTTTTGTTATCATTTGTTCGTTCGTAAAAGTTTTTTTAGTAAAGGTATATCTAATTATCAAAGCCATATATTTGATTACCATATATAGTTATCTCCCAGCATTTCTTCATTAATATTATTGTCGATATTAAATTTAGTAAAATCATCAATCACATTAACTTTTCAACTGAAATTAGTAAGATATGCAGTAGTTTAAGTTAGACATAAATACAAATTAAAATAGGAATGTATTTCAAGTTTAAGAAACTGCCTTAAAGAATAATTCTGTTCTGAAAATAAAATATGGTCAACCCCATCCTTTAAACAAAAGGGAAGACTTTTTGTAATATCTTAAATCAGCTTTCTATTCATTGTTTAAATTTTATATTTTTAAAAAATAAAAATTGATATTTATCAAAGACTAATCCTTTTTAACCACTATTTTAAACTGATTATAATTTAACATAATTGAATTGGTCATTTTTATTTTAATGAAGATTAATTTCTAAAAAAAATATAGTACAAAGCTAGCTTTTTCGATAAAATTGTCATACTTCACTTCCGCTTTTGGCAGCCATCTTTGCAACTGGTCTTATTAAAAGCGTCCCTTAGTGATTCAGTTTCAAGAAGACAGGGACGATTGTCCCCTTACCTTTACGTCTTTTATTCAAGGTAAGTCGGTTTTAAACATTATATATTATGGAAAGTGATAATATAATCGATAACTCTCAAATTAATGTTAACCCCGATCTCAGCATTCAACCTAGCAATGCAGCCATCGGTCGTGTATTATAGCCTTAGATCTAATCTAAATGCAACTAAACTAACTTCTACTACAAATAAAAACCCATGAACCAATAAATCAAATGAAAACACCATCGTAAATATCAACAAAAGTTTAGAAAATATTCAACTTACCCCTAATATAAACAATAGCATAAATATCTCATCAAGCGAAACTATGGAAATCCTTAACAATACAAGCAAAAAACAATCATCTCCTCTCCGAAGATTTTACGCTCCCTCAGAAGATTCTAATGAGCAATTTTCTTTGCCCTATAATATCCCGAAAACCATATCTGAAAATAATAGACAAAATTTCCAACAAGATGATTTTGGCGAATTTTTTAAAGTTAAAACTTTTCCACCAGAGGTCGACAAAACCAGCACTGTCACATTACAGTTTGTCAACAGTAAATTTAAAAATCAAAAAGAAGAAATAAATTTTAAAACTAATAAACCTCATTCCAAAACAAACAAAGATTATAGCACAGAACAATCCATTGCTACATCAGCCAACTTGCAATCTAAACCAATTTCCTCAATTCCAATATTGAAAAATTCCACTAAGTACGCAAATATCGTAAGGTCTAAAAATTCTGAGAGCATCTCCGAAAATATTAAGGCCGATAATTTCAATGAACTATAATTGAATATCTCAGAATTAGACACAGAACAAGAATCAAACACTCTGGAAAATGTCCCATTTAATATAAACGATCTTAATGATGACATGTTCCAAAAAATAAATGAGTTCAACAAAACGATTCCCAACACTCTGTATAAATCGTTTACAAACTACTACAGCGATAACTCATTAATCTTAGCCATAACAAATCAACAATGTGCGTTATATAAGTTCCCTCTAGAACAATTATACAGTCTAATCAATCAAAATCAATTAGGCAGAGGCATTCACATGATCCTTAATCATCCCAATGACCGCTATGTTATCGTTAAGTTTAAAACGTGGGCGGACCATATGAACTTTAAAAATAACTACCGATCTTTGGGAAATTATATACTTTGCTCCATAGATATGAACCGTCCAGTTACACTATCTGGCAGAATTCAAAACTGCCTTGCCCACTTGAAAGAACAAGAACTACAAGACATCCTTATTAATTATGGTTCAGTTAGTAAATTTAAACACCTACTGAACCCTCACTTCGAAGATCAAATTCTGTCCAATACAGTTGTCTTCACACTTACTTTAAAGAAAAACATTATACCCACTGACATACCCACCATTATTACTGCAAGAGGCTCTCCTATGGTTTTGACCTTCAGGGGAGTACAGCCACAATGTTTCTTCTGCCTTCAAAGAACACACCTTATTAAAGATTGTGCAGCAAGAATATGCATACACTGTGGTATTAAAAAGAATAAAGTTCACAGATGCCCTGGTAGACCTACTAATACGGCTATCACATTCTTAAATAGACAATCACCACATGGGACTAATTCAAACAGCAACCTCACAAACCCAGACAATCTGACTCAAATAAATCCTCCAACAAACCCTCTCACATCCAAACCTATCTTTCAAAATGAAAATCTTCAAGAAAGAACAAACACCAACCTCTACACTAATAGTAGTGAATCAGAGAACCAAGCAATAACATATACTGCTACTAAACCAATCTCGCAAACCAATAATACTCAAGATCATTCATTAGATACATATTGTACTAATCCCCGAGAAACAATGCTAGGCCAACTCTTTCTACAAAAGAAGACAATATGACCAAACCATCTAACGAGAGCAAGGAAAACCCAGGCGATGAAGAAAATACACTTAAAAAATTTCAAAACAATTCATCTATAACAACTCCCACCCAGCTTAAAACCAATGATGCATCATCATTCAGGCCAGCTAAGTCTAATAAACCTAAACAAAGTGATCCACAAACTGTCCTCAATTCTTCAACGCCTGCAGTAATCAACCATCCAGATGAAAAGACTTATCAAACACTCAACCCGAAAGTCAGCATAATTAATGTTTCACAACAGTTACAGCAAACCGAAAATGACTCAGATCTAAAATTTAAACCAAATTCTTATAACAATAAAAAAACACTTTCATCAAAAGTACAGGAAAAAGAAAACAACACTACTAAACTTAAAAACCCCCCAAAAACCAACACAACAAATACCCAAAATACAAATAAGAAAATTAAAAGAAAATCAATTCGCTCAGATAAATCAAGCTCTGATGATGACAGCTCCCATCCAATACATTATTCACCACCACCTGCTAGCAAACAAATCTCAGATATATCCAGCACAAAGCTTCACAAATCCATAGAAAAAAAGAGGAAAACCATGGATCCTATAACCATCGATACCATTGATCCATCTGACGAATCTCAGACAGATTACACTACTTCATCAGACACCGAAGACTTCATGGATGCGTTTCCTCAACCGGATGCGTTTCCTCAACCAACAAATATATCACCAATCCATCCACAAGTTCAATCACAAGACTCTGATTTCCAAACAACATCAGAACTCATTAACATGGAGATGCCCCACATTGACTTGGTACACTTTGCTGAGGATGGTTTGGATTAATCTATCATGTTCTGCAAAATTGCTGGCATTAATAGTCGCGGCATCAACTCAATTGATAGAGTTCTAGCTATTAAAAACTGGCTCTCGCTCTGCTCCCCTCATATACTTCTTATGGGTGAAACTAAATATCACCATAAGACTGATCATAATATATTATATCTTCTCTCAGCTCTCGGATTTACTAGATTTTCCATAGGCCATTCTGCTTCAGGTGGAGTCGGTATTCTTCTCAGCAAGTCAACACCACCAAACAGTTTTAGTATTCTATTCCTAGATGCCAATATTATTGTCATAGAAATAGACTACTGGGGTTATCCGATTATCATAGCCTATATATATACAGCCAAAGACACCTCTCAATATCTAAAAATAATCCATATCCTAAATGCCATCAACGCTAACAGAGCCTCTCCTACTATTCTTCTGGGAGACTTTAACACTACATACAATGACTTCAACAAGAGATTTTTGCATCTAATAAATCGCAGATTAATGTGTGGAGAGGGTTTCTTCCCTCCGGAAGCCTACTCTTTCTATACTAAAACTAAAAAGTCCCTGATTGATTTGGTTTTCTACACCCCAGACCTTCATTTCAACCTTGATGCAGCCTTGGCCCCTGTTGCTTTCTCTGATCATATGGCTCTAATCTTACAACTTACACCTATTGCAATCCCTACACCCATTGATGGACCTGGTAAAACCATGCGCATGATCACCCAATCAAATATGACCGAAGCAATAGTGTCTGAGGCATACATCCTTTTCCAGAAAATAAACATCCTTTCCCTGCCTGCTGAGGAGGGCTGGTTTTCCTTCATTGGAATACTTCAGTCCATATTAAATCACCACACCAGGAAAATCAAAGGACCTAATGGCCTTCTAAATGACCTAACAGACATTAATATACAACTTCAAGCATCACAGCAAAATTTCACAAATACAGAAAAAATTATCTTCCTTAAAAATCTCTACAAAATCAAGCAAAAGTCCCTTGCAGAATATATATCCATCAGAAGAGCCAAATGTTTCTTAGCACAACAACACTGCTGGACGAGAGACTATCTCAGATGGGCACTGGGATACAATATAAAACAAATCACTCCCTTATCCATTAATACTAATGGAACCAATCTTATTGGCTTTCCAATGATGCAGCACATCAGCAAACAATTCTCCCAATTAATGCAAAAAGATGGAGCTCCTCCTAAACAGCTGGTTAGATGCTGGTGACCCCGGCGAACATGGCATCACGGAAATCCAAATCAAAAAGAAGATAACATCTCTCCCTGACGGCGTTCATCCTGGCCTTCATGGCATCCCAAATTTCCTTCTCAAACACCTCAGTCAATTCACTGTGCCAATTATTAAAAAAATGATTGATCACCTAGCCTCCGGCAACAGAAACATAACAGATCTTTACCCAGTGGCACTCGTGCCTTTTATTAAAAAAGCAAAACCACTAAACGACATTAACAGTATCCGGCCAATTTCCATGACCCCATTGCTTATTAAGATAATTGAGTCAGTCATTAAAGATCAAATCCAAACTCAAATTCTTAGCCATATCTCATCAAACCAATACGGAAAAAAGGGATCATCAACCTCGCATGCTATGTCCAATGTAACTGCACTGTTCAATTACATCAGAGGACATCGTAAATCAAAACCTATTGCTGTCCAGCTGGATGTTGCGGCAGCATTTGATTCAGTTCAGATAAACATCCTTCTGGATATTCTGTTGGAATGCGACATTTCAGCTGGGATTGTACAGATGGTCAGCAATATGCTCAACAACAGAGAGATTTTTCTCTCTCTTGATGGCAAGATCACACCAGGCTTCAAGCCATACAAGTCGATCCCTCAAGGATCCCCGCTCAGTGCCCTTTTCTTCACAGCATACATCAACCCTCTTCTGATGGATATAGAAAAAAACCTCCCTGGAATTTTTCTTCCCTCTCTCAATAAAAGCTTCAATGTATTTGCATATATTGATGACATCATGGTTGTGCTTCCCACCATTAAATACCTTCCTCATCTCATGAACATATTAAACAGAAATACAGCGAAACTTGGCCTACAAATAAATTTTAACAAATCTTCCATCTGGAAGATAATGTCTGGTAAACAAATTAACTCCCCCTTTTCTGCAAAACCCCAAAGATACCTAGGTTTTCCAATCTACAAAACTTCAACTGCAATGGCAAGAGAGATTCAAGATGCAATCCTCCATTCAACTGAAGCCATCACCACTTCACTCTCTAGAGTATACCTTTCATTATATGGAAAGGTTGGCCTCCTCAACATGATCATAATGCCAAAAATCTCATATTATCTTCCATTCGTTAAAATGTCTAAACAGTTTTAAAATAAAATTAACCGATTATGCTCCAAACTTCTCTGGAGAGGAAGGACAGTTGCTATTAGCTTGCGAGGTATCCAACGACCACGCAGGTTCAATGGACTGTCATTCCACTCAATACAAGCAATCATTTTACAGAAAACCCACAACACTCTACATAATCTGATCCTCTCCTGCGGATACTCTAACATTATTAAAAAAGTTACACCGACAGATCGTCCTCCACCCTCTTCCAGCTCATGGATAGCATCCCTAATACAACAACTACAACTTTATAACCCGATATTATCCTTTAACCTTAACCAAAAAATCACCTTATGGGAAGCATACAATATAATCAACAACCCATTAAAACCAGCCTAAAAATAACCAACCAAAGACTCATTACACACTTCAAAAGATGGAGTCTGGAACCCAAATTCCTTGACTTCATCATTAAAATAAATCTTAATGCGCTACCCACGAATTGGTTTCTTTATCACCGAAGAGGTTTTACCAGCATTGAACCTATATGTGGTCTGTGTGCTCGTGAAGATGAAACCATAGACCATATTATACACCGGTGCCCAAGTCTTAAAACTCTGAAAGATATAATTATAATCAATTCCAACATAAGACCTGATATGATTTTCTCACTCGAAAATGCCATTCATAATGGGTTTTTTTTTTCAATAATAAGGCTTTCTACCTTTGTCCTTTATTCCATATGGATAGTGAGATGCAAAAGTCTCATGGAAATACCCCCGCCACAAATCATACCATTGTTCTATCAAACGCTCAAAAAAATCAAGAAACGTGACCAGCTCCTTGCCTCCAGTAAAGTCTTTGCTGACACCTGGTCTTTAATTGCTCTTTCCTTTTTCTGATTATCAATTCCCACCTACCCAGCATTATAGAATAGTCATTTATAAAAGAAAATTTTCATGTTTATATTAAAAATGCTAATACCATTAAACAAGTTCTTAGAATATCTTCACTATACCTAACCACATAAGAGTATAACATTGTGCTCTCATAACATAATCTAGCCAGATGACATATAAAACATTATATAATCATATTATTGTACAATTTATTCATTTATTTATCCTTTATTAGTATGTAATCACTATTTATTGTTAATAAAATTTTTATTGAAATGAAAATTGTCATACTATTCATTTTAAATATTTTAAGATTTATTTCAAATTTTTGGGGCTAAGCCAAAAGATAATATAAAGTCTAGCTTTGAGACAACCACATTATTTTCACTTCAATTTTTTCCTCACCTAGATAGTTATCACAAATGCGTCCTTAAAATACATATAGCTTTTTTTTTTAAGTGTATAATGTTGTTTGACTGAAAAAATAAATTTTGAAAAAGCAGATTAAATGTAATTCGCAAGTGAAATTGAATTAAGTGTGATTATTTATAGGATTGTAATGTCAAAATTTTATGAAAATTTTTTAATTTGTTCTCACATATTTGTTTTATAAACAAAATAAATAAATACTGGCCTTCATATTTTATCTATTGATGATGTTAAAATAGTAGCTTGTACAAGGAAAATAAATGGGGGTCGTGATATAAATAATGTTATTCATCTTGGATATATCAGCTAAGGGTAGTTCCATAAAAACTAATCATGATGAAAAATAAGTATGAAATGAAATCATTTATCATCTTATATAGTTAACGTTCATCAAAAAATGAGGCTTTTCCTCATTATTTTTTCTTTAGCATTGTATTAGATATCATTAACATTATATTTGTATTCACTATTTTACTATATAACATTGAACTTTATCCATTTCACTCAATAATAGATTTAATTCATTAATAGGAGAGGTACTGCTCATTAATAAAATTTTAATTATTTGTAGATTTCTCTGGCTTATGAGGTTTTACCAATGACCAAGCTATTGCTTGTTTATTTTTTATACCTAGTATAGTTGAATAATTTATTTCAAATGTCTTGATCAGAAGGCTTCAAATTTTATTGAGTTGTGGAGATCAGCTAGATGATTTTTAATAAATAGCATGCCAGAAAAATTAGAGCAGGAAAATAAATTATTTCATTTTAAGTAAGGTAATTGTTACATGTAATGGTCATATCCCAAGTCCAGAAAATAAATGAAATATTTCATATGTAGATATTCTTATGGACAGTTAGTGTTACAATTTTTTTGTTCCAAAAAATTCTTAATAAGAAATTTGCAAGGAAATAACCAAGATCAATATATAATACTATACATAAAAATCATATAAATGCTGGTCTGTTGTGCTTAATCAAATTTTATTAGATTGAAGGAAAGCAATAATAAAATTTAAAAATAACAAAAAAATTATCCATAAAATTATGTAAATAAAATTTGATCATGACTGCTTGGTTTTTTTTTTAAGTGTCATAGCATCGGCCAGGACGCGAACCCGCAACTCGGGCAACTGCCTGCAAATGCAAGGCAGTCGCGCTGATCTCTCGACTACCAATACAAGACCATGACTGCTTGTTGACAATAGAATTTTTATTTTCTGCATGTTTGTTGACAATAGATTTATGAACAATGAGAAATCACACTTGAATGAAACTAGATGGAGTTTTTATACTTGGATAAGATATAATGGTGTCTTATTGTATCGTAATTGAATGCAGACCATAACATATAGACAACTGAAATGTAATTATTTCGTAATTGATTATTAAGGGCTTTATATTTTTGTTTAGTCCTCTTTAAAGGTAGATTTAATAATTTAAATATATTTAAAATTATTTCAAGATATTCAATACTAATTTTTTATAACTAGTTGTTAAAGTACTCAGTGTTTTTTTTTAAAAAAAATGAAATTTTTGTGTAAATATAGAATAATGGATATGAGAACTAGATCTTCGTGGGTCAGAGTTCCAAGTGATAATTCCAATGCTTGAATATCACATGACTCCTTTACAATCTACCATTTGACTATGTGTATTTTCAATTTTGATTTGTCTGTGCAGATTTAGTCACAGAAAATAAATATTAGAAAACATCTTATGATCTTCTTGGAGGTCATTGTTGAAAATTCCTGGCCTATGTAAAAATGCTTTTTTTTTTTTTTTCAATTTTGATATAAGTTCAACCAAAAAGTTTTCCTCATCATTGAGTAATTTTGAATATGAGTCAGTGGCTTTAACTTTAAACATTTTAAAATGACTTTTTTTTTTTTTTTTGCTAAACTTATATTTATTTCAGAAAATAAGCACAATGAATACATGAAAGTGTTCAGGACCATTTTTTATATAAACCATATTTTGTTTTTCTTCACTTTATAAATGTCAACATGATTATTTTTGCTGTAATATATACAAGTTTAATAAAAATTGCTAATTTTTTGTTTTGATGATGTTATTAAATAATAAAAAAAATTTAAATTATCATATGGATAATTGCCAGGAGATTATATACTGTTTGAGCTCTCTTGTGACATACCGTTAACATCCAACTATTTCACTTACTTAATCTGAATTGAGTTTATATATGTATTATTCGGCTGAAAAATCAATCCTGAACCATTTTTTAACCCTGAATTTGTCACTATTACTATGCTAAACTGCAAAGGATCTGAAAACGATTTATTTCAGCATAGTTAAATGATTTCTTGAAAAAAGTGTAAGCAACCAATAATAAAATGGTTTCTATGAAAATATAAAAACTTGAGTATTTTATATTGAATCATTGCTTGCCTGAAATTTGCTTATGACTTTGTTGATATTAAACTGAAAAATTATATAAAAGCTTTAAAATTTGACATAACATTTTGTTAAAAATTTAATTATTAAAATTTATCATTAAAAATTTAATTTAATCATTATTGAAATGATTATATGATTGAATTTTCCACATTATATGTGTGGATGCTAAATCCTTTTTCTAAAGATAAATAGAATATCTCAATAATAGATTATTGTTTAATTGATAACAATAATTGCCAGTAATTGTTTGTCTCCTTCTTAACATTTTTCATCCTAACATCTCAATTATAGATATACATTATACTTAACAATTCTTTTTGTTCACTATTTGCTAAGAATTTTAAAGTCTGATTTTAATGCTAACAGATTTTACGGAGAAAATCAATAGGGAAAGTTCATGTTAACTTTGTTTTTTTGGTGTTGTATTAGAATCCTTAATTTTAATATTATTATTTTTAATTGTGTTATTAGTTTTCTCTTTCAGTTTTTTTTATTTATTTTACTTATAGCTTTGGCTTTGATTGATACTTATTTTCCTGTACATGAACAACTGTTTTATTTTGATAGAAAAACATATTTTGAAATTCCCAGGATTTAACAAATATCTAAACACATTCTATGTAGCATAAGATATTATAATTAGTTAGAAAATATCATTTTGAAAGAAAACTATGCCATGTTATTGTGGAAAATGTTGAATAAGAAGTATCTTGCAGCAGAGTATGAAGGCAGTGTAAATTATGGATTTGGTGCCAACAACACGGTTTTTATAAGTGAAGGTTGCTTCATATTGCTGTCATGGTTTGTTTTTTATAATCCACATATCAGCAGTCATTTTTCCAATCCACTCTGTTTTTGAATCTTTAATTTTAAGAATAGAATCATTCATTTAGTAACGAATATCAAAGAACCAGCTTGGCTATAGGTTAACCCCACTACTATTTGAACCCAGATTATATATGTAATATGTTAGCACTACAATTTCTAAGCCATAAGAACAATTCAGCAGAGTATTGAATATATATATTTACGATGTATGCTTTTTTGAGTATGTGTTTTGATATTTAATAATAATAATAAAATCCAAGCTGTTAAAATTGAAATTAGTAAATTCAGAATTGGGGGGGGGGGGTTTTCTATTGAAATTTTCACTTAGCTAATAAATTTGTCTGATAACAAGAACAGAAAAAATATATATATTTTTTTTTTCAATTTATGCCTGCTTTCATTAGCTTTATTGTTTTTTTTTTTTCGTAATGGTTATCAAATAAAAAAAAGAAATGATTTTTTTTTTTTTTTAGCTTTTATTAAAGTTTGAAAAGCTGTGAAAGTTTAATTATTATACTTCTAAATTTTATGATAATAGATGTTTTTGAAAATTGATTATATTCATAAAGTTTTGTCACTGCTAAGTGATCTTTAAATCCAGATATCAAGTATCACTATTACAGAAAACCTATATATTTCCAATGTTTATTTTTTAAATTTTTCTTGATTTTTTTTTTTTTTTTAAAAAAAGACATACATGGTGTATAACCCTTATCATAGCAGTGCAAAGGCTACATGATAATATTTTAAGAATAACATGTGTATGTTCTCTTACATATATATATATGTGTGTGTGTGATGGGAGAAATTAAAGAGGAATGAAATATTCATGCACATAAAATTATGTAAATAAAAATTATTTATTTTGTAAATATGCATGGATATATTACTTTAGAATTTCATTTAGGTGACAGTCACAAAAATTCTAGATGAAATAAAAGGGGATTGTATGCTAATGAAGCTGATGATATACAAATGATTTTTTTTTTTCCTTGCTCCTGCTTATTGTTGAAGAAGAGAGAGGAATTAGCTAAAAAGGTCAAACTATAAAAGAGTTTGTTGTTTCACAATTATTTGAATTTACTAGCTCATAAAGAAGTTATTAAAATATTTATTAGATTAGGTTCCTTTTTGGATATGGAGGGTTAGAAAGAAGGGAACCGTACTTTGATTCCTACCCTAAGCATATTGCTCAGTTTTTCACACAAACTATTATAAGCTGCTAGGAAAGAAAGAAACTGAACTATACAGATAAGTTACTTTTAAAAAATATTATTTAATGGAAGTATAATACACTAACACCAAGCATAACTGTGTTCACCACTTGTTTGATTAGCAATAATATTAAAATCATTAAGAGAAGAAAAAATATCCAAAAGAAGATGAGTGAATTCAAAAACTAAACGGTAAGATATTTTGAAGGAAATTCAATATTATATATATATTTAAATAATACCAGATTATTAAAAGATAAAAATGTTTAAATTGAAAATATTCGAGGAATGAATTATGCTTTAATTCACATATGCGAATATGAATGAAAGAATTACTGTAAAGACCGAATAAAATAATTACTTTTTTTTATATATATACATGAAAGGCTCTAATAAAGAATTAGAGAAAATAAACGATATGAACTTTTGATTATGATAATGGCTTGAAAAGTTTATGCATGAGGAAATATACAAAATAAGACTATATTTTATTGTATTAATAAATTATTTTATTATTTATTAATCTCATCATTTTATATACATACTGAAAATAAACATTGTTATAATACCCTTTTTTTTTTTATAAAATATGCTAATAAGAAAATATAGGCCACCACACACATACTCACACACACTGGGAGAGAGAGCTCTGAAAACATGCACACTGGTGAATGAAATGTCTGGATATTATAGTGATAGAAAGAATTGATAAATAATGACGTTATTGTAAATAACTTTAAGTAAGCATTCTTATTTAAGAAGGTTTGCTGTCTAGTGTTTCAATAAATAAAAACACAAAAAAAAAAAATACTATAAAGCAATTCACATGGTAAAAGTAATTATTATTATTCTGAATTAATTCTATTTTATTCATAGGATTTACAAATAAATGTTTCTATATTTGTCACATATTACACCAATAAAGAAATGCTATCATAAGTACTGATATAATTAGCTGAGTACTCATTAGTACTATAAAATAATTGTTTGTATCCCAGTTACCATTGCATAATTGGTGCCAACAACGTTGAGGACTCAAACATCTTTTTTCTGATAGAGAAGATTGGCAGACAACTGTGTGTCACATGTAGATATAAAATTTTTAAAAAAAATTTCATGGTAGATCTGGCTAACATTATGCTAGGATAGAGACTGATGTTGCTATTAATTTATAAATAACTGAGGAAAAGAATAAATTGTATAAAAATAAGATAAAGTGAAGAGAGAATAATGAATTGAAAATGTTGAATAAGTATTTATATAGAAAACAATAATGATAACATGTTTAAAGAAATAAAATAGCAACAAATAATTATGGATTAACCTAATACAACAGAAATGTAATCTATGGAGGCAGAACTAGTGATTCAAGAGGAAAAGTTGACTCTGCAAATGCAAGAAGAGCAGAAGCCAGCCACTGTCACTTTAGAAATGTTGCTGGAAGCAATGAAAAAAACTCAAGAATGGATCAAAACAAAGAAGAAACGAAAACAAAAATGAAAAAAATGGGTCAAAACCGAGAAGAAATTAAATAAAATCAAGAAGAAAAAAATGGATCAAAATAAAAAAGAAATGAGGAAAGATGGAAGAAATGTATATTCAAAATATAGTAGAAATGAAGCAGAATCATGAAAAAATGAGAGAAATATATGTTCAAATTAAAGAAGAAATGAAAGAAAAATTTCAGACATGGAAAATAATATAATTACCCTGAAGAAAGATATAAAAAAACAAATAAATGAACAAGTGTAGAAGAAGATGAAGTTTATAGAAAAAACTTTATATCTAAATGTACAAGATGTGTTATAATTCAAAAAGCCATCAAAACAAATAGGTTCAGGAAACAATTTTAAGCATGAATGAGAGATTAGAAAGGTTAGAATTTAAAGATGAAGAAAAGGTGGAAAGTCTTCAAATTGAGGACTCTTCATTAAAAAAGGGAACTTTTAAATACTCAACACATATTGCACAAAACACAAGAAGAAATAGTTGTCACCATGAATGACATTAAGGCTGATTATAATAAATTGAAAGAGAGTACAAGAAATTGGTTCAAGGAGACCATAAAACAATATAAAGAGAATAAATATAATACAATAGGTATGAAGTTTAATGAGAAGCAAGAAGATACATTGGTAAAAAGCAATGTCAACATTGTGAGAATTTTAATTATGTTGTTTACAATTTATAAAAATCCAAACTTTCAGAGATGATGCAGGAGAAACACTAATGGAATATCTGCATAGCCTAGAAAACTATTTTGATTTAAATCAATCGGTAAAAAAAGAAGTGGTAATTGCATATACCACTTAAACAGATCTGCTAAAAAGTGATGGAATTCATTAATAATTAAACCAATCAATTATTCAGATTATAAGAAACTAAGTAAGTTTTGGTTAGAGGAGAGACAAGAAATTATCAAGTATCAGATCAAGCAGGAAAAATTTCATATTAAAGGGCATGTAAGGTATACCAAGTTTTTTATAATACAGGTTGCCAAAATTACAAATGTTATCTGCAAGCAGAATTGTCAAAAGCCAGATAATTAGAATAATAGGGCATAATTTACTATTTTGAGTAAAACAGATGTTCATCAGTATAGATAGGAAGACAATTGAAGAGATTGCTAGTTTCCTAAATGCATTGGATATGAGCTATCATAATCAGAGTGAAGAAAATAAGCTTCCAAGGTAGGCCAGCAATCATCTAAAAGGGGTGATGCATCTATCAGCAGTATTAACATCAGGCACAACCAAAGATACTAACTATAGTTGGTGGAAGAGAAAAAGAAGAAACTTGGATAACAGTAATAAAACTAGAGTGATATATTCTAAGAATCAATCTAGTCCATAAATGGTTTCTGTTAAGCAGTCACCAGCTTCAAAACTTGTTCCATGCACAAGTGAAATACCCATCAAATATTGGAAAGTCACAGCAAACCAAGAGAGTGTTAAGTGTACATGAACCTTGATAGAATGTCTTCATGTTGAGATCAGATTATGAAAAAATGTCATTGGTAAATTTGACTTGTGAATGGGAAGATAATGTATCTCAGTATGCAAGGCAGATATACCCTAAAATAGGTGATAATACTGAGGGGGCTAGATGTCAATGCCCTTCTGGATTCCGGAAATCAAATATCTGTGTTTTCTGAAGAGTTATACGAACATATTATGGTTGTTAATTTTTTTATATGTCCTACAGGGCAGAACAAATAATTAAAAGGTAGAAAAATGATAGTCTTGACTCTTAAAGAAGTGTTGGCTGTTTAATAGTCTAAATAAATGGATTAAAGCAAGAAGTGAATAGTTTCTAGTATTATATTCTAAGTATATTTATTGTGTTATCCTGTGTGATAATATTGGTAATTTATTAACTATTGAATAGAGATTTCTTTATTTAAAATGGATAAGTTCTTAGAACCATGCTATTAATAGATAAGCAAAATATGAAAGATATAGAAGTTAAATAAACTCAATGTGAGTAATGAATTTGAGTAATAATAAATTCAAAAGTAATAATTTAAAATATAAAATGCATAGTAAGTCAGATAAACTCAATGTGGATAATAAATTTGAGGAATAAATTAAAAGGTAATAATTTATTAAAGTATTAAATAGATCCTAAGAGACCTTTTCTTAATCTTGCGAATGCTGTAATTAAATCCTGTTATGTGTAAATTTCTATCACAATTGTCCAAGATTATGTATGGTTTTTTTATTATTAGTATATTCACAAAACTAAATAATGTAAATAAATTTTGTTTCAAAATATATTTAGTTATATTTAGTTGTCTGTTGTCTGCACTGTTGATCTTGAATACTAGTATTATTTTCAAGGAATGTTTTTTAAAGATTAACTATTTAGTTTTAGAATAATCTGTTTATCTAACTCATTAGATACATCATTCACTGATCTTGATCATATTGCCCATGGTTGTTAAGTAAAGATAGTTTGTAAATTATTATATTTGCTTTATTAAGAAGTTATTAATATTTCATAAAAGTCAAAGTTCATTTTGTTTTATGAGGTGTCTTTGCTTGTTATATTTGAGAGTAGTGGCAAAATCCCTCTTACTGATCCAAATATATTTTTTAAAGTAGTAGCATTTAAGTTATTTGAACCCTGAGAAAAATAAATTATTAATTAGTTGTCTCAATTTTGAATCTATTGTAAAATGTTCATTCCTTAAGTTATTTATTATGCTTTGCCTTGATCTTTTATGTTTATTCTTTTTGTTTAACTGATTCTGTATAATTTTAAGATGTAAGTTTCTTTTCTAATTTAAAATTTATAATCAATTTTAATTTAGTGGTTAAATATTTTATTTTAGTCAAACTTAGAACCCCTTGCTTTATTTCATTATTGTCTTGCTGTTGTTTGAGACAATATTAGTTTTATATTTTAGGATCTCATTGTTCATCATAAACACAATTATTATAGCTCATCCATATTTTCCTTTCTTTAATTTTAATCCTCATTTCATCTTAAGCCATTATCATAATTGACTCATCCTTTATTAACCTTCATTCTATTACCATCTTAATCATTCATCACCCTAACACATTACCCTTCTCTTTTTCTTACTCTTAAATTCATTCTTTGCATTAGTTAACTATTATTTGTTTTTCATCATCTATTTATTCATCTACATCTTGATTCATTTATCATCCAACTCATAATTTGAATCCCATATTCATTTCATAGACCTATCTGATCCTTGGCTATTTATTGGTAAATCGATGTTTAATATTGGAGGTTATTATCTTTACGTATACTTTGTGACCTCTCACTTTAAATTTGCTCGTGCATATGCTAGTCAAACTCATTTCTAATATTCAGTTTTGTTATTATGACTTATAAGCTATAAGAGATGTATGGCCGACATAAGATAGTGTAAGAATTAGTAGTGCCTTGTAGCCTCTATTTATGTTTACTTATGCTCATGCTAGCCAAGTCAGTTTTTAATAATATATTTATTATTGTTATTTGTTGATGGTTAAGGATAATATAATGTAGTATGAAGAGATCAGTAGTAGGTGGTACTTTGTGACCCTCCTTAGATTTATGGATTCATGCTAACCGAGTTCTACTTCTTTGGATTTGTTTATGTTAGAGAGCGGAGTTTGTTTTAAGATTTTAAGATTTTTTTTCTTTATTATGTGGAGGTTACAAAGCCTTCCACATTTAATTTGGATTTTTGGCACCTTGCAACATGCAGCCCAATTAATTGATTGGTGGTTTCAGAGTATACTATTGCAATATGTGGACCAGTTAATTGATGATTGGTGGTTTTAAAGTCCTGTTTAATCTATTTTTTCCCAATTTCTTGATATTGTATGATGCCTTGCAATGCGTGGGCCAATTTGTTAGTATTTGTAGTTGTAGAGTATATTATTGCAACATAGTGACCCAATTAATAAAAGTATTAATTATTGTTTTGGCATGTTTCAGTCGTTTAAAAAAAATGTTATTTATATTTGATCAATGTGAAGAAGTCATGAATGATGGTTCTCAAGTTAATTAAATCACATTGACTTTTGAAATTGTGTGAATAATCCTGTCTTAATTAAGTTTTATCAGTGATCAGCAATAAACTGTGTAATATGCTCTTTATTAATCAAAATATAACATTATTATTTAATGAAATATCTGTGATAGCAATATGTTAAATGGTGGTGTTATTGGCATAAGGCGGTGATATATGTTTGAGATACATATTTATATAAACAGATAAAATTAGATAAACTAGTTAGAGTATATAGTCTAGCAGTTAATTAAATAGATTATATATATATATATGGTAACTGTTTGCTCTCTTTCAATAAGTTAAGGCAGTTCACATCTCACTATAATCAGATTTAAAGTCTTCATATAGGATGCCATGAATGATGTGATTTAATTTTAATATAAAACTATATCTGTTCCAAATAAATAATTTATTATTTAATTATTAATATAAATTATATCTAAACCACATCATATCAATCTTCACCTTAATTGATTTAACGGTTATGCTCAGATTTCAAACTCAGGGAAGTTTAACAATTGACTCTCTTCAGGGGTTCCTATCAATATACTATAGGAATAATAATAAATCTCATTAACTCTTTAAAATGGGTTTCATGAAGTTAATATAATAATCACAATAAAGATTATATATTAAATGTTTAATCTTATATTATAAAATCAAATAAATAAATAAAATAAATTAATGATTTCATTTAGTTTAATATAAAACGTAATAATTATTTATTTAACAAATAAATAATTTAAACTTTATAATATATAAGAATTATTTATATATCTACTATCTTATATTTAGAATATAAATATATTCTATTTACCCATTGTAGATATATTTTTTAATTTATAACACTACATGATTGAAAAGATCGTGTATAAAGATTTTGTAACTTATATAAAGTATATATATCTAAATATTAAGATTACTATATTAAAACTATTGTATAATAATTAGATTATACAAATAATAATTTAATTATTTGTATATAATATTTTCCTCTGTTAAAATGATTATATGTAATTTATTATCATTAATACAGAAAATATATAAATATATTTCATACCATTGTTAATCATCTATTCAATTATAATAAACAATGGTTATTAAACTATTTGAATTAATACAAACAAAGTAGTGTCATGTCATAAAAAAAATGTAAATTGAAGAATAATTTAATTTCTTACCTCTAAATTCACTCTATCCCTTTAATATATTTATATACCTTTCCCATGTTAATATTTCTTATCCCATATCTAAATTTTTATTAAATATAAAAAAATAAAAATATTTTAATTTATTGATCTTTCCTTCTTATTCATTTCTTCAATTAAATGAATTTAATGATAAAGGAAATGAGATTAATGTTCACCAATTGTAATTTTTAAGAATGGTAATTATAAAAGTTAATGCAATAGTCCTAGATATTCCTGGAATTCATGAATTAAAATCCTTTGAAGACAAAATTGTTAATTCCTTGGTTAAGAAGATAATATGAGATCTCAAGTTGATGTTTAGTTTCCTCGTTGTATATAGATAGCATCTTCTTTTATACACAGTTCTTTTATTAACAATTATAATTGTATTTCAAAGATATAGCTTAGGGGTCCCCAACCTTTTTGCACTTAAGAGCACATTCTACAATACCGGCCAGGTGGTGGGCACCATTTATTTTTTCAATGTAAATTTATAATTGGATATTGTTAATAATGCATGTAATGTACAAAAAAAAATATTTATTTCAAAAATAAAATTTTAATATGTAATTAATGTTTATATTTTTATGCTGTAAAAGTATAGTATGCCCTACAATTTGATTACAATATAATACAATAATTTATAAGAAATTTTAAAAATTAAATTTATCTGTATCAGATAAATAATTTTTTTATTGTGTTTGGATAGCGGCGGGCACTGTGGTGCCCGCGGACATAGCTTATATATAATTTTAAAGACATTTGGCAAAAGTTGTTACTCACATATATATATATATTTGATTAGATAAGCGCATTTTATATATCTTACAATAAAATTGGAGTTCTATTCACTTTGCTTTTTTTTTTTTAATGTAAAGTTCATTAATTTAATTTATTTGAAGTTTTTGTAAAACGTTTTTTTTTAAAATGATCTTTATATTTAGAACTCCAACTAGAACGGTCTTTATAGAATATGAAAATATATTCAAATTAAGTAATTTAGAAATTACTTTTCTTTAAGAAATATTAAAAATTTCTTCTAATAAGCTTTCTTATTAAATCATTCAAAAATGGGGATTTTTAGTGTATACACTGTTTTTTAAATCAAACATAGTATAAGTCTTTGTGAAAATATTGCTGAAAAGATAGAATCTTTAATCTCTTCTTTTAAATTATTTATTTTCTATTTATAGTTGCATGAGCTTGCTAAAGCATATCATATATATATTGTGATATTACCATTCTATATTAAATCATTGAATTAATTTCATTCCCTTTAATTCATTGATAAATTGCATTTGAACTTAAAGGTTACCACCTTGTCAATTGTTTCTATTAATGAAATAGTATTTCAACAATGGTTTTTCATTTTAAAGAATTAAAAATACTATTTTACTATGTTACATATTTATTTTCATAAATATAATAGAAATAAAAATATAATTTATACATATATTGATTACATGTATGTGTGAGTAATGTATATTCGTACAATATATATATATGTGTGTGTGAGCTTATGTTGGTAGTGTTGAAGTGTATGTAAGGTCAATTTAATTCAGTTTAATTTAAATTAAATTAAGTGCTATAATATAATTAGAGTTGTTATTTTAAGAGAATATTTATAAAATGAATGAGTTCGGTAATAGCCCTGTTACGACAAATAGCACCAACAACATATGATTTGGATGTTTTTATTTTAAATCCCCAAGAAATGGAGAAGTCTGAAGAAACAACCTCTTTGGGTTTTACTGATCCTAAGCCAGTTGCTACAAATAAAATATTTCTATGCATGATGGAATTAAGAAACTAATGATGGAATTTGGGGTTGAAATAAGTGAAAGATAAAATCAGATGAAGAAAGAAACAAATCAAATGAAATGATAGAAGGAATGAGAAAATTAAAAGATGAGAAAATCAGATGAAGAAATGGGAAAATTAATTGAAGAAATGAGAAGACCATTAGGAAATAAAATGGAGAAAAATATAATAGATAGAATGGGAGAAAAATATGGAAGTAAAACTGAAGAAAATGGAAGGGAATCCAAAGAAAGTGTGGGAAAATCAAATAAGGAAATGAAGAAATCTTTAGAAGATAGAATAGAAGAATTAGAACCAGTGAAATCTTTAAATAAAATGTGGGGAAAATAGACTGAATTAGAGGTATCAGTAACAGTGTTAGTAGTTTTCAGCTAATAACAACAAAATATTAATAGATGATTCCACAGAACTTAAATGAAAATGAAGAAGATTTAGGGAATGAAACTAAAAAAATTAGTGAAATCTTTAGAGGAAGATAAGTTCAGATGCTAGAATTGAAAAATTATTAGAATCTTCAAGATAAAGGAAGTTAAGAAAATAAGATAGAAGAATTAGCAAAATCTCTGGGTGAATAGGAGAATTAGTGGGAACTTTAGATGAAGATAAGGAAAGTTCAGATGGTAAGGCTGAAGAAGTAATGGGATCTTTAAATAAAGATGGGGGAAGTTTGCAAAATAGGATTGAAGAATTGATGGACTCTCTAAATGAAGATAAGGGAAGTTCAGATAATAAGATTGAAGAGTTGGTAGAATCTCTAGATGAAGATAGGAAAAATTTAGATGATGAGATAGAAGAATTAGTAGAATCCTTTGCTGAAAATAAGGGAAGTTTAAAAGACAAGGTAGAAGAGTTAGTAGAATCTCTAGATGAATTCTTATTTTAGAAGATAAGATAGAATTAATGGAATCTTTAGATGAAGGTAAGGGAAATTCAGATGATATGGTAGAAGAATTTGTGGAACCAAAGATTGAAGGACTAGATGAAAGTAGGAAAAGTTTTGATGGTAAGATATATTATTTACCTCCTAAGATGAGACCCTCTTCTTACCTCTGTTGATATGTGTATTAATAACCCATTGGTTGATAATACGGTAATCAATCTTTCTTGTGATAGGAAACCATGTGAAATTAGTTATTTACCTCCCAAGATGAGGCCCTATCTTTTTATGGATGGGTGTATTGATTACTTGTTGAACTATGTGATTAGGAGACCCCTTACGAAGAATTACCTACCTCTCAAGATGAGGCCATCTTATCTCTTAATAGATCTGTGCCTTGATAGACCATGTGAGATGGATTATCTACCTCCCAAGATGATGCCATCTCCTTATCCCTTCATTGATATAAACATTGATAGGTCATGCGAGATGAATTACTTATTTCCCAAAATGAGACCATCTTATCTTTTCACTGATATGTGCCTTGATAGGCCTTGTGAGACAGATTGTTTACCTCCCAAAATGAGGCCTTTCATCTCTTTATGGATAAATATGTTGATTACCCATTGATTTTGGGTGATATGCATTGTGAGATAGATTTCCTACCTCGCAAAATGAGGCCATCTCCTTATTTCTTCATTGATAGATGTCTTGGAGGACTGCATAAAATGGATTACCTACTTTCCAAAATGAGGGTCTCTCCTTATCTCATTCTAGGCATGTGCTTTAGTGAGTGGTAACACATTAATCAATTGTATATGTGATGATAGGAGACTGTAGAATAGATTCCTTATCTCCTAAGATAATACCCTCCTCACTCTATTCTATTGCAGATGTGTGTACGGGTAAACATGCAGGAAAGCCGATTAGGTTAGGCAATAAACCTTATATTGATGGTATCAGTACTCTAGTAAAAGAGACCAGGCATAGTGTACAATGCCCACAATTTGATACCATACCCACCAATAAATTGATACACAAGTACAACTAATACTTGTCATTATGAAGGAGTATCTTGAAAATTTAGAATGTTTTTCTAAATTATTTTAAGTAGTTTAAAGAAAAATGCATATTTGATATAAAAAAAATTGTTTTTTTTCTTATCTAGATAATTACTATATGCTATATAAAATTAGATGTGAAAATTTAAAATTTTCCCTCTGCCAGTAAGGGAAAGTTGTAACCTTATGGTTTGGCTCAATGCTTGTCAAGCCCTATTTAAATGGTTAATTACATAAAATTTTAATTGGTAATAATTAAAAATATTAAATAGATGTATCATATCAGGAGTGTGTTATCATAATTGATAAATTATATTATAAAAGTAAATACATTTTTTCTATAAATCTCCTGAGAGTGATAAAGAATTGAACTGATGAAGAGATATGCTAGGCCCTCTTCCAGGATAGGTATGAGACTTTATATGCATTCTGTCAGATGGATTAATTTTCAGTAATATCAGAATATTTTTTTAGTGTTATAATTAAATTAAAAGTATAGAAATATTTAGTATTTATTATTAAATAATAATCAAGAAAGACTTAAAATTATAGCCATTCTAAATTAATCTTTATAATTAATTATCAAGCATTTTTTATTACAATTTAAAATAGTTTTGAACAGCTTAATTAGTTATCACTTACTCTTCTAGTTGGAGAATTATTAATTGTATGTTAATGTATGGAAATATAACAATTCAATTGATTTGTTAGTTTGTATAATAATGTTCTCTGATGAAAGTGTATAAATAGGCTAACATAGAACAACTGTAGAGAACTGGATAACAACTAGGAAAAATGAGAGAACTTAAGAACAAAATGGAAGAATTAAATCAACAAAGAACTGAGGAAAAAAATTATTAAAAAGTGAAATTGAATTTGAATTGTATTTTAACTTGCAAACTAATGGAGTACAAACTTCATTTGGCCTTCATACATGAAACACATTGCTTCTGTTAATCAATAGTTGTAAAGAATTCACATTTAAAACTGGCAGACATATTAAAAAAAGCCCGCCAAATTGGTAAAAGTTTGTAAGCTTGAAATTTTACTTTTATTTTATAACTGTTTTAATTATTATATTTACTGTGTGCATTGTAAAAATAATTATGTCTTATTTTGAATAGTAAGGAGAAAGAAAGGAAAATTATGTTGTAATTCCTTCAGAATGAATTTTAAAATAAGCAGAACTATAATAGATGTTTATCATCTGTTTTTGAATTTATGAGGCACTCCTGACATGTATAGACTAATGTGAAATATTATATTAAAGTTAACATGAAGAAAATAAATTTTTAAAAAAAGTGTTTTATTGCAATTAAATAAAAGTGCAGTAATAAATTATACCTGCCTAATAAAATAATATAAATGAAGATACTAATTTATAAAGTTTATAAAATCTTTATTAAGACTTTTAATATGAGATATTCTCAACATTACCTTAAAACTCACGTTAAAGTAAAGATAAATGCCCCATCTTGCAACTTCTGGTTACAAGTGGGATTGATATGTTTATTAAACTGAGTTATAGAATCTCATCAAAAGTGACTCAAATGTCAATTTAGATTTGGATATAATAATTGTTATGTTAATCATATTGTGGATCGGATTTCTAATGCATTAATTATTAAATATTGCCATTAGTCAGTAAAGTATATGAAATATATATATTATAATGAAAATAAGAATCAGTGTTTATCTTCAATTTATTTTTTGATTTGCAGATAACAAAGTGCTGAAGTTAACAAATGAAATTACGATTGTTTATAGATCCAGCTATGTACTAGAATTTCAGTTTAAATTGATAATAATAAAAAAATGAAATATACTCCACTTGGAAAAGAATATTCATCAATCACATAATGCTGCAGATTTTTTTTTAAAAAAAAAAAAAAGATTGCAATCAAGATTTCGTTTTTTTTTAGTTTTACAAGAAGGAAGGTGAAACAAGATGTTTATATCGTGATCGTTATTATCATAAATATTATTTGTCTTGTAATATTGTATTCATTATTATTACAGATATAAAAATCGGTTTGTATAAAAAAAAAAAAAACGTGTGATAAATATAAATTTGATCAAATATAAAAAAAACAAAGAGAGGTAAAGTAACCTATAAAGTCAACATATGAACACAGGTAAGAAACTATTACAGTTTATTCTTGATTTTTTTTTTTCTAGGATAAAAGCTACAATTGTTGAATAATAGTAATAAATGGGTAGTATATAACTTTGGTTAATTTAAGTGCATTAAACATGGTATTTATTATATGCAATACATAACTGATTAATAGCTAATAACAGCTATAGGTATGGCTCATTCTCAAATTGATAATGATAGTTATAAACTTTATGTGTCAAATAGTAATATATTCCATTTTGCTAGTGAGTTTATATATTCATGGTAAGTAATATTAATATTAGATTTATCTGTTGTCATGTTGAATAATTACAATGATAAGTGTATAATATTTGGAATATGTGGCAGGTCCATGTTGCATCACATTCAGTGAACTTATTCCCTTTCCCTGAATAATGATATAAATGACTGTCATGGGTGAATCATAAATGATGTTAATCAAACTTTGGGCAGATTAAGGCCATACTTTTGTAGTGTATTGATCTAGTTCTTAAATAAGGAACTAACCACCTTTTTTTTTTTTCATATCCCCAAAAGTGATCCAGAAGTGACATCGGGATTTCAAACCATATGTTAGTATAGTTGTTTAAACAAGGGGTTGATCACCCCTACCTTTTATATCCCCAAAGGTGCTCCAAAAGTTATACCGGATTACAGACCATATGCAGTCACGAGATGACCGTAGTCTAGGTTGTTAGTTTGTTTTCTTTTCCTTAGCTCAATCCCACTGTATTTTTGGATAAACGTATGTTGTATTATGTTTCATATTCCCATGTTCTAATGGTTTAGTATTGATACCAATGGAATTGTTTCTGAAATATGGTATTTGAAAATGTAGAATGTACTTAGCACTGAGCAAAACGATGGTAAAGATAATATTAGTTAAAAGTTATTTTATAGTAGATTGCTACTTATTGTCTGTCCATTTGAGATGATTCCATCTATACCATTAGGCTATGTTATTTATCATTTATACTCAATTTGTTTTAAAATGCTGATACTTTCCCTTAATTTTAAAAGGTTCATGTAATATTTTTCTTTAATCTTAAAAGAGTCCTACAAGATAAAACTAATAATTAAAAGGTAGAAAAATGATAGTCTTGACTCTTAAAGCAGTGTTGGCTGTTTAATAGCCTAAATAAATGGATTAAAGCAAGAAGTGGATAGTTTCTAGTATTATATTGTAAGTATATTTGTTGTGTTATCCTATGTGATAATATTGGTAATTTATTAATCATTGAATAGAGATTTTGAAATATATTGCCTGTGTTTATTTAAAGTGGATAAGTTCTTAGAACCATGCTATTAATAGATAAGCAAAATATGAAAGATATAATAAGTTAAATAAACTCAATGTGAGTAATGAATTTGAATAATAATAAATTAAAAGATAATCATTTAAAATATAAAGTGCATAGTAAGTCAAATAAACTTAATGTGGGTAATAAATTTGAGTAATAATAAATTAAAAGGTAATAATTTAATAAAGTATTAAATAGATCCTAAGAGACCTCTTAATCTTGAAAATGCTGTAATTAAATCTTATGTGTAAATTTCTGTCATCACAATTGTCCAAGATTATGTATATTTTTTTATTGTTATTAATATATTCACAAAACTTGTAAATAATGTAAATAAATTTTGTTTCAAAATATATTTAGTTATCTGTTCCCTTATTGCTAATCACTATCCATACTATTTATTGCTATTGCTCTCAACATATTATTTTTATTGTTGTTATAAAAACCATCATCAGTCAGTGTAATAGATTTTATTGTATTCTAGCATACTTAAATAAATTTTGTACTAAGCTCTAATATTTAGAGTACATAAAGTTATTGCTTATTGATCAAAACACTGTTAATCTTGGGTACTATTATTATTTTCAAGTAATGTTTTTAAGGGTTAAACATCTGTTTATCTAAGTCATTAGATACATCAATCACTATCTTGATCATATTGCCCTTGGTCGTTAAATAAAAATGGTTTGTAAATTATTATATTTGCTTTATTAAGAAGTTATTAATACTTCATAAAATATCAAGTTCATTTTTATTGAAGTATTGGAATTGTCATATGTTCATTATTAATTCCATTTTGTTTTTTATGAGCTGTCTTTGCTTGTTATATTTGGGTAGTGGCAAAATCCCTCTCACTGATCCAAATATATCTTTTAAAGTACTACTATTTAAGTTATTTTAACCCTGAGAAAAGTAAATTATTAATTAGTAGTCTCAATTTTAAATCTATTGTAAATTTTTATTCCTTAAGTTATTTATTATGCTTTGCCTTGATCTCTTATGTTTATTCTTTCTGTTTAATTGATTCTGTGTAATTTTAAGATATAAGTTTATTTTCTAATTTAAAATTTATAATCTATTTTAATTTAGTGGTTAAATATTTTATTTTAGTCAAACTTAGAACTCCTTGCTTTATTTCATTAAAGTCTTGCTGTTATTTGACACAATATTAATTTTATATTTTAGGATCTCATTCTTCACCATCAATACTGGTATCATAGCTCATCTATATTTTCCTTTCTTATATTTTTCATCCTCATTTCATCTTAAACTATTATTATAATTGACTCATCCTTTATTAACCTTCATTTTAACACCATCTTAATCATTCATCACCCTAATACATTTCCCTTCTCTTTTCCTTACTCTTAAATTCATTCTTTGCATTAGTTAACTATTATTTGTTTTTCATCATCCATTTAATCCTCTACATCTTGATTCATTTATCACCCAACTCATAATTCGAATCCCATATTCATTTCATAGACGTACCTGATTATTGACTATTTATTGGTATTGCAAACTAAATTTATCTTATAATATTTTAGCTTTAGTTTTTGAAGTTAATTTAATCGATGTTTAATATTGGAGGTTATTATCTTCACGTATACTTTGTGACTTCTCACCTTAAATTTTCTCATGCATATGCTAGCCAAACTCATTATTCTGTTTTGTAATTATAAGCTATGAGAGATGTAGGGCTGACATAAGATAGTATAAGAATCAGTAGTGCCTTGTAGCCTCAATTTATGTTTACTTATGCTGATGCTAGCTAAATCGGTTTTTAATAATATATTTTTTGTTATTTGTGTATGGTTAAGGTTGATATAATGTAGTATGAAGAGATCGGTGGTGGGTAGCACTTTCTGACCTTTCTTAGATTTATGAATTCATGCTAGCTGAGTTTTACTTCTTTTGATTTGTTTGTGTTAGAGAGCCGAGTTTGTTTTAAGATTTTAATTTTGATATTTATTATTTTTCTTTATTATGTGGAGGTTACAATATATGCTTTTAAAAGCTTAAATCTACAAATAAGAGATAAATATTTTTAATGAATATACAAGCTTTATTTACCATATAGTTACGAACTTTATTTGAAATTTTTTGTGTTAGCAAAAAATCCCTATAGTGTTCGAAAAAATTACCATTTCTAAAGATAAGTGGGAGCAGCTCGAAGATTGAAATGCTGATCAAGTCCAATTAAATTTATGCAATATTTTTCCTGCGGTAACTTTTTTCAAGATGAAAAAACAATTTTATGTATATGGACCGAAAAAGTAAAGAAAGAAATTTACATCATGAGTCTGTGCTAATTAATTTTTTATATAGAATTTAGCTTTTATTTCATAATTATACTTCTGAATGTAGGTTTTCATATTTAAATTTATTTCCATTTGCTTTGAGACTTCATTTGAAAAATTTATATATACGTTTGTCATAATAACAATTTCCCAGAACTTTGATTATTTCAAACAAAATGAAATTCATTTTTAAAAATTTGCAAAAGTTTATCTTTTCTGTTATTTATTTTTAGTATTGCTTGTCAATATATATGTATTTCAAAATTAAACAACTAAACCAGACTAGCCAAAGAAAATAAACTCTAAAACACAACCAACGCTTTCACTGCTACAAGAAGACGTCTCAAATGTAAAGGACTACAAGATAACAACAAATTTATACTAAATATTATCCACAATTCCACTTACATCCCACAGAACCTATTCTGAAGCAATTAACTTATTTAAAAGTTCTTTTAATATTAAGGATGAGTGGGATTAAGTGGAATTTACACTTGAGAAGTCTGCTTGTAACAGTGAAATCATTGGTTATGTTTTAGAGTTTATTTTCTTTGGCTAGTCTGGTTGGGTTAAGCATTTGGGATAATTTTGATTATTTTATTGACTAATTTAACTTTAAGCTTTTAATGTTTATATATATAAAGTCCAATATGCTTAATAGTATGCTAAAATTAAATAAACTCATATAACAATAGTCCATATATAAAATTATCCAGCTGCACTTTTATAATAAGCAAACTAGAACAAAAAAACTATTTAGTCATTCTTATGACTGGTTATATTTTGTATTCTTATATAGGAGTAAGTAGTGCATTTGTTAGTTCAACTTAGAAAACTGTGGGCATACATAATTGTCTGCAGCACTATGTATGAACTACTACATGTGTTACATAGCAACAGAACTATTCATCTCAAAAAGTTTAAAGCACTAAGCATATCTGGATCATGAGTTAGGATATGAAATGTGGATGGTTTTTATACCTTAATCCATAATGGAGCATCATGCTAACCTTCAGTTTTGATTTAAATAGGGCAAAATGGCTATTGATGTGTTTAGAATGATTCAAACTAGGTGTAGCAATGAATCCATACCAAGAATATTTTCAAGTGTTTTGCAAGATATTGTAATGGCAATATTGTAACGGCAATGAGAGCATTGAAGATGATTGATGAAATCATGAAACACACTGTTATATTTTATGTCATAACTTGTGATTCAGACACTCTGGCATGTTAAAAGTTTTGTGAATAACTATAGCATTACATATCACATCAAATACATTGGTCAAAATTGGTACTGCAGTTGTTTGGAAAGAGAATCAATCACTTTTTCACTGGATTACACTATCTATGTACATGTAATAATGTGAAAAAATATTAGGAATCTCATGTGGGCCTTATTTAAAATTGATGAATGCTATGTAATGTTGAAAGCAAACAAACAACTTATCTTACTTATCTATGTTTCATATAGAGATCATATTCTCATGAGGTATGTTGGAAATTTGAATATCTATAACCAAAGTAGAATTGCAATATATCTTGTTATATTAATAGATATTTTACTGATTTTTATTTCAGATTAGAAATTTTATAAACCTACAGTCATAATTAAATATCATATATCAAAACTTTATTCTAATAATTGTTTTCGTAGGGGACTACACGAGGGGATATAATATTGATACAGCCTGCCTGTTACACCTGAAACATGAAGAATCTATGATACATATCATAGAAGAATGTGATTCATGGAAATATCTGCGGGTTTTTTTCTACAATGAACTAATGGTACGGACCTTGGCAATGTGCTGCTTAGGACTGCTATACAGAAGAGCTGTTTTGGACAAATTAGACTAGCCACTTTTGTGAACTTTACCCTATGGTCTGTTAGATGCAAGCTCTTGTTTGAAAAGGGATTAGTGGCTCCATAGAAAAACTTTTCATGAGAACCTTGAGTAAGATTAATGAGGATGATAGATGTATATGTGAACCCTAACTGGCTGGTTAGACTTGGGGACAGATTATGCTATAATAAAAACTCCTGAAAGACAAGCTAGATCAAGCAGTTCCTTTTCCCGTATTATTATTATTGACCTCCCCGGCTAACATATATATGGTTTTTTTCCTTTTTCATCTTGTAACCATGTCACCTGATCCTAAGGGACTGATAATATCACACCATGCCATGTGGCATACAATTATTAGTTATATACAGTCTACACAGGTATCATTTGTATTGTTGACTTTGTATAATATACCTCACAAAGATTTACGATAGTTTATATTGCACAGATTTTCTAAAAATATTGTATTCTCATCTTCCCTCGCTTGTATCCTTTGATTTCTTTCCTTGTATAATAGCTTAATGTGAATTGCAATAATAAATCTTATTTTAAAAAAAAATTATTCTAACAGTTTCGACTGTCCTGCAATCATCATTAGAGCAGCAATATTCTAATATATAATTATATAATTAATACATTTATACACATATTCATATACATAATTAAATACACAAAATAAAACATACATTTTAAACTGACTATTATAAATAATCATTTCTCATTTTATTACTTTACTATTAAATAATTCTATCCACATTTATTTTATGTTACTTTATTTCTAAAAAAAAATGTGGTATTCGGCAATCATCATTAGAGCAGCAATATTCTAATATATAATTATATAATTAATACATTTATACACATATTCATATACATAATTAAATACACAAAATAAAACATTCATTTTAAAACTGACTATTATAAATAATCATTTCCCATTTTATCACTTTACTATTAAATAATTCTATCCACATTTATTTTATGTTACTTTATTTCTAAAAAAAAAAATGTGGTATTCGTCGATGAGTCCTATATCCCACTGGATGGCGCTGTTTTTGCACTAAAACACATAAAAATGCTGTTTCTGCGGCCGACACATTCGAACCTGCATTTTCTATAATACAACTTTTTTGTTGTGCTACAGATTGCAGGCCGCTATGTCGCGTCGCAGTACAGCATGTATGTTTTATGCAGCAAATACATTTTCCGAATATCGCACAGTTTATAAAATAGTTACGGCTTGGGGAGAGGGTGTGTTTTTTTGAATTGGATGGAAATGTTGTTTTCATTTGATTTTTTTTTATTTTAAAGTATTGAAATGTTCCAATTTTGTAAAGTAATAATTAACAGACTTTTTACACCATAGTGTATTGAAGTTTTGAGTGGTAAATGTTGATGAGATATATGTATAAAGTGAGTTGGAAGTAGGTAACGAGTCAAGTAATGTACTGTTCATAACATTCCACGAGACAAAGAAGTTGTACGGTGTGTATATATTTGAAATAAAAAAGAGTGTTAACACAAAAATATCCTGTAAGAAAAGTAGAATTTTCCCTGTTTTTTTTAAATGTCATAAAAAACATATATTATAAACATTTTTTATATATATTTGTCGTTTAAAAAAGTTTTAGTTTCTTTTTTTTCTCCGACTACTGTTAGACTTTGTTGAATATAGTTTACGTTTATTGTTATCATTTATTTTATAGATGTTAGTAAAAAAAAATGTTTGCAAAAATACGATTTTGATATTTTTTATTTTAGCATTACAAATAACAGAACAATAACCCTAAACCTAACCGTAACAAGTTTTACTTTTAGTTGTCATTCTATTTAAAATAAAAACTAGTGGTAAACAAAAAAGCTGTAACCCCAGTAAAAAAATCTCCGATAGAAAATTGATTTTTCTAATAAAAAGCAAACTAAAAAAGATGAATCAAATTGTAATTTGTTTATTTTATTTTACATTTATTATTATCATTTAATTTGTATACGTTAATAAAAAATAATATTTAAAATTAAATAATATCTAAAAAAGACGATTTTCTTTTGTTTTTATTTTCGCATTACAAAAAACACATCAAAATGATTATAATTAACAGCCCGGGAATGATCATATTTTATAGTTTAAGCATGAAAACTGCGCTATCGAGTGGGATATAGTAACTATTCGACAACAACCAAAAATTATTATAATTTTAATTTTAAAAAAAACATTAACTTTTTATTCTACTATTTAATATATATTATTGTCTTTTTACTTATATTTTAATCAACTTCTAACCTTTTCTTATTTTTATTAAATATTTTACATTTATCAATTAATTTTTTCCACATTACAAATTACTTTTTTACATTACAAAAGTTACTTACCTCTGTACAATTCTACTTCTAAAAACCCAATTGACAAAATTTTCAAAATTTTTATACTTGTTTAACACCTCCCTCTATCCTCATTTTTTTACATTATTCTTTTAATCTTTTTCAAACCCAAACGTATTAATAATAATTGTCTATAAAATTATTGTCTTTATCCCAAAATCCCTATTAAGATTTGGTTTTATATTGTTAATCAATATTGTTTTTAATTTTCCTATCATTTCTATTATTTGTATAATTAATCATTTTTGTATTATCTTTCTCAAACCTATGATCTGTTTCTACTGAATGCAAATAAATAGGTAAGCTCTTATCATATTTATATTGAATTAATCTTGTATAAATTGAATTTTTTGTCTCCTACATGATTAGTTTCTATATTTTTACTTTTACATGACTTGCATTCAATTTAATATACTCCATTTATGCAATTTTCTACTTTTCTCCCATATTTATTATCTAATATATTAAGTATATTCTTTTTTTTTTATTTACTATCTTAAATTTATTACATTATTAAACTTTTTATTAATTCTAATAACTATTTTATTCATACTTTTTAGAATACTATTATTATAAGTTTTAATACCTATATATTTATTCTTATCTATTTTATTTTTTCTATATACTATCCTATTATTTTTATTAATTTTTTTTTCGATAGTCTTATACTTTCTTCTATAACTTTTTCTGGATATTCATTAAATATTCAGAAAAAGTTATAGAAGAAAGTATAAGAAAATCGATAGGAAATTTAATAAAAATAATAGGATAATATGTAGAAAAAATAAAATAGATAAGAATAAATATATAGGTATTAAAACTTATAATAATAGTATTGTAAAAAGTATGAATAAAATAGTTATTAGAATTAATAAAAAGTTTAATAATATAATAAAATTTAAGAGAGTAAATAAAAGAAGGGTGATTAGATAATAAATATGTAAGAAAAGTAGAAAATTGCATAAATGGAATATAGAAACTAATTATGTAGGAGAAACAAAGAATTCAATTTAAACAAGATTAATTCAAAATATAAATATGATAAGAGATCACTTATTTATTTGCATTCATTAGAAACAGGTCTTAGGTTTGAGAAAGATAGTATAAAAATGATTAATTATACAAATAATGGAAGGGATGGGAAAATTAAATAGGCAATATTAATTAAGAATGTAAAACAAAATCTTAATAGGGATTTTGGGGTAAAGACAATTTTATAAACAATTATTATTAATAATAGTTTGGATTTGAAAAAGATTAAAAGAATAAAGTCTAAGAAAATGATAATAGATGGAAGTGTTAAACAATTATACAAATTTTGAAAATTTTGTCAGTTGGGTTTTTAGAAGTAGGATTGTAAAGAGATGGATAATTTTTGTATTGTAAAAAAGTAATTTGTAATGTGGAAAAAGTTAATTGATAAATATAAAATATTTAATAAAAATAAGAAAAGTTTAGAAGTTGATTAAAAACATAAGTAAAAAGACAATAATATGTATTAAATAGTAGAATAAAAAGTTAAAGTTTTTTTTAAATTAAAATTATAATAAATAGTTTTTTAAAAAAATAAAGTAATATAAAATAAATGTGGGTAGTATTTAAGAGTAAAGTAATAAAATGGGAAATGATTATTTATAATGGTCAGGTTAAAATGTATGTTTTGTTTTGTGCATTTAATTATGAATACATGTATAAGTATATTAATTATATATTTGAATATTGTAGCTTTGATGATGACTCCAGGGCAGTCAAAACTGTTATGATAAAGTTTTGATATAAAAAATAGTATTGATAAAGTATTTAAGAATGTTGTAAATGGTATGATATATTAGATATGTAATGGACAATCACATGGTAGATTATATGTAATCTGAGAAAATCTCAGTGCTTTCTTATAGATTTACCTAAGTTAAGAAATGCTATTTATTGTTAAACTAAAAAAAAATCCAGACCATTACATAATGTGTATTTCAGATAATAAATGTAGCCTTATTGAGTTAGAGAATTAGTCTGGTTTTTGCAATTTTAACTAATACCTGCAAGATTAGCATTGAGATTTACTCAAATGATTGATATATTTATTACTGAAAACCTCATGACTATGCAACAACATTGAGTGATATTAATTTAATCTACACCATCTATAAAAAAATTCTGATCTTTCATGTGACAATGTTTGGTAAAAATCACTCACTGGTAGATATATGTTTCTGTTATAACAGCTACTATCACCAGTCTGGTAACCTATTAATAATCTATCAAACATAATAGTGAATCTATTTAAATACCATGTAGCATTCAATTTACTATTAAAATTTGAAAGCTGCCTTTATATCAGCTTTATGTTAATGGAAAAGCATTTTAATCAAATTCATTTTTAAAATAACCCTGTTTACTAATACTCATTTAAATATATAAACAACCATGTTATTATGATTGATTTTTTTCATCAAACCTTATTGCTTGAAAAATCATAAAATTTCTACAAATGGCATAAATTAAATTAATGTTATTCAATATAGTAACCTTGTTATATGACATTTAATTAATTTTTTATACCTTTAAATGTTTATTCTAAAATATAGTTACTTAAAATTGAGTTTGATTTTAAAGGTGTGCCATATTTATTTACATTAAGTTGATGCAAAGGGAGGTTTTTGTTAAATTACTACTAAATTACATTCAGACTTTAATATCAAATTGTACTTTGTAACAGTGTTAGAATGGAGATTGTATAGTTTTGTGATGGGATGTCACTTTTGATGTTGCTAATGATATTGGTTATGATAGAAACATATATATATATATAGCAAAGAATAGTTGATTTTTTCATCAAATGTTGCTTGAAAATTAAGTGTTTTATAGATAGCATAAGTATATATATATAAATATGCATCATTATCTTGCTTGCTCTACTATCTGTAACTATAATATCATATATGTTTACTTAGTATAATACTAAAAAAAGCTGTTTTATCTTAATAATGAATTTAAAATGCTTTCTGAATAAATAGGGATTTTTGAATCTAAAGTTGTAATGGTATGTTTCCATTGAATAAGATATGCTAATTATACAAAGGTGTAACAAACATTTTACAAAAGTATTTTAGCATGGCTCTTATGAGGGAGGAAAACCTACTTGCTTTGCAAATATAGTCTTTAAAATATTCTAAAAAGTTGTAATGTCAATGACTTTCATTGAGAGGATAAACATTGGAGAACTGCAGTTAAGCAAGATGTTCAAATCTTTTACAAAGAAAATATTGTCACAGAAGAAAGATCTTGTATGTAATAAATACGGCTATATTTGTATTTCATGAATTAATTTTCATAGTCTATCATAAAAGCCATCTTCAGCTTTTTGTTTCTTTTTTTTTTTTTTTTGGCTTTTGGAGATAAAATACATCTATGTAAATGTTTGTTGTTGATGAATATTCCATTACATTTTTCTAATTATGTAATTGGTATTAAATTAGGTTAATAGAGAAGTCTGCAAATGATTGTAAAATGTCAAAAAATAATATTGCTTGATATAAACAATATTTTCTAATCTAGTAGGTTGGATAAACCATAATATCAGACAACAAGGATGATAATCAGGACTCTATTGTATTTTTTTAAATATTATCTGTCTGTAATTTTTTATATTTTTTTTAATTCTAAGATCATATAATGTTAATGAATGCTAAATATCATAACATTTTATAGGCAATGAGTTATAAATGTAACTTCTTATTCATTGCTTTACAGATAATCATTTTTGAAACTTGAAAATAATTATAGCAGGATCCTTTTTCATCATCTCTATACCAGTTATTGTAAGCTTTAATAAATAATAATAAATGTTAGATAATAGTGCTTATATCAATTCCTGATCACAGGATAGAGGTGCATAGTTACCCAAAACTAAGAACATCATAATATATAGAAACTGAATTTGTTTCAAATTCTATATGGTTATATAAGCAAGTTGGCTTAAATCGAGAACATTTATGTTTTGTTTTTGGTTTGGGCTGATGGCTTGATAGAATATCAGGGAGGAAGAATGGTACAATAAAAGTCCAGGTGTACTAGTCCAAGATCCAAAGCTACTCATATGAAATCCATTTGTTTAAAACTTATCTGGTAATATTGAATGAGACAGCACAGATTAGGATTTAATAAGCACTATAATCTAGAATCTATATTTACTTACTAAAGTTACAGTAATTCGCATAGACATGGTGAAAAATTATGTTGCTATAACAATAATATGTGAGCTAAACTTATGTGATGGGATCAGGTGGTGTTTCATTGGTTTAAAATAATTTGTTGCATTATATTCATTTCTTCAACTTTTTTTTTTTACGAAATACTATTACAAATTTATATATATTTGATTATGTTTTCATTGTGAAATGGAAATGATTATACAATCCATTGTGTTGTTTTTATAAATTAATAAATAAATAATAGCTAAATAAATTATTCAACAATAATTATTATTTTGCTTTAATACACAAAAATTTCTTCAATAATGTTTTATTATCCTCTTAACTGTGAATGTGTATAAATGATATTTAGATTTATTTATTTTTAAAAAACTACATTACACTATATATATATTAATCTATGTTAAATAATTAAATAACATCAATGTACTATATAAGTAGGTTGAAGTTACTTGTCATTGAGGTTATATAATTTTTTTTTATATTATTTATTACAAATATGGATACTCTGCCATTGTATGGCTCACCTATGCAATGTATGAAATCTATCTAGTAAATAGCTATGCATTTATAGACCTTAAGCAAAATATTGTTGAGGGTTTTTTTAACTCTATTTATATAAATTTAAAAATTATTACGTAGTTCCAAAAAAAATCTACATGTTGTTATATAATTACTCTGTAAAGGATAATAAAATTTTATTAAAATAAGCTTTTATATGTTCAATAGTGTTTAATTATTAACTATATTTATATGAATGTTTTAATTTATACAAACATGTATACACCTTTATCATGCTTAGCCGGAACTATAGGGGGAAATGTTGCTTGTTCCTGCAGTTAAAAATTGTACTATAAATTGTGAATATTATATTAACAAACAACTTAACCTATTATATTTAATAATTTTAAAAAGCCTAATGTACCTTTTGAAACATAATAATTAATAATATGATTTTATATAAATGTAATACTGTGGAAGGAAACTAATCTTCAAACGTGCTGTATAGAACTGATATGCATTCTGCTATCAATAAATGTTTTAAAAGTCAAGTATAGATATGTTTTTAAAACATTTATTGATGAGGAAGTGTGTGACAATTCTCTAGCACAAGTATGAAAACTAGTTTTCTTCCACAATATTACAAGTATATGCATGTAAACTATGCTATGTGTATATTATGCAGGTATGTACTTAAAATATACATGTATGTGTATAAGATAATGCAACTAAAATCTATATGAAAAGAAAATACTGAGCTTAAAGTTATTTTTTCTTATCCATCCATTCAGTGGACATCTGGGCAAATTCCAAATGTCCATTCCTTATATTCTTATTATTGCACTTATTTTTACTATATGATTACTCATATAGTGAATCGATATGTGGGCTGGTATTATATATTAGTTATCATGGTGAGTTTATTGATTATTAACCTCTAAGTTTAAGATCAAAAATACCATGTTCTTTCTATTCAGTTGCCTGATGATTTTTAACTAATTCTTGAAAGCAGAATGAATGTGTGTGTGAATCTTTTTTTTATAGATATTTACGATCATGACAGAAACAATTAAATAACTGTCTTACTCTCATGAGGCTATAAAGTCATCTAGCAAGGCATTGGTAGGCTATCAAAAGCAACAGGTGATAAGAATCCCTTGATTGCAGATGCAGGCTGGCACTCATTGATAAACTTTTATTTAGGTACTTACAGTGACAGATCATTTTCAAGTAAGGAAATTGCACACATTGAAAGATAATCTGTCTAATATTAAATGATATATTGTTGGACTTAGTGAAGTTAGAAAAAAGCTGAAGAGACATTTGATTTAAAAAGTGGACATGTACTTTAAACACAAAATGATAAATATTGCAATTATAAATGAAATGAGATTCATTATAAATAAAAAGTGGAAGAACAACAATTTGAAGATTTTAGCATGTCAGTGATAAAGTAATTATTCAAATTAATGGAAGGTATGAAATGCGGCTAATTGAGGTTTATGTCCCTCATTACAATGAAGAAATAGAGGATTTTATATACATGTACAAAATGCTTTTGATCAGACCAAATAATATTTTGAAATTGTCATGGGAAAATGAGATATTTGGTAAGCAATTCAAAGATGAAAGTGCTGTGGATAAACTTGATTGTAGGATTAAAAATGACAAAACACATACTTGTGGAATTTGCAAAAAAAAAAAAAAGGAAAAATTGTACATTGTGAATAATACTAAATCGAAATGGATGTGAAAGCAATGAAATGAAGATACAGCAGAATAGGATTATATTTTGCAATTAGAAAATATGTATTTGAAGTTTATCAGATTCTTATTAATGAGATATAACATGCATGTTAATACAAAACTGAAGCAATAAAATTTATTGGGAAATACAAACTTAAATTAGAACTTGCAAATTATTTTAAAATATTAACAGATTTGGAAAATGGTTCAGACTTGAAGAAAATCAATAACAAAGTATCTGATACACTATTAAGAACTGCGAAAAAGATTGTTGGTACAATTTACCAGTAAATTTTTTTTCTGAGACAATACAATATATGAAGAAAGGAAAAAATGTGATTTTTTTTTTTAAAAAAGAGCCATTAAGAATAATTCAATATCAACAGCTTTGTATAGTTGTGTGAAAAAAAAAGTTAAGAGAAAATATAATGTGAATTGGAAAGGAAAGCTGTAGAAGATAATAAGTCTCTAAAAAATTTAAAAAAACCTCTATAGTTATTATATCTTCTGAATTGTCTTGCAGTTTAAATTTAGTGAGACATGCAATACAATTTATTAGGGAAAAGCTCCAGAAAATAATGGGATTATAAATGACATCTTAAAAGAATTAATGACAAAGTGATAAACCAAAGCCTAAAAGTTAAAGCTATACCTGATAATTGGATGTTGCAATAGTAATATTGATATTTAACACAGTTAATAAAAAAGATATTAAAAATTACATACCCATCAGTCTTCTGTCATTTCTACATAAAAAATCTTTTCCAAGGTAATTACAACTCATCTACTGAAAACTTAGGATTTTATTTGGATTTTAACAAACTGGATTTAGAAATGTTTTTAACACAGTTGATCACATCCTAGAATTGAGAGAAAGTATTTATAGAACCAGTGAATGTGAGATGCCATTTTGTTTTGGATTTGTAGATTATGAAAGGGGACTTCATTCTATAAATGTTTCTCCAATGATTAAAGCACTGGACCACCAAGATATAGATCCAGAGTATTGTCATATTCGGAAGAATATTGATCAAAATGCAACAGCAATAATTAAGATTCCATGGTGAATGTAAAAAGATTAACATTGGAAAAAGTGTAGGATAATGATTACATATGTCGAAAACATTTTTACAGCTGTTTTACTAGAAGTATTTTGTGGATTAAAATGGGAAACTGTGGAAGTATTCCGTTTTACAAATGCATTATATGAAAGTAAAACTAAAGGCAAATGCTAAAAAGATTAAAGTAATGCTCAGTGGATTTTCTCAGAAGAAAATAAAAAATAATCATGAATTAGAACAAGATAATGTCAAATATCTCGTTCAGATTATTAATACAGATGGAAACATAATGGATGAAAATAATCATAGAATTAAACTTGGATGAAGTGGTTTTGAAAATAATTTAATATTAAAAGGCAATATGCATATGTGTTTGAAAAGGAAGATTTTTAATAGATGTAGTTTACCAGTTTTTATTTATGGATCTAAACCTTTGACCTTAACAAAAAAGTCACACCAAATCTTCAGACCACTCAATAAAGTATGGATAGATGTATATTCAAAATAACAAGAAGAGATTGAAAATGGAATACATAGG